>VFFE01005720.1:536336-866910 GCA_008921705.1 Burhinus oedicnemus
CCTCAGCGCCCGGTGCCCGTCTGGCGGCGGGTGACCTGGGACGGGGTGCCCCCGCCTGCACGGTCCGCGTCCTCCCAGGGCTCGGAGAAGGGGTGTCTTGGAAAGAGGGCGCAGAGCTGCGTCAGCGATGACGCCTCAGCTGGCGGGCGCGCGCGCACCCCGCGCCTCTGACAGCGGGGCGCTGCGGGGGAACGAGTTGGCGAGTTCTGCGGCACCTTGAAAGCAAGAGACTGCGAGGGCAGCGTTACGGCAGAGAGTCTTTATTAAACACCTATGGCGTCACCCGAGGCTAAGGCGAAGGGGCAGCCCCTGACGTCCTTGAAGCCGTACGGTGCCGCGGGCCTCGTTTTCATGGAACGGGGAGGAAGCGGGATCCGCAGAGAAACGGCATCGCACCTTAGGTCAATGTACCTGAAATCCAGGATCGCTCTTGTATTCGCCAGGAGGCCGCCATGCGTGCATCTCGCTGGCAAGACGCCACTGCGGTAAAAGCTGAATCCCGGGACAAACCGACCCCCGTGGCAGCAGCAAACCCGCGGTACCGGGTTACCCGGCGTCGCCTGGTGACACCGCGGGGACTCCACAGTGCGGTCCAAAGCGTCTTCTGCAGAGACGCATCAGCAGCATCGGACAAACATAAGATGCCAAATCAGTTTGTGCTGCAGCTCTGGCCTGTCTTACTAGCCGCTGGCACGTTTGGTGATTTTGGTTTGTTTGGGGGTTTTGTTTTGTTTTTTTTAATCACGAATTTTAATGGCACAAACCCAGTTTTGCATTTCTACATCTGAAAGCTTAAAAAAAAAATAAAAATGCTTCTAACTTTGAAGGGAACTAAGTTGTATTAGCGGCTTAGATTCTTCCTCTCCCAGAAAAGTCTCCAGTGTGTGCAAGTTTGACTGAATCTGTAAGAAAAACGAGATGCTACATTGTTGAGTGAAACTCGGGGTTTCCTCCCCCAGTATAAGGCAAGCCAATCACTTTGACTCCCTGCAAAAATCTCTCCTACCAGTAACGATCACCTAAATCAGGCATGCCTAAAAAGTTCTAGTCCAGAAAGCAAGCACCAACTATGCATTACGGTATTTTTTCCGTTATTTAGCGGAATTACAAAAAAAAAAAAAAAATCACAACACAAAGAATCATGTATTAATGAGTCACACACAGTTGTCTTGAATATAAGTTGAACGTACTCTGTGACTAGCAAAATGTCAAATGAAGGTCACCTTCAATTTCACAGACTTACGGCTTTGATATTTTAATACCCTGCGCATCTAAGAAAAATAATCCACGGAAAACAGACGGCTTGTATAAAACGCATCTCCAAATGCGAGTGGATTTGCCACGCACCCTGTTCATGCCTACCGCTCGCGCTGCCGGCGAGAACCGCTAACCCCAGACCAGCGCAGGAAAGCGGCCACCACGCACGAAGGCATCAGGGTTGCAAGATAAGGCTGCCGACAGGACGGAAAAACAACTTTTCCCAGTAAAATGTCAGTAGGGCTTTTAAGCAGGCGAATGGCCGCAGCCTTTCGGCAGCTGCCTCGCTGCAGCCGCGCTCCCGCCCTCATTTCTCCTGCTGCGGTCCCAAGGGAGAAGGGCTTTTTTGGGATACATCGGCAGAGTCCACCACCTCACCGGAGAAAATCGCTTCCAACCGCTCGTCGATCTCCGTTTTTTCCCGGAAGGCGCACCAGAGCAGCAGCCCGGTGCACAGCAGGCTGAGAGGCACCACCTTCACCCACGGCCTCTCGTGGTCGCTCCCCATCGACCGGCCGACGCTCCACACCCGCGGGCTGGCCTTGCTGGCGGAGAAGGGGATGGCCCCCTCGCCCTCCGCATCCGCGCCCTCCTCCGGGTCCCGCCGCCGCGACAGCCACCTCCGGGGGCCGGGCAGGGGCAGGGAGCCCCGCGCCCTGCAAAGACACACGCGTCAGAGGCGCGGGGCCCGCCGCCGGCACCGCCAGCGTCCCCGGCCCCGCGCCCGCCGCCTCACCGCCAGCGGCCCAGCGCCCCGCTCATCCCGCCGCGCCGCCCGCCGCCTCCACGCGCCGCCCGGAAGCGGAAGCGCGCCGGCGCCGGCGGGGTCCCGCCGGCTGAGGGGCGGCCTGCCCGGGCCGAGCTGGCGCGGAGTACAGCGGGGAGGGCGCTCGGCCACTGCCGAGGGGAGGGCGGCCGGGACGACACGACGAGACCTGTGCGCTGACGAACCGGTGAGACATCCCCCCCCGCAGTGCTGCGTCCAGCTCTGGAGCCCCCAGCATAAGAAAGACAGGGACCTGCTGGAGCGGGTCCAGAGGAGGCCACGAAGATGATGCGAGGGCTGGAGCCCCTCTGCTGTGAGGACAGGCTGAGAGAGTTGCGGCTGTTCAGCCTGGAGAAGAGAAGGCTCCGGGGAGACTTTCCTGCGGCCTTTCAGTACCTAAAGGGGCTACAGGAAGGACAGGGAGTGACTCTTGATCAGGGAGTGGAGTGATAGGATGAGGGGTAACAGGTTTAAACTAGAAGAGGGTAGATTTAGTTTAGATATTAGGAAGAAATTCTTTACTCTGACGGTGGTGAGACACTGGCCCAGGTTGCCCAGAGAAGCTGTGGATGCCCCATCCCTGGAGGTGTTCAAGGCCAGGCTGGATGGGGCTTTGAGCAACCTGGTCTAGTGGGAGGTGTCCTTGCCCATGGCAGGGGGGTTGGGACCAGGTGATCTTTAAGGTCCCTTCCAACCCAAACCATTCTGTGATTCTATGAAAATAGCTGGAGACAGCATTCTTGGCCTCCACTGGCTCCTACATTAACATTTCCACAGCTAGTGTTGGAAGAGTCCATTTTATTCCATATTACATACAGAGAATTGCCACGTATTCCCTTGACACAACTATTATTTTCTAACAATTTGGTGTTTTCATTGCACCTTCCCGTCAGACCCTGAACAGCTTTCATTTTACGCACCCGCTACCCAAAGATGACATCAACCCGTGCATGCAGGTAGATGGGGTGGTGCGTCTTGTGCTGCTGTGGCAGAAAACATTTCTTTTTCTGCTGAAGTCTGCACAGAAAACGTTTTAGCATACAGATGAAATAACATGTTCTTAATATTGTATTTACTACCTTTCACACAACACCTGACAGCATTGATCTTGAACCATTTTGTATTTACACCACCCATTACCAAGCTTGATCAAAGAAAACAAAGTTGGGACTGGAGATGCGGAATCTGTAAACCTATGCCCAATACCGGCCTTAGCAAAGAAGTTTTACAAATGTTCACAGAAACTAGCCAACTGTTCTCGGTGATGGTGAGCCCTTGCTCCACTATGTCCCCTTTGCTTTAGGGCAGAAATTCAGAGTGAAGAATACTCGCAGAAGGTAAATCACTGTAGTGCCAGGAAACATGTTCAACTTGCTTGACATTCCGTATGTTTACCACCCAGGTTTCTTCATACAGTGTCATTCCAAATTCCTGTATCGCCATGCAGGTGCTCATCATCCTTTGAGCCATTAAGAACAGTTGTCACTGCAGTTGCCAGTTTGTGACTTCCGTGTTCCACACTGGTATTTTCAGCTGTAATATTTAATTTAAGACATCAGCTAATTCTGCTTTTAAGCACCAAAACATTTTTGTCATAGAATTCACTAAATAGTTTTGAATAGTCATCTAGAGTAAGCTGTGAATTCTGCTTTTGATTATGCAGCTCTAGTCTGCAATAATTGAGCTACCAAACAGGCATTAATACTGTGCAAGTTACCTAGTTAATAGTTTAAACATGCAGATAAAATGTTTTACAAGAATTCTAATAGGATGAGTCATATTAGAAAAGAAAGTCACCAATTAAAAAAAAAAACCCAGAGAAGAAGAAAGTTTCTGAAAACAAAAAGAAGAAAAAATAAAGTATGTCACTAATTTTAAGGTAATTTAATTAGCACAAAGGTTCATTGGTTTCTTGAGGTGCCAATTCTGAACATAAAAGGTATAAATATATATTCAGGGAAGTTAAATCCTCCTTAGACAAATAGTTCATGTAATAATGGGCACAATGGACAGGGAGAGATTGGGGGGGGACACGCCAAAAAAACCCCCAACAACAAAACCAAAAAACAACTTGTCTGCAATGAACCCAGATAAGCCTTGCTTCTTCATAGCCAGCACTAAACAGTCTTTCCTTCTAAAAACTGCGTGTGGTATGGTACTTACCTAGCAGAAATCAAAGAGAGGGAAAAAAGGTGACTAAGAAAGGATAAAACCAATTCAAACAGATACAGAGAACATTTCCAGTGTTCTTGAAGAAGTCAGGCCTTGTGGTTGACTATGCAGAAAGTGGAGTTACTTAAAAGATGCTTATGTGCTACGAATGCTGTAACACCGATTTCCTTTTTCTTTGGCACCTTAAGTGCTGGAGACAAACTTCAATTACAACAGCAGTAAAAATTTTTCTGTAAAGCTAAAATTCAAAGTCATCAACAGATTTTTTTTACGGCAAAATAAGTCCTCTTGCACGGGAATCAAGATCTAAGTACTTATTGAAAACTTCATCTACTAAATTTTGCCCCCATATAAAACAGCTTATTTAATCCTTGCAGTAACCAAAAGCAACATTTGGGTATTCACATTCTGAATAGACAATAATGAAAAAGAACGGTACCAAAAAAACTCACAGGAATTTCCTTTGTATGCAATACCGTGCTGACTTAATAAATCTTGAAGTCTTTTTATTTCTTTAGAAAGTTGCTTGTATTCCTAAGAAAGAAAATAGATTTAAAATGGCTCTCCCACTCTCCAAATGCATACATAAAACGAGAGCTTATAAAAAATAATGGGTCTGTGCACAGCTGTTACAGCTTTTGATTTAAAAGATTTTAAAGATAAACTGCTTATTCCAAGAACAAGGTGCAAATTTTATAAAAAGATATATTTCTGTGTTGGCAAAACAGGAGCCAGCTTTTTCCAAGCCTGAGAGTAAAAATAGGAGTGCTTTCTGTAACTATTTTGGATCTATCCTCTAACTAGCATTTTATCACAGCACAAAATTGCATTCGTAAGTTTGCTACAGGACTGGCCTTATTTTATTTGGTATCATAATGCTACAGTCTGGAAATTTGTCACCTCCTCAACTCTTGACCTAGAAACTTCATGTTCTTGCTTTCAGCAGTTTCTGTTAACTTACAGGGCCAGGGATTGCTTAGTACCTTTGAGACTCAAACCACATATCTGAAATCTTGAAGAAGTGCCAACTTTTTGTTGTGTTTTGATTTTTACAAAAATCAAGGAAGAGCAAAAGATTAACCATTTAAGATTCTGTGGTTACCAAAACAGACAACTTTATGTCAATTAAGCTATGATGAAGCCAGAAAAAGAAGTACAAATTATTAAATACTGTATTGTTAACTACTGAAAAAAATACAGGTGACTATTCCAGTTCCTAAGAGTACCCCATCAAAACGGCGATCTTTATATAAGTATATTCAATTCAACCACAGTTTAATTGGTAATATTCAGGAATTACTATATGGTGTTTTGTCTTTGCTACATTTTCAAATCAAATGACAACAGCAGCTTCTTCTCTGCTTTATAATGAATTAATTTCCTTCCATGCTCTTTCTCTGATGTTCAGCTTGCACTCTTTTAGGCTGAGCACACCTTTTACCTCCATATTCCCCTTTTCAATTCTGTTGCAGAAAGACTGTTCACACACCTAAAAGCCATTCAGAAACGGACACAGCGCAGAGCGTTCAGCCTTTTGCTTGTGTAACAGCCAACGCGTTCTGCCACAAGTCTGGGTAATTATCCACAGAGAGAAGTGTCAACATTCTCAAGGCTGGAGGCTGGTTACACATTTATTTTCACTAGTAATTCCTTCCTGTTTCCAGACTGAAAGAGTACTTGCAAGGTGTCCATAACCCAAGTGCCTGCACTAATTCCTACATAACCCCCCCATCTTCTTATTGGGCATTCAGTTGTGCTGGTTTGGTTTTGATTTAAGGGCTCGAATAAAGATATCAAATCACTCTGTATGCAGACTGTTACATATTGAAACCAGAAAAGATAATCCCATGAACAGATTTCCACTGAATCCAAAGAATATTTACATAATGCTGTCACACTGATACTGTCATACAGTAAAAATTTAATTCCACATTGGAAATATTATGCTTGATACCTTACTGCACATCTCCACTGTTTCAAATTCCAGACTTATTTTGTTACTCTGTTTCTCAACTTCCTTTTCTTCTGTTGCTTTTAGAAGTCCTGCTTCCTCAAAAATCTCTTTCAGTATTTTTTTGTATCCCTAAAAAAGAAAGTTTCCGAAAGACGACAGATCAATCCACCCGACTCCCATCTCTGCTTGTAATTTGCACTGGCCATTCCAATTCCACAAGCTTCACTGCAGAAAACATTACAATTACCAGTTGGTATAGTAGTTACAGAGCACAAAAATTACTATTTGCCAAGTGCAGAACAAATGCCATCCACTCCAAAAGGAGAAACGGCAGAAGCCAAGTTTGGCTATTTGACAGCAATTGTTCTTTACCAAATAGAGTTGGAAGACATTAACAAACCTGGTCAGTTATTAGTTCATCATAGAGAAGCTGCTCTGCTTCATCCCACTTCCTTTGTAGTGCTTCAGTCAGAGTCGGATAAACTGAAAAACGGAATTCAAACCATGGAGAGACCAACAGCACTGTCCTGCATTAGTTAAATGCTCCTTGATTAGCATGCAAACCTACTTGTTTTAAGAACTCGATGTTTCTATACAGTACATAGTCTCTACTGCTTTCGAGAGCTGGGTTTAAACTTAAATTCCACTTCACACATTTAAAGTTTCTGGGGAATGCCACCAACCAAAAGTTTTTCTCTTATTACCAGCTAGAAGGCCTCATGTTTCTTTGTTGAATGTAATTCTGAGCTCTCCCTTTTTGTAATGTAAGTAAATGAACAGATACTACAGGGCTGATTCCTACGACCAGTCCAAGAAAAAAGCAAAAAACCACTCACTGGGTCTATACTAACGATGCCAATGTATTTGAAAAACACCTATGTGTTATAATGACTGGGATTTAAAATACACTTCATATTCTATGTTACATTTAATATTCATTTATATCAAGTTACAAACTCAACCTAAAAATTTACAGTCTGAGGCTGGTGTAATACACCAGCTGCTCAACACACAAAGGATTTTCTAGATCTTACCTAAAAGAGAGTGGGGGTGGCACACGAGAGGAGTCTCAAATGTCAGAGAGTAAACACAAGTACTCGGCTCAGACACATAAGCCAATTTATTGCTCTTTCCACAAACAAGATGAACCTAAACATCAGTAAAAAGAAAGATGAGTGAAACACCTCCACACGAAACGGGACCAGCATTGATGATCAATTTGCTGTCTTCCAACGCCAGCAGATGCATTTCTGTACATACTGTCACGTCAAAGCTTCCAGTGCTGTCACCCACAGGAAGAGAATCACAGCAAGGACATCTTCAAATTATTTTATCAAATGTGAAAATTGCTTCCTAACGGAAAATGATGCCCCCACCTGTCGTTATTCCTCAGACTCCCAAGCACCATATTTCCAGCAAGAACGAGAGTAAAAAGCAGCATGAATAGATCCCTTTAGATCCTCATCTGACATAAGCATAATTCACTTAACAAAATTTAGTTCTGTCCAATGTGCTAGATAAAGAGAACAATACACATCTAGCCTGTAGAAATTTGTTTTCATCTTTAAACTTGCAGCACCAGTATTTTCTGTCTGTTCAAAACTAAATGCCAGTGAAAGATTTGAATCACAATAGCAAAGGTCATACAAGAACACCAATTCTTTCTGCAGCCCCTATAGGAGATAAAGATGTGAACAAGGCACCTCCATCACAGCACCGAAAATTTTCACCTTGGCCAAGATATTTTGTCCCTTATCCCGTCTGCACATTAGTTATTATTCCAACTATATATCCCTCTCTCTTAAGTATTGTATTATCACCCATCATTGTAATAGCTAAGCATCTTCTACACGATAAGCAGCCTGTTGTGAACTATATGCTATCGTTAACCCTTCTTCACAATAGTGATCTATGTCACCAGGGAAATGTGAGGTTTTAATTAATTGCATCTGTAAAACTGTGTAACACTGAAATGGGAGATGGAAAAAGAAAAACATTAATGAACAAAAGGATAAAGGCTGTGTGCAGATCGTGTGCCATCTCAGACACCCTTCCTTACCCTTCTAGTTGAACAGCTACTTGACACAAAGACTGTTTGAACGTGAAAAGGAACATTTTAACCACTCCACAAAATAAGAATTTTTATTTTCTTTAAAATGTACTCACACCAGAATCTGTTTCTCTTGAGTTGGTTCCTCTGCCACTCCCATATACTTGATTCCTTCCTTAATTCTCCTCGTGTGCCCTCTGCTTTTGTTTTAACACCTTACTTAGCTTCTCAGCATGCTGTTGTTAACTGCCTAATTCTTCTCCCTTCTTTTTACTGGATGTTCTTAGCACAATAGGCTGGCATCCTGAATTCAACAAATAGCTCTTTTTCCTTATTTTTCCTGACACAAATTACAAAGCACTGTATGCTCCTACAGTAGTGATAATACCAGAATATTCCACTCTGTCAAGGAAAAAAAGGAGTTAAAAGTAACCAATGAGAATACATAAGTAAACTTCTTCAAAATTTTATCCTGATTTTAGCTTCCCTCCTCCATCCATTCACCTAGCTCCTACAGGAATTCATCTTTATGTTTTATGTCTCATCTTAAATGATGACTTCTTCAAGGTAGGAGTGTTCCAGTCTGTAGAGTGTCATGAGTGTGTGTAGAGTCATGCTGTCTGAATTAGCATAGTCTAGGTTACTATACCTTTGTCTGTCTGCTCTTAGTTTCACACGAATCTCCTTCCCTCATCCACATTCCAACAAATGTGTTGTTTTCAATTTCCCATTCATGCCAGATTCTGAAAAAACACAACATCATTTTATTTTAAGTTACTGGAAAGAAAAAGGTGAACACTCAGGAAGAAAAACAGGAATACCCTTACACTGTGTTCAGTTTAACTGTATATACTTCATTTTTGTTGTCTTAGTATTTCCATTTCTTACAGCCAAGACCTTATAAATGGTGCAGTTCGTTATCCAGGCTGCTCCATGGGGCACATCAACATTAGTTTAAGAGCACAGTTTTGGATCAGCTTTCAGTTTGTGAACCATTCGCACTTACAAATCTGTGTTTAAATCCAATAAAATACAGCTTATAGATCAATTCCACAACAAATTCCATGATGCTAAGTACCCCATGCAACTCAGATTGTTTGCAGGATTTTTAGTGCTGGTGAGAGCACCTACAAAGACTAGTTTCTACTTCTGCTAGTCCTAAAGCCAATGATACTCTCAGCATCTTGATGTACCCTTTTCCTCTCATACTGGCTCACTAATTATTGTGCACATAGGAAAAAAGAGACATCTATATACAAAATATTTAGAAAGGCAGTAATTTTAAAGCAGTGGTTTATAATTAAATTTATTTTAGGTCTTACGATTTGGATACTCTGGGGTCTTTGAATACTTTGGGATACTTCTGGGGGTCTACGTTGAGTCTTTCATTACCTTTTATTAAATATGTTTAATACAACAACTAGACATAAAGCACTCATTTCATTTTGTGAGGCTATATTCAACTCAAAGTTAAAATAGTTAAGAGACATGAAATCTTTGTTAATATAAGCTGTAGTTATACATTATTGAATTTCTCACACAAACATGTCACACCCGCAGTTGGCACTAGTTATTAATCAGCCTCCAGCTAAAACAGGATGGGGTGTTTTTACACAGAACGCCTTGGGAACTACAGTTACCTAAGCTGACCAATAAAAGAATCTTCTATTTTAAAACTGCCTGCTTTTTGACAATCTGTAAAATGGTCTGCTAACAACACAGGTAAAACTTAAAGGTGTAAAAGCCTCACCCTAAAATCCCACTATAGGCATTCCATCGAAAAGTCTGCTCATGCTGAGTGACATTATGGAAAGGACAAAACTCATACTTGTACCTTAAGAGAAAAAAAAAAGAAAAGAAAAAGAAAATAAGAAAGGTTTCAGGCTGAAATAAAAAACTAGTTTGTTCCTAATAAATATACAGAATTAAATATCCAAATCCATTACTCACGTGGATTCCACAAAACTGAAACACTTGCCAGCAAGCCTAAAGAGATGTGCAGGGCCTAAAAACACCACAAAATGGCATCAAGGAAGAATAATGTTTTGGTTAAATTTAAGCAAGTTGCTGTGGTGACAAAACTGCAAGGACTATGTGACAATTTTAGTTTTCTGCTGTACATAAGGAAATTTGTATCTTCCATATGGATTACTGCAAATTCCCACTAGAGCTGTATTGGTTTGCATCATGATCTTTAACATTTGTCATCTTCAATACTCAGTGAAATAGATAAGTCTCTTTCTACAATAGAAATAAGAAACCTGTACATAAACAACTGTTTGGAGGCCAGATCCATAAAAGCAATCATTGGTGCAGACCTTGCCAAAATCTAACATGGCAATCACTAGAACTCTCGCTTGGCAGCAATCTGTCCCCAAAGTCATCCACACTCCTCAAGTTTATACTGGTAAAGCCCATTTGCTCAGAATGCCGACAGTGCTGCTTATTTAAGTGTCACTGAGATTCTCTATCTAGATATTCCTTTTCACAGTTTGCCTTCACGGTCTGATCCGGTTAGTATTCAACAAGATAAACCTTTTACTGTCAGACAGGTCAGCAGTTACAATTCTGCTCTTGTAGAATGGACCATTCCAGCCTTGCTGTCAAAGGAATCCAAGACAGGTAACTTGTCATTCAAAAAAGGGCCAAAAGTTCTGAATGATGTGCTGCAGGGATATTTCAGTGTCCCTTGTTCAAGGTAATTTTGCAGGGAATGATTAAATATTTGTGAGGAAAGGAGAAGAAAAGAGATTACAAAGCAAATAAAACAAAACCCTATCCTGGATTCTAATTCCCCACTGCCAGGATTGCCTGTGTACTTTTCCCAAAGACCTGGACAAGCAATCCTAGAAACAAAGACCAGACCACCAGAATCACGCCCTCCAGAACGCCCTAACCACTGGGATACAGGCAGGTTCTCTTTCCCATGTGGTTCTTCTGACTGTATGATGTTGCATTTCATTCTACAGATGACCACAGGCTCGGCCAAAGGGTTTGCCCCTCTACCGCCTGCAGTCTGTGCCTTAGCGATTAGGATGCTCTCCCCACAGCGGAAGAAAAGCAAATCTGAATGTCCCTGAGGAATGCATTAAACTCACACCTCCACTTCCCTACAGGAACTATTACCCCAGCTGTCTTATAAAAGAGAACAAATCAGGTTTCCATGCTACAGCAATAATTGTGCAAGTCAGGGTTCCATGCCCTTGATTCCAGTTCCACAAACACTCCTGATTTTTGGCTACACAGAAGTTCCCACATCCAGGAAAGCAGGATTTCTAGCGAACTGTCCTTTTAACTTTTTTTCTGCTATTTTGGGCATCTTTCCATCCAGCATTCTAACTATTACTAATCCCATTTCTAACTATTTCACTTTTCACATGCAGTACATACTGAATTTATACATGACAGAAGACATTAAGCGTAATCCCATTCAATGTCACCATACCAAAATGCCTTTATTGAACCTGAACAAGGTTTAAGTCTGTGCCTAAGGTTAGCACAGGCACAAGAGTTATTTCCTTTTGCTTACTCTTTGCATTCAGCACTTATTTTATCTACTCTTCTCCATATATGGTCTAGAGTTTTTTAGATTCCTGTTTATTTTGCTAAAGTGGTGGATTTACATTGCAGCACCCAGGCTTTGTGTCCGAAACTGAGCCTCTGTGGCTTGTTCCAAGACTACTTTTAGGGCTTTTTTTTAAAACAGTTTTTGCACATTAAGCACTCTCAGGTGATAGAATGACTTTTATATGACAGTCTCATGGACGTCGTGGATTGTTTCAAGAAGAAACAAGGTTTTAGTAAGGATCAGAAGGATCTGTGACCAGCTCAAAAACCACAGAATAAAACATGTGGATAGCACTGTGACAAAACCAGTCCAAACAGCACAGGGACACCGAACACCAAAGAGGTTAATCTAGGTTTTAACCCTTCAGAAGCACAATAAAATATATTTGCCCATGCTTATTTTCCGCAATGCTCATAAAATGCCAAGTAAAATCAGTCTTTGTCTGCATACAGTCAAGGTAGGCTATTTTGCAAATGACTGTCACCAAATGATGAAAACTGTACAAAAAAGGTAACGCACATACCTGATACCGCAGACGGGGACACCTTGGGCTGCAGCCTGTTTGTCTGAGGCAAGAACGGGTTATTCAACCTTTCAAAAGAAGGAGAGTTAAACGTTTAAGACGGAGTTGTGCAGCTGGCCGCGGTTACCCCCTCCCCGACCCGCGTGTCCCAGCGCCCGCGGCCCCACCGGCGGGGCGGGCAGCGGGGCCCGGGCCCGCCCTTCCCCGGGGGACGGAGCGGGCTGGGGCGGGCGGAGCGGCCGCTGAGCCCGAGCCCGGGTGGTGCGGCGGGACGCGGCGAGCGGGCGGCCGCCCGCCTACCCGAAGGTGTTCGGCTCCTCCACGATCTTCATCTTCCCCGCCGAGGCGAAGAGACCTGCCGAGCAGAGAGCAGTTGGCTACGGCGGTGGCGGGGCGGACCGGCGGAACGACCCGCCGAGACCTCCCCGCCCGCCCCCCGCGCTCACCCAGCGCCGCCGCCAGCGCCGCCGCCAGCAGCCCGGCGGCCGCCATCGCCTCTTCCGCTGGAAACGGAAGGGAGCGGGGCAGCGAGGCGGCCGCTCCGCCCAGGAGCGGGGCCATGGAGGGCGGCCGGCGCGCTGCCCGGCGGAGGGGCGGCCGGCGCGGCGGCGGCGGCCATCGGGGCCTCGACACCTTCGCGGCGGAAGCGGAGGCCGCGCTGAGAGGTGCGGGAGCCCGCGGCGGGACCGGGCCGGGCGGGCCGGGACCCGGCGGGACGGCGGGCTCCGGGACCGGGCGGGCCGGGCACTGATGCGTGGCTGCTGCTTTCAGCTTGCCTGGAGGGCGAGGGGGCCGCGGAGGCGGGTGGCCCGGAGGCGAAGTTCCCCTGTCCTCTCGCCATGTGGGAGCTGGGACACTGCGATCCCAAGAAATGCACCGGCAGGAAACTGGCCCGAAAAGGGCTGCTCCGAACCCTACGCCTCCGCCAGCGATTCCCGGGTCTGGTCCTCAGCCCGCTGGCCACCGAGTGCGTCTCCCCCGCCGACAGGTAGGTGGCCGGGGCCGGCCGAGCCCGCCGGCCGTGCGGGGGAAAGCTCGGCCCGAAGGCTGCGGTGATGGTACCTCAGGGAGGTTTTAACCACCGATTCGTGGCCAAAACTGCGCTACGGAGTAAGTTTGACCTTCCTGTTACGTTACATTGATGCCTGAACGTGAGAAATAGAGCCATGTTATTAAATCCGGTTAGCGTTTTTACACAGCCGGTTTTGGGTGAAAAAAAGCGTCTGTAGATCCCAGTGAGAAACCGATGTGTGTGGTTGGTAGGCTGATTTGTTCCGAATCGCGGGCCTCTAGCTGCTCTGTCTTTTATGATTCCATACTCAAGTTCTTCGGCTAGGCACCGCAACGCATTAACTTACTTGGGAGAAACATTGAGAATTTTCTTCAAACACGCTTGCAGAATTTTTATAAAGATGTATTTAGTCAGAGAAAAGATTAGTCTTTAGAAGCTAGCGGAGAACCTAAATCTGAACTTCGGTGTACTTTTAAGAATGTGAATGTTACTATCAACCATGCTCTTCTGCCACACTTTTAAACCTAGAATTTTGCACTTTCAGTCTGAAACACACGGATAAATCTTTTTTGCCACGTGCACGCTCGGCAGAAAAGCATGTTGCTATTCCTTCTCATTGCATCTGTATTTTAGATCGTTGTAAAACGTATGCTTTTTGATTGACAAAAGAGGGGGATTGTGTGCAAATTTGTTGCCAGGATGAAGTGGCAATTGTAATTCTCACTTTAACTTATTTTATCAATACAATGATAACAATTTTTCAGCTACAGCGATGTTTCTTTTTTCAGGCACATTGTTGCTCAGAGTGGAATTGCAGTCATAGATTGTTCATGGGCCAAACTAGAAGAAACTCCCTTTCAGAGAATGAGAGGAAGTCATCTACGGCTGCTGCCGTACCTGGTGGCTGCAAATCCCGTAAACTATGGTCGCCCGTGCAAGCTGTCCTGCGTGGAAGCTTTTGCTGCAGCTTTCTGCATTGTTGGTAGGCTGCAGTGTGTCTGATGCGAAACACGTTACCAGCAAATTCTTACGTCCCTAATAAATCAGGAGATGATCTGCAGTAGGATAAACCGTGATGCTGTCCCACTCACTGGTCATCGCGCTGTTGAGTTTGGAATCAGATTGTCTAGCTTTCTTCCGAGTACTTGTATCTGGTAGCATTAAGGTATCTGTGGCATGTTCAGGCCAGCTACTAAACAGGACACAAACGGATGGTCCTGATTTTGTCAGGGTGGTACTTCATGTTAGAAAAACTGTTAAAAAAACAAGCCAGAGTGTGAATCCTTCGGCACCTTTGGATGAGGTAACATCCAAAAGAGAGGTAGAGAGAGGTAACAGCTGCTTGTTAATAGGGTGGGTTCTGGTTAAGGACAAAAGAAATTGTCCCCTCTTGTGATGTTCTGCAAACTCATCGCAGAACTTCGACAATTGAAGAGACGTGCTCTACTATACTGTGGAGAAATCTTGTCTTCTGAAAATATTCTATGTACAACTGCTCTCTTACTGAAGGACCGTGGGAACTAGCGCTTGAATCATTCATTACCTGTATGAAATATTTTTATGTAACACTCACTAAAAGACTATGAACTCTTCTTGGATTCAGTTAGGTATTTCGAGTTAAACTGAAATTTGAAAAGATTTTTAATCTTTTTAAGTCTGAATCCCCGAACACTGAAAAAATGCTGGCAGACATCTCACTATTGTAGTGATACATAGGTGTGTACTAAACTTAGAAACCTGTGAGCTGAGTGAAATCTCACACTGAAAAAGAAAACTGATTGCCTATTTTCTGTTTTAGGATTGCCAGACCTAGCCACCGTTCTTCTAAGGAAATTTAAATGGGGTAAGGCATTTATTGACTTGAACAAAAATCTTTTGGAAAAATACGCAGCCTGTCATTGCCAGGAAGAAGTGCTGAGAGTTGAAAAGGACTTTTTAGACAGTGTCCATGAAACAAAAGATGAAGAAATAGGTAAGAAAAAACACAGGCACAGCACACCCACCCTTCTCTTAACTAGCTGCCTTACAATCTTTTCCTTTAATTTCATGCAAATATTGGCAAGGCAGAAGGTAAGAGCTTTGTTAAGATGTGTTGTTCTGTCGTTATACTGTGTATTCTTATAAGCGAATTTCCCTATTTTTTTCAACTCAAAAAGATGAAAATTACTAAAGCAATTTAATACATATAGTAGTGTATTCACAGCTGAACTGTGGAGCGGCTACCATGATTAATTAAGGATATTGGAGAACTAAGGAGTAAAAACAAAATATGATGTTTCCTCATTTTATCTGCAGATGTTAAAAGCAGAGTATGAGTAAAAGGACTAGTAATTCAGGACTAGAAGAGAAATACAGGCGTACAGTCTGACAGCAAGTTAGTTATACCTAAACCTAAGAAAGACCTTAGCCATGTTTATATAGTCCCTAATCAAGATGTTTAAAATCAGACCTATAATGAAAATAGCTTACTATAAGTACAGTAGTTTATTCCCAAATTCTTCCAGTAACTTACTGGTATCCCAGTATTTCAAGCTATATTCACAGGTGAGTGCTTGGTCTCATTCAAGACAGAAAAAAAAAAAAAGCCAAATCAAATGATCAAGAACATACGAAGAGAGACACTCCTAATTAATGTTTTCCTTTCGCAGTGGTTAAGTCCCATAAAATTCGGCCAGGGGATCACACCGTAAGGAGGTGGCACACAGCCTTTAGTTTCTCCGAACTTTGATCTCTTTGCCATGACGTGCTAGGCTGAATGAAGTCATCCTGTGGTTTGGTGGAAGCCTAACTACTGTTACATTAAACTGAAAACGGTTCTTAAGGGGCAACACTGCTATGCCAAATACAGCACACTTCCATTCTCAATCCTATGTATTTTCTGGATGGGCTGTAGTACCAAAGCTGTCGTGCCTTGTTTGACTTTTCCGAGGTAGCAGTTCTCCCCAGCTGTGTAAGCCAAGTTAAATCTAGCCCTACCCTTACTCAGCAAGAGCTAATCCTGGACAGCTGTACTTCACTTCTCAGTAGACATGAACTCACTAGAGAGCCCTTTTAGAACTAAACCATTTTGAGAACATCTATGTTTTCTTACCAAAAGCGTTAGAAACCTGGGTGTACAGTCTGACTACCCCTAAAGAGCTACTGAACCCTTTGGGGCAGGGGGGATGAGGGCATGAAGGGTATGGAAAAGAGTGAAGAGACTAGAATGGCGGGTAGGACTTGGCAGTTGTTTCTCACCTCCCCCAGTTCCTGACCAAAGAACTATGGTAAACTTACCAGAAAACTGAACCAGACTTCCTACGCCTTCCCCTTCCTGCCAATCCTCTCTTAAAATGAAAGACCATTAAAAGATGCCTTCTTCACCAATGCGTGCGTTTTTTCCTTCTTTTTCCAGATCCATTTGATGTTGACTCAGGAAAAGAATTTTCTAATCCCAACAGACCAATCAATTCCCCAGGGTAATGAAATTTAATTTAAAAACTATTTTTCTTATTATAAGTTGTTTTGGTTTTAAAATCCTGAAAAATGTTTCCAGACTAGCAGAAAGTAATGAAGACTCTGAGGAGGACAGCGTGAGCACTCCGGATGATGCCACTGAAAGCAGTGATGAAAGTAGTCCAGAAGATGATGCTACTGTAAAGTTGCTGCAACAGCAGCAATAAGCCTACTTCAAAAGTAAAAAAAAACCTCAAAAAACCAAAAAAAAACCCCAAAACCCCCAACAAACACAGAACCCCACATACCACAAGTATATACTGTTCCCCTGACAATCCCAAAAAGTTGTAACATCTTGTATAAAGAAATTTTCTTGTGAACAGTTAAGAGTGTGGCTCGTTCATGTGTAACTTGGTGCTTGGCAAATGCCTTCCTTTAGGTGAAGCTCAGGCTGTATGTGGGTTTATAAGTCTATTTATGCACATAAAGGCTTTAGGTTATTCAATTTTTAGATAATTATGGAATTATTACGTAAAGGGCCTGAAGCTTAGTTACAAATTAAATAAAACTATTCTAATCAGTGTGCCTGGAAAACGGTTTATAGGGATTATTTTTACCTAATAGTACTTAAAGTAAACCCTTCTAACTTCTGGACTGTGTATTTCAGCTGGAAAACATGACTAAGTCACTGCCCTGTTCAGAGTACCTACCACGTAAGGGGCCCCTGAGTTTTTGCAGGCTTGAACCTGCCGTATGTATTTCAACTACTTCATCTAGTTTAGGGTAAACTGACTACCTAAGCTTAAAAGGAAAAGATACTCCCTAGAATTGTTTTTAACATCTCAGTATGTCTTTTGAGTAACTTTACATGCTTTTATTTTATTTTTATTTACTCTGATAAGACAGTCCTGAGCAACATACAGTGTTTTGGCACTTTATGTTTAGAACCACACCATCCAGTTTCAGTTACCAGGTTCAGCAGTGCTCTCTGCCTGCATTCTCATCACTTGCAGTGGTACTCTACCAAGTCAGAAATACACGTTGTCTGACCCTTAAAACTTGAGTCAGAGACTCTCACCAGTACTAGTACCTAGTTCACTTTTCCATATGCCTCCCAGTTTGTATAGTGAAAGGGCAGCTGTTAGCAGTTGTTTTCTATACATTTAACTAGAATGCTCTTTTCAGTTTCCAGCACCCAACTGGAATTTATTTAAACCTAAACTTCAGCCACCCTTCAGTACAATTGGAGATACTGAAGAGAATTCATAGTGTTACCTTCATATATACAAGTTCTTCAAGTCACAGCAAGATTTTCACCTCTTAACCCTCTGCTACTAGAGCGATCAAATGCTAGCCCTGCTGGAGCTAGAATTGGGAGTCAAAGCAGCAGTTTTAGTGGTACAAATATTCCATTTCCCTTTAAAAAAAAAAAAGCCCAAGTAAATTAATTTCACAGGGAATCTTTAACTCAGTTTCACAGTTACTCGCTTTCCCACCCCAAGCATATGAAGTCTTTCCCAAATCAGCTGTTCTAACAAGGATTTCTAGATAGTAACAAGGAAGCAATGCTACATAAATAATTTTTAAAGGACTGAGACCAGCATGAGCGTTAGCTATTCTAATTTGGGGAAATGCTTTTCTGTTACAAAGCTATCATAATCAAATGCTAACAAGCAGAACAGATCTGAAAACAGAGCTGTATCACACTTAGAATAACTTTAAGTCTCTAGCAGTAGCCATTTTTTAATAACAAAAGCACTGAAGCTACAGCTCAGATGGAACAAAGCTTTTCACACTTCATTTGTTTTGCGGAATGATTTTGATTAAAAAATACAATTAAAAAAGCAGTGAAAGTTTAATAGAGGGCATATCAGCTTGACATACATGAAAATAACTTACATAATTTAACTGATTTCCTTTACAGAAGGAAACTGTAATTGCATAGAGCACGTCCTTTTCCTAAAAGCTATATACATTGACATATGGAAGAAGGCACAGAAGTAGTTCTGATAAACAAGTACCATTTAAAATCCCCAGTTGCTGTAGGTCCCCTTGCATTCCTTGGAGAACTTCTATTATTGTTCTTATCAGTCTAATGCTTGTGTTATTCTATGTTAACGTGGTCACACCAGTATGTTGATCCCGTTATGCACAGTAAGCAATTGGTCTCTAGCTAGTAAGCAGTTTAAGGAACTGATCAAAGTTGAATAGCTGCAATTACCACTCAGGGCCCAAAGAAGGGCCACATTCACGTTGGGGTGGGGGCAGGGAAAAGAAGTGAAGGCAACATCTAAACAAAAGGTCAGTGCAGCATCACAGGCCTTAAAAACAGGACTTGCACTGAATTGTGTTCAGAGCCATTTAAATGGCAGCCTTTTAATCATTTTAATGAAGATAAATGAAACAAAGCCCTTTATATAAACAGTTTATTTACTCTAAACAGCAACACAGACAGAACGCCATATAAACACAAAGGAAGTGATGCAGAATAAGGATGCTGGCTGACTTTGGATCTCAGAGGCTCTTAAGCAATAACAACCTAGTTTCCGAAAGATAGAAAAACAAATTCAGGGAGGGAAGGGGGTGGAGGGCATGATTTTTTTTTTTTCATACAGCCAGCTAGAGGCTAAATATAGTTCTAACATTTTAAAGCATGCCTGCATCAGAGAGCAAAGTAACTAGAGATACTAGTGAATTTATAGAAGTATAAAAGTTTATAATTTTACAGCAGTTGAAATACTGACATCAATATTAAAATAAAAGCAAGTTTTACATAACAATCAAAAATACAAAAGACTGAAGGAAGAGACCCTGTATGAAAAAACTGGGGGCAATTCAGCAAATTTAGAACTGTATACAAGTGGCGAATATGGAAAATGGCACACATACAACCCCCTCCCCTAAGTGGATATTAATTGTACATAGCAACATTAGATTTTGCAAAAGTTTTGTAAACAAGTTCTTGCCAAACCAATCCCTTCCTTTTTAAGATGCTGCATGACAGATGCTTATGATGGTGCAAACTTCTTGGCTTGTGCTCGAACCCTCTTTTCATATTCCACTCTGTTTTGGCTGAATAGGAGAGAGAGAAAGGGTAATTACAGCTTGAGAAATTAGAGGCCACATTATAGAGTAACTGTTCTTCTATTTCTCTTCAATATGAAACTAAGTCATTGCTGAAGGCAAAACCATTAGATAGGAATTCACCGAACACTACAATATATTAAAGGCTTTTCTGGACCATTACTCTGATCATTTCCTTTGGAGGGAAGTAAGGTACTGTAACTAGTTACTTCCAAAACTTCACCTGTTGTCAAATGACTTTACATTCTGACTTCATACCATACCAGTCTCTATAAACAGGTTTGTGTCTGCTCTTTCTCAAGGCCAGCTGTACCTTACATGCAAGTGTTCTTATTCATCTGAACATAAGTTTTCCACCCCCCATGTTAAGACCTGAGGTCATTAACAATAAATTCCAGTATCTGAACAGTGCAAAGTGATTGATGAGAGCAGTTCACTAACTGCTGGTGGACTTCAGACTTCATACGATTTTGAAGTATCATCTTTACTACTTTGGGAAGAGAGGGAAAGCACTCTTTAAGAAACAGGAAAATGATAACAGTATGGTAGTTTCAGCCTTAATCTCTGCAGACCCTTACTCACAGTGTTAGGTTTATCCTAAGCTTCAGTTGAAAAAAAGCTAGCTCAACATTTTGAAAAAATACTATAGTTCACTAAGTCTAGTGTACTTGCTACAGACTGATTAAATAAGCAAGTACTACTTCAAAGAACTATGACCAGTCATTAAGCCTCAGACTCAACACATAAAAGGGCAAGTTTGTTGTTTTCTATTCTTGGGCCAACAAGGGATGGTAGTAGCTTAGTAGAGCATCCATTCACATTCAACACCGTAGTTTGTATTAGCTGTCAGAAGTGTCAGTCAAGAGCTAAACAAAAATTTGTTACCATTACTCTTGTGCCAAAGGTAGTTTACAGTGACTAGATTTTGCAGACAGCTTTGCAGTAAACTTAACTTACTTTCAGCTATGAAGGCTTGCTGCAGCAAAAAAAGAAAGAAGCAGCAAATTATATCCTCAGAAGTTGACAGTTTGGGGGGAAGAAGTGAAGCCAGTTTTGGTCACATGCTATGAACAATTACCAAACAGACTGAAAATACTCTAGTTTCTTCTCATTAACAAATTTACAAACTTTATTCTAAAATTTTTAAGTTATATTGCATTGTCACACGAGAACACAACCTAGCTGTTAAATCTCACACCCTCAGAATCCACACAAAAGAATGTCTGGCATAGCAGACTCTGTATGCTGACAGCAGAGAGAAGGAAGTAGGTTAGCACATTAGGAGTGCTAAAGTTACAGAGCAACAGTACCAAAGCAATCCTGAGAATGAGAACAAGTATTCTTATTTTGAATACAAAGTTTGTTCTTGAAGTTTAACAACTTGACTAAAAGACATCTATTTAAACACTGCATGTTCCCCAGTATTTATCAACTATGGCAAATTACAGGTGCATACACAATACTGCTCTGTTGAGCTGCTTCTACCAGATACTCATTAAGGAGTAAGAGAGACACTCTCAGACTGCAGAAATATAGTAACCCATCTGAAATACTGCACATGTCCAGAAGACACGAAGAGGATAAGTGGGAGCGTATATATATTAGAAGTAACAAAAAACATATGTAATAGTTTATTCTCAATAGATTTTTTTTTCATAGAAGCACTTACAATAAAGCACAAACAGGACTAGCCAAGACTTTTTGCACATACACACATGTGGGAGGTGATAAAAAAACCCCACAGACTATACATGTATAAAAGTATATTATTCCTGCCCCATATCCCCTCGGAGTGGCTTTTTGAAAAAAAAAAAAAAAAAAAAAAAAAGAGGGGGAGCCCTGCCTCATCATTTCTGGCTCCAAAGGTGCTGCCTACAACTGTGGCTGCCTAACTGTCCTCCATATGCACTCAGTCCCATCAAGTCTTCAGTAGCTACTTAAAAAACATTGAGTGAAGCCTTTAATTACATCCAAGACACATTACTCATCCCCAAGTTTCCTTTTCATTAGGATCCTATAACAGACAGTTTTGACATAGCTTGCCTGTGCAATCTCATAAAAATGCCATTTTTCAAACTTGGCACTCTCCTGGAGACTTGTTCTTCTGTCCAGAATGGTAATTCCACATTTCTATCTTGGTCATTATTTCAGTAGCTGTCAGTGCCAAAAGCATTTCTTTAAGTGTTTTGCTCCCCTAAAGATTATAGATCAGCCATCCATTTTTAATAGTGAGAAAATGTTAAGATTAAGCCTTAAAAAAGAGAGTACTTTTTAGATCACAATTAAATTTTGTGAAATTAAAATTTCCTAACCAATGCAAACTTCATTCTGCTAAAGCTACAAGCTTTCTGTACTTTTTAAACCTATTCTTTTGGAAGATCTAGTTTTCACAAAATGCCACGTATTTCCTACAGTAATCACAGCAGCTCTTATTTATCCTTCAAGCACAAGTGTTTACAGGTACCCACTACTGGACAGAAGTTACTCCTACACTGATGAATAGGACTTGTCACCTAATTCAGTCTCCTCTGTCACTGGTCTCCTGAAATCATTATGCCTCATCACTACTACTCAGCCTTTAGGGGAAAGGATTCTATGTCGGGCTAGAACGAGGATAAGAATCATGGTCTAACTGAAGAGTTCTCACACTTTATTGCTATTGTGATGCTATTAAAAGCTCCAGTAGCCTATTAAACATGAAGTTACTGTTGTGTTCAAGTTTAGGACAAGCTAGGCATCTCCACAGGATACAGCCACGAAGGCCAAGAAGATTCTCCTGATCATTCCTAAAAACATTTGCATGTTATACCATAAGTAACAGACAGCTGTAGGCAATATGACAGCTTTCAAGCTGATACGCAAAGATACTCACCAGTAAATTGTGTAAGCCTCTGCTTGAGCTGGGTCTTGAATATTTGGTTCATTTAGAAGTTCTTGTATTCCTAACAAGATCTGTTGAAGAAGGAATAGAAGTAACGTAGGCATGGATACTAAGAGACATTCCCTTAGAAACTAACTGTAGAAACAACGAACATCTTACATTCACATCAGATAAGCAAGCAAAGCAAATAAAAGGGCTAAGAATACATCTAAGTACAATTAATGACCTGTTTAATTGTGATTGCTGGCCTCCAGTCCTTATCCTCCTCTAAGATGGAGAGACACACTGTGCCTGAAGGGTACACGTTTGGGTGGAATAATGGTGGTTCAAATTTACCTGATGAAGAAGAGAGAATTACTTGCATGCAGTACTAAGACTAAGATCAGAGAGTTGGTTTTGATCGGGGGGGGGGAGGGAGGGGAACACAAAACAAATAAAACTGGCCAAAAGACACCTCCCTTGATACCCCCCAAAAACCCCACACAGATTTTGGGAACTATTAATACTGGGTTTCTTGGCTCAGCCTACACCTAAAGCAGGAACTCCATCACATCTGTAGTATCAATCCAGACAATGAGACAATGTAACACTATCATTGTGAGGAGTAATCTTTTGGTTTAGGAATGGAAACTGACAAAATAGTCTCTGGTAGCTTTGTGATCAAGACCTTTTTAAACTAATCCTGTCTTTACAGCCTCACATATTACTACATAAAGGAAAGATACTGCCCTTCGCTCATCTCTTCTCCCCTCATTTTAAAATACTGAAAGTTCCACACAAAGATGACTAAGTCTCTAGCATTTTTTTCAGTTTCACTTTTCCTTTATGTATAATCAAGATGGACTGAAAAGGAACCAAGTTTAAGTTGCAAGACTGACTAAAGGAGTAACCTTGTGCAGCTCTCCTTCTGCCACTCAATCTATATTCTGGCATTTCTTTCATCTTTTCAGGACTTAAATGCAACAGCTACTATCGTGAGTAATGTAATGAACACTTGTTTAGCAATATATGAAATATCTACATGATAGTGCAGTTTTCTAATCCATCTGACATCACAAGAAAGTCTTGCTTATGAGCTGCTCAATGAAGTTCAGTAGGAACTCAGAAGCTGCATTGGTAAGCAGTCTTACTAGTCACATATATATCTTATTTTAAGGCATGACAGTTCATTTAACACTTGCAGGTTGTGCTAGTTGGTATTCCTCAAGATATTTATGTTAAATATGTTCTAGTTAAAAGATACATTTCCCCTTGTGTCACATGTATTTGGGTGGTAACAAACAAAAGGAGTAGCCAAGAAAACTGATACAGCTGAAACACTGAAATGAAATGAGAAACGAACCACTGTCAAAACAGCCACTTGTAATCACTGTCATCGATTTGAGATGGTAGCCAATTCAAGAACCAAGAAACTAGACAAGGCAACAGATGTTTTCAGATTTCTAAAGCAGGTAAGTTTGAGATGGAATAAGGAAAATTCAAAAACTGAACAAGGAAACTAGTATCTGAAGATATCTGTTGTACATAGTACCAGAAAAAGAACAGATCCATATTTTAGAGCAAGTCGATAAAAAGGTTGAAGTTGATGGAACTTTTTTTTTTTTTTTAATTGTTTTTTTCAAAGTTCTTGCCTTCTGAGTTCTTGGCTTAGAAGACCAACTTAACAGTAACAACACGCAGAGCAATTTGGTCTAACCATGCCTACCTAGCAATTCCCAAAGAGTGCTGATCAAGTAGTGAACGCTTTAAGTGGTGCTTTTGTCAAACTTTGAGGAAACCCACACAGCAAGCCCCCTCCCAATTTTGTTATACTGAGCACTTAACTCATTTCATCACAACTTTCTAAATGTGAAGTGGTGGGTGAAGAAAAAAGATAAAGAGGTAACTTTCCTTCAAAAAAAACCTGTAAGAAAGTAATAACCATGCATAGGACCTCATGGACTAGTTTAACATTGTTCTAATAAACCTGTGGTTTTTTAGCCATTTTACTTACATTTTGGGGGTGAAGAAGGGTAGTCATCCTTGAAAAGCATTCGTAATTTAAATAAGCCTCCTTCCCATGGTGTCTATACAAAGTTAAGGCAGAGCTTAGATTACAGCAAGGAAAAGTCAAACTTATGGAAAAAAAACCTTATCAAGAATACAGTTTCTCAGGCAAAGCACAAGACATCCTTCTGCTACGCTGTAGAAAATAGCTGTCCTACACTCTAGCATGCTGTCTAGACTGAGACGAGTTATCCTACCTATAAAAGGAGTTGAAGAAAACCCTGCTTTTCCACTTCATTACAGCTAGTAAGTGTTGCTGAGTCATCAATAGTGTCAGGATCATCGCCAATAATTCCATATACAAGTAGAATTTTCGTAGTACACAGAAAAACAAAGTACTTCAAAGTTTTATATGGTACACATGCAATGAGGAAAGGGCCATTATATGCCCACTTAAAGTAAGTCTGAGAAGATAGGATATGGATACACCCCTTAAGCATGCGGATGTAAATGGCTTCTATTTTACCTCACAAGAATGTGGCTAAGAAACCACAAACAAAAAAAATTTGGACAGCACTGTAGTACTGCTACAGGTAATACGAGGTTCACTAGTCTAAACTAATCTTGTCTGCATTTGGTAGCAAGTGGTCTCCCAGATTCTGTCTTTTTGTGTAACAGAAATTCTAAGAAGCTTTTTATCCCCATCAGAAACTGGGATGAGCACCGATAAAGAGCAGTTCCCACGCTAGGGAGCAGACCAAATCGGACAGCACTACTCAAAACGGTCATATAAACAAGGAAAAACATCCAGTGAAGGACAAAAAGCCTATCTCAAAAATATACTTCCTTGTCATCTTACTTGGAAATAAGGAAAAAGCCCATCTTCGGACAAACTGATTTCTGGTAGGAAGTGTAGAAATACAGAAAAGTTTACTATATATGTAAAATTCAGATCACTTCTCTGTAACTTGCCCTTGCTATGGAAACACTGCAATCAAAATAAGCGTTGGCTTCATTCTTTAAAACAAACCAGAGTAAAGATGGTCTCACATCAGCATAAAATGATCAAATCTTATCCTCAGGGACAGACAGGTATGTTTGAAGACCACCTTAGGAGGAACCCCCTAATTCTTTCCTACCTGAATTCCATGATTTTTAGGAGAAGGAAAAAGAAAAAACAAAAAAGAAACAAACAAACTCACCCCAAAAAAAGAAAAAAGCACTCCACTGTCGTTTCTATGTATTGTGCAAAGTCTCAAGCTTGAATAGGAAAAAAACATACTATGGAATACTAAGATAACTGTGTTTTAGAAAGCAAATGAGTGATTACATTTGCTATAGTGTATTCAAAGAACTTGTTCTGAACAGCTGTAGTCAGTTGTCAACAACTAGAAATATCTATTCTCCATACCTTCTCAGAGGAGACAAACTTGTCCATTTTTAGGAGAGAGGAGCCTTTTGACAGAATAAACTTTTCTTGTTTTGTTTGCTTTCAGTCATAGGGGAAGACAAATAGCTTTTAATAATTTCTTCAAGTAGGACACCAGAATGGTCAACAAAAGGTTTTTACTGTCTTTCTGATAGAGCAACATACCTTACAGGAGAAAGATAGCAGACACTCAAAAGCCTTACTAAGATAATAGTATGAGAGCAGTATCATCAAGTTCATACTGCATTACTGGACAGGTTACAGATGTTTGAGTCAAATTCTAGGTAGTTAACAAGTGATTTGCTGTTAAAAAAGTGAATGGAGATATCCAACCCAGGACTAACACCACTTTCCTTCAATTTTTGATCTGGCTGACAAAGCATTTTGGTGGTTTCAACTACTCATCTGTCTCAGGGGAAGCAGCTGCAGTACAGCATGTCTCCAAAGACAATGGCAAAGGCAACAGAGAGCAACTGGTTGGTCTGGTAGAGATGAGCAAGACATGCTGCTTCTTGTTAAAGAGACAGCATTTTTACTTGGGTAAAAACCCTGATTTTTTAAAAATAAATCTCTATCAAGAATCACATGAACATAACTGATCTTTTCCTGGTGTGATGCATTTTCTAGGAGGCAAGAAGTTGGTTTTAAGGGTCTTGTTCACTCCATTTTGTGGTTTACAAAACTTTAGAGCAGGGGCACGAAGATTCTACATAAATATTAAAAGGTGACATCTTGATAAGGTGTGTAACTGGCTATTATGAGGGATAATCTTGTTTTGGCAGAACACAAGGGGATGAGTTTTTCCTTACACTGTTACACTATTTTTAGGTGCTTCTCATAAGAACTAACTTGAGCTGTGCAGACAACTACCAAAGTATTGAGCTAAGTTACAACCATAACAGCAATGCCATGCTCAGCATTAAACTGAGGCAGTAGTACAGAACCTGTAGGTTTTGCCTACACACTTTGTCTTCTCAGAATCTAAGAAATGAGACCTTAAGGGTACTTAAGCAAGTTGGCAAGAGGGAGTAAAACAGGCAAAGCAACAAAGTCAGTCCCACATCCAGTGCAAAACACAAAAGACCCAAAAGAATGAAAACCACCAATTAATTAATAGTATTATCTCAGAAGAAACAACTGTATTCAATGAATTCAAGAATAATCTCTACATGCCAAGTAACATCTTGAGAAGTAGAAACAAAATTCTGCTCAGAATGAAATGCTATAACAGCAGTGTACAAAATCAAAGAAGTTTCATGCATTAATGATTATTTCCACTTGAAAGTTTGCATTTGTCCTGTCCCCTAGAACCAGCTCAAGCTGATAAAGATAAACAGTTCTGGTCTCTACAGACTTTTCCTTGTTATTTTAAGAAAAGGGACACAGAAGCACAAGTGAAAGCAGATAAAAAGGAAGAATGTTAGAGAGTTCTACTCTTCTTTCGCTAGTATAAAAAGAGAAAATTCCATAAAACGGATGGCAATGAGATTCCACACTGATAATGCAGAATTATTTCCCATGAAATCCAAAAAGTTAAAAATGGTGCTACAGCACTTCTCTAGGACTGAAGGGTCTCACTATTTTGTTGACAAAAGAGATATCAGCACTTAACCAGCAGAGGCAATATTTTGGTAGTATTAATTTTCAAGCTTTAGGGCTTAAACCAGCATTTAGTAAGAACAGAAGTCACAATAAGCATGTAGTAAGACCAGAAGTCACCCTGGCATAAGGCAGAAGACAACCTCAAGTTTGCTCAATGCAGGATTCTTACACACTCCTCTGAAAGCTTTTATTCTTAAGGTAGTCATTGCCAACAGCTGACCAGGCTCATGGTATATTTTGTCCAATATAATTCTTGGCCCACTCCACCTGGATTCTAAAGTAGCAGCAGCATCCACACATTTCTATTAAACTACACGTAAAATATACTTTCGGTTGTCAATGTAATGCATGAGCAGGCCTATGTTACTTTTCACCATAAGTGAGATGATAGGACAACAGTAAGTCTTACCCCTTTCTTTCCTGGAATAGCACATTCCCAGTTCATTAGATTCATTGTGCCATCTGGATTTTTTGTAGGTACTGCTACAAATCCCTGAATTAAGGCAAAAAGCCAAAGGGTGAGGATTTCAGATGTACTTAGAATACTTCATGACATATTTTATCTTTACACAGTTATTTCTTTTTGCACTACATAGTTTTAAGAAGCTTTTTTATTTGAAAAATCAATTTCATAAAAAAATTCGCATCAGGATAAAGAAAAAAAGTCATCATCAGAACACCAAAATAACTGCAGAGTCAGATATTGGACAGTTCTCATACTTACAAATGGATGATCTTTTCTCCAGGCTTTCCTCTCCTGTGCAAGTCTGCTAAGAGCTATGCCAGACATATTCAGAATCCCTCTAAAACAAAAATGACTGCTTTTAATATAAACTTTTATTTATAGTGTAAACAACACGTTATATTATCTGTTTACAAGCCCTGCTCACTAAGGAAATATTTTGGCCTCTGATTTTCACTGCTATAGCCAAGATACACATTTTTGCACACCCTGCAGAAGTCAACATCAGGAATAACATTGTTTCCCTATGTCAACAACCTCTTAATTACCGGACTTGATCTACGAAATACTATCTCCACCTTGTGTTTTATGTTTGAGCCACATCTTAGAGACAACTTTGACAGTAGCTTGACAACAGAAACACTATTAGTGATGGGAAGAGGGCTCAGACTTCCTACTTGTGCGACATCTATCTCCTTACTACACCACAAAAGATACGGCTTTCTTCTGTAGGCAAACATCGGTACTGTTCCTGTTTCTGGCAAACAGGCAAATAAGAAGTGTTATTTTTAGACTGTAAATTCCTGTTGAAAGCCAGTATTCTACGCAAAAGCAATATGGGCACAGAACTTAACAACATCACCTCAGTTTTGCAGTGATGCCACCATACAACTTCTAGACAGCAGCAGGAACAGACAGCAATACAGAACGCAGCTAAGGAAGAGCCAGTGGCCCACTCATTCCACAAGGCAGGTTTTCAACTCCAGTATAAACTGAACAATCTTTCTGCACCTTCACTGCCTTAGTAACAGCCAAGCATGGTGACTGAGACTGCAGAAGAAACACGTAGAGCACAGGTCACTACTGCATATGATGCAAGAACAGTTCTAGACACAATGGCTGCAACAGAGCGGTGCTTTCAAATTCAAGAGAGGATTCTCCATTCACCCAGAACAGTAGTCAAAGCAAGAGTTTATTTTTCATTGTCAAACTGTATCTAAACTCAGGGTTTCGTTAGGTACACGGTCAAAACAAACTCCAATGACGTTTTTAAATCCTCCTCCCCACTGCACTTCTACCCATTTTAAATAAGAGCTGACACTTGGCAGTTGGAGAAGTCGGGCCAACTTTTTCTCAACTCCACGCATAGCTAACAAGCCTTTATGACAGCCAGGAGAGTAGAACTCTTCCACTAAACAAGCTCACAGAATTAATGAAAGGAGTGTTAGCACTCTATTAAACATTTAAGCACTGGTTAAGAATTATGCAAAATTCACGTCCATTAATATGTAATTACTTGCAAGAGTATACAACTATAACCATATGAACTGTAGCTCACAAAGGATCCTCGTTTTAAAAATGTCACACGTTCCTGCTATGCCCTTCAGCATGATGTTCATGCTCAAAAGGTTTACCAGGCACTGACATATTCCATGTAAGATACGTAGATATGTTCATCTCATGTTCATCTGCTACACCCTTTAAAGATTAGAAGACAGAACGCTTCCAATTTAAGCATTTACACATCATCAAAAGTGGCTTACAGTGCAGACACCTTAACTACAAGTCTTTAAAAGAACCAGATGAAGATTTTTAGGCAGTCCCTAGGACAGCTGGTATTTCAAATCCCTCTTTCTAGCTTTTTTCAAGGTCAGTTTTGCATGGATGGCCACAATCCATAATTTCAACTTCAAACTAGCAATTAAATTCATGTCAGATAAAGCTTTTTAAAAGGGACTACTAACACTCAGTAAACACACACACAAAATCCTCTATTCAGTCCAATATTCCTCTAGTATTCCCAACACATGCACCTGTATCTCAGTTTTGTCAGAAGATTTGCAGGACTTAGTCAACACAAACTGTACATACCACTTCAGATTTTAGTCTGTTCACATGCAGGAGATGTGGAGCCACTGAAAAGATACTGTCAGAACAAAACAACCCTCCCACTTAACCAAATTATACAGGGAGTCATTTTAAATACTTTGCAAGCCCATGCGCTGGCAACAGATGTAAATGAACTATTGAATATACGACAGAATTTCAGTTGTGCTATTAGTACCTGGTGGTCCACTGTAATAATACTAACCTTCCCATAATAATTTGAGCAAATTATCTGTGCTTATAAACCATTCAAATATTCTTAGATAGTTTAGTAACTCAGCTAACTTTTCTGCCAAGAAACGTATTACAGGATGCTTTCAAATACCTGAATTACATTTCCTGTGGCTAACAGCCAATTAATTACATGCACCTCAAGGGAAATGCCAGCTTCTCAGAGGGCATATAAACAACGTATGTCCTACAGACCATTGCCAATCAAGTAACTTTTCAACGGGAAAAACCCCAAGTTTTCAGGCTCTGTATCCTACTTGCTTTTGCAACTGGTTATGCACTATACTGTGCCCTAGTAAATGAAAGATTTTCTTATGTTCTACAAATACCTTTTCAAATCTTGAGGCGTCCGACTTAGTTAAGCACTGATAGACTACATCCAAAATTTCAATGTGTATGAGAGACCACAGGCTTTGCGTAAATGGTCTCTGTAGGTTTCAGTTACCCTGACAAGGGCAAACAATCATCTAAAACCTCATCACAAACTACTACCAAGTAAAGATTAGAGACAAAAAAGATTGAAAGCCCACTTCAAAAATTAAGATCCACTTAGGTAAGCACCCCCTCAAAAGCAAATCAATATATTAACAAATTGCCAATATATACACTCTCTAGCAGTTATTCAGTAAGAGATTTTAACTTTAGTTCTGCTGGAGCTTAAGATAGCACAGAGATTGAACATCTCCATGTACATTTTGGTCTCAGAAATTACGGAGTAGCAAGAAGGAGTGAGGTACTAAGTGGGTATTAAACCTGAAGATACAATATTCTCACTGATAATTTTATCTTCTTCGATAACTTACATGCACAGTTTGTTTGGGTTTTTTTCTCTCTCTCCCCTTTGGAATAGTAGTTTGCCCAAATAACTATAAGTTTAGTTCTTGTAAGCTTCTGAAATACCTTGCAAATGCAAGACATCTCCATTAACTTGGTGTAGTCAAAATGAAAACAAAACACCCACAAACACCAGACACCACCAAATCCACACAAATAAGCAAACCCCAAACACCCCAGTTCTTATGGTTTTGATATTTTTTTTCCTTTTAATATCACATCTAATTTGTTTTATTCACCTGATAAATTTCCTGCTAATGAACAGAAACAAAGTCCCAACATATATATGTGCTACATCACTGGAAAGAACACAAACTTTTGCACCTGAGGTAGTGTATCAACCCTACCTTGCAGGGGCCACACAAGCTGGAGACGTTTTTTTAATCCCCTCAAACACACCCTGGCATTAAGAGATTGCAATGTCCCTTTTACTGCTATCAATTCATTAGAAAATTAACAGAAACTTCCAAATTTACTAAGTAACCTGCCTCTACTGCTGTTACTACTACCTATTTTGGGAAAAAGCACAAAACAAAACCAACCCAGTCATCATAGGCGCAAACTCTGTGTTTCTACTATAGATCATCTTACCCATCTACACCCTCTGATGGGGGGGGGGGGGGGGAAGAGCGGTGGGAGGAGGGAACCTACTTCCAAACACAACAAGCAAGTCTTACAAAGAAGCGCTCCTGTGCCACAGGAACAGCAATCATATCCACAATTCTGACCCATGACAAGTCTCCAAATACATCAGCAACATGCTCTTGAAGTCTCATGAGCTTTCAATAGCTCTTATTAATTCCAAACAGCATGAAAAAAATAAAAATCGCTAAGATTGTTAGCCTCACATTTTTACTTTGCGGGTTAAATACTGACACGGGAAGAAATTATCAGTTGGAGTAGTTTGCCCCAAAACTATACAAACTTTTGTTCAGAGAGTGGAGAAAGCCAAGGGCTGAGGTTTAATCAAAGCACGCTAACTCTGGACTGGAACAGAAAGTCTCCTCCTGCCTGCGGCCTGAAAAAGGTAGAAGAGGCGGTACCAGCCGAACGGCTACCAGAGTCGCAAGGAGAACAACAAAAGGAGCCGCGCGGCAATAGGTCCCGGTGCCCGACCGGCCGAGGAACCTGGCCCGGAGCAGCTGCGGCAGGGCCGAGCACCGCCTGTCTCCGCCGAAGGCCGCCGTCCTCGCGGGCCGTGCGACGGGGCCGGGGCCAACGTCCGAGGCCTGCACAGGGCACCCCGCCGCCCGCCCGCCGGCTCCGCGGCAAGTACTCGTCGGGGCGGGGACGCCCTCGCGCAGGCCCGCTGGTACACAGACCTCCTCGGCGAACTCGGCCCGCGGCGACCGAGATCTCCGGGGCCGGGCCGCGGGAGACACGGAGCCCTCCTCAGGCGGCCAACGATGCGCTAACGGGCCCAACGGCGCGGGAGGAACCGCCAGGCCCGCGCCCCCCGCAGCTACCCGCCCCTTCGCGCCCCAGGCGGCGGGCGCCAGCCCAGCCCCCATCCTCCCGCCTCCGCCCCCTTCTCCCGGGGCCCGGGGCCGCCTGCGCGCCGCGCCAGGCCCCGCCGCCCCAGGCCCCTCGCCCGGCCAGGCCTCACCGTGATCGGCCGCAGCACCGCGCGTGTCCCGGATTGAAGCGGCAGCGAATGACCCGGATGTTCCCGGCTCGGCTCCCCCCCTTTGTCTCCGGCCCGGAGTTTCCCTCCCTCTCTCGCCTGGGCGCTGAGCGCGGCACTGCCGTCTGTCCCTCGGCCCGACCCGTCCGTGCCGCTGCGCCGGCGCTGTCTGACCCTGCGCGCGATCCGTCCGCCACGCTTTACGCATCCTCGCGACACAGGACCCAAAGGTGACCAGAACAATGCCTGAGGCACGGGGCGCAGGAAGGAATCCCAGCCGGGCTCTCCCAAGCCCGGTCGCTTCCTCGCGCCCCTCGGCTCCCACAAGCCCCCGGCAAGAAGCTGAGTGAATCTTTACCTCGGGCGCCGAGAGCCACCCGCGCCCCGGAAAGGCCTGCTCCCTCGAAGGGCGCTAGCGCGGGTCTGGCAGGCCGCGCCTGCCCCGGGACGCGCTCGAGCCTGGCCGAACCCCGCCCACTGTGCCCAGCCGAGCCTCTTGATTGGAGGATGCGGGCTCGGCCCCTGGCGGGGCTTTCGCGCGGTGATGGACAGGCGGGAGAGCCTGTCAGAGGGAGCGGTGGGCGGGGCCGGGAGCAAGCGGTGGCTGCGGGCAGCGGGTCTGTCAGCCAGCAAGTCAGTCGGTCGGTCGGTCTGTCGTCCCGCCGTCGGGACGGGCCTGGTTCCCCACCGCTCCGTGGCGGCGGGAAGCTCGGGACTGGTGAAGGAGCCGCAGCGGAGGACTGCTGCTGCCGGCCGGCCCTCTTACCGTCGGTCTGGGGCTGCGCCCGGGTCCGTGACTGTCGCTTCCTCTGGTGCAGTCTTGGGTTTGGCCCAAATCTGCTTTTGTTTTACCTAATTTTATGAGGCAGCATGCTTTATGCTCCGTGGTTTTTGTTTCCCCATTGGGTTTGGCTTTTTTTGTGTGTGTGTGTGTGTGTGTGTGTGTGTGTGTTTCGTTTTGGTTTCTAAGAATGCATTTTTAGTGGCATATAGGGTATGGATCACAGTCTGTTCTCGTCTTTGACTTATTTTTCTCATTTTAATGAAACAAGAAAATTCAGTCCTGAAACCTCCACTTAGCCATGCCTTGCACTGGTCTGTGTTTATAATGTTTCTTCAGCTGTATTCTATGTAGTATTAAAGTTCAAAATGGTTTCTCTTCTTGGGAACTCTACAACAAACAGTCACTCAGATTTGAAATGGCCCTAATCAAAATACGTGCTGAAGTTAGGAACCTTGTTGCCCAACATCCCACCTAGTGAGCAGGCACCTGAAAAAGTGATTCATCTTTGGCACACTAAAACGCTTACTGGAAGAATTCTGTTTCTTCACAACCCCAGGCAATGGGGATTCAGTTACAACTGGCACCTAAAGCTGGCAGAATGAATCCAGGCATTGCTGGACCTTTTTGTTTATCATAGAATCACAGAATGGTTTGGGTTGGAAGGGACCTTAAAGATCACCTGGTCCCAACCCCCCTGCCATGGGCAAGGACACCTCCCACTAGACCAGGTTGCTCAAAGCCCCATCCAACCTGGCCTTGAACACCTCCAGGGATGGGGCATCCACAGCTTCTCTGGGCAACCTGTTCCAGTGCCTCACCACCGTCAGAGTGAAGAATTTCTTCCTAATATCTAATCTAAATCTACCTTCTTTCATTTTAAAACTGTTACCCCTCATCCTGTGGCTACACTCCCTGATCAAGAGTCCCTCCCCATCTTTCCTGTAGCCCCTTTAGGTACTGGAAGGGGCTACAAGTTCTCCCCAGAGCCTTCTCTTCTCCAGGCGGAACAACCCCAACTCTCTCAGCCTGTCCTCACAGCAGAGGTGCTCCAGCCCTCTGATCATCTTCGTGGCCTCCTCTGGACCCACTCCAACAGGTCCATGTCCTTCCTGTGTTGGGGGCTCCAGAGCTGGATGCAGTAGTGCAGGTGGTGTCTCATGACAGTGGAGCAGAGGGGTAGAATCACCTCCCTCGACCTGCAAGCCATGCTGCTTTTGATGTAGCCCAGGATGAGGTTGGCTTTCTGGGCTGTGAGTGCACATCACCAGCTCATGTTGAGCTTCTCCTCAACCAACACCCCCAAGTTTATACTTTGTTCTATGTGGCTTTTAAAATTCCCACTTAAAATTTGTTTGGGGTGTTTTGTTTTTTTTTCTTTTTGTATCACTTCAAACATGATGTACACAATATGGAGCTTTAAACCATCTTTGAGAAGATGAAAGGCTGTTGCACAGGGTAAGGCAATAATCTACAATTCATGCCCATAATGGAGGGGGCAAGATGTCATCAGTTTAAACTGCAGTAAGAAAAATGGAGGTGAGGTACTAAAAAAGTCCTTCTACTGGCAAAGATACTACAACGCTAGGCTGCCCAATGGGGAGAGCGTGGGTATGGAGTCTTCATCACTCGGGGCTTTACAGGCAAGTTAGACAACATGTGTCCTGCTTTTAGCCAAGGGGATGAGCCGAGTGATCTGTTACAGCTCTTTTTAGGCTTTTTTTCCCCTAAACAATTCATATTCTCATTTAAATTTATTTTGGTTTTGACTCCTACAGAAAAGATGGAGAAGGTGAGCATTCTTTCTGGTTTTTACGTCTCTAGGCTGGTCTCAAGAAAATCACTGAGCTGTGAAAGCAATGGATATTGCCTGACATAGCAAAATCTTTGTTTTAAATCTCAAAACCAGCTAACGTTTTTGAGAGACCTCATTGCCAGCAGAGACGGAAAAGGAGAAACGTGCTTCCAGAGCTTCCACAGACATATTTGCAACAGCTATACGTCATCAAAGAAACATCTCATTCCAGGATGGGTCTGAGTTTCTGCTTGGAATCGCACATCTGCCAGGTGTAGAGAAAGAATTGAAATTGGCTTTTCAGTCTTTGGATTCAGCTCCCCTGGTGAAGGCTGGCCTTAGGCTTGAATACCGCCCATGCAGGTGGGCAGTCTCAACATCTTCCTATTATAGTGAGAAATACTAAAAGTGACGTATCACAGAAATGTTTAAGAATGCAAAGTAATGATTGCACCTTCATATAATAAAGGAAATCCTTGGAACACTTGCCCTATTCTCATCAAGGCCTCATTTAGCTTCTCTCTATAAATGAGTTATTTATCAGTAATTATGTTGTCTTGGAATGAACCGTTCCTGTTCACGTTTGTGCTTTAGCCAATTACACATCACAAGGATGTAAAATAGGATACCTGCCCTCCTGTGGGCCCTCGCTCCTGCTCAGCTTTCTCTTTTCCTAACACATGGATACCTATGGCAGCATCGGCCTTAATTTCTTTATTCCTTCTAACTAGTAAGTGCTGGAGAAGGGATGGAGGGCATCTAGCAGCTGTGTGTGCAGAAAACATCCCGACAGTCACAAATGACTTGGGGAGAGAGGGGAGTTTCAAAGATCTTAACGAAAACACCAGTTGCAGGCTGATTCACTAAGCAGTTACTGGATGCCATCTCAGTAGCATGTTACCTGGTGAAAATATATTTGGAATGCCTGGTGGTGTCTTTGCACTAATTTGGGATAGAGACTCTCCACAGGGCTGTTGAAGTGCAATAGCGGCTATGCCAAATCAGACTAAAGATCACTCTAGCTAAGAAATCTTTCGCCAGTAGCAAATGCCCGCAGTAGAACCACATATGTATGCTTTTCCCAGTGATTCCAGTGACGTTACCAAAAGCAGTGGGTTTTAGGGGACACTGTTAACACACCACCCACAGCATTTATCTCATGAAATTGTGCAGATTGCGTCTCAGAGAATTTCACATAAATACGGACTATGTGTTTATGACTGCCAGGCAAGACTTCAGCACACTGAAAGATGAATTTGCAGGGTCATTTTCATTTTCTGAAGCAGAACGTCCCACTGAAAGGAAAGCTAGCTCCAAATAAACTCTAAATGTTATAAAAGATCCAAACAGGATATTAATGACTTACTCGTTTATGTCCCCTTTATTAAGTGGTTTCTGCTTCAGGGTACACAGTTGTCCCTTTCATGCTCTCACTTTTGCTAATTGGTTAAGACACTTGAAGCTACAGATACGTATGATACGAATTTGGATTGAAAGTACTGCTGGTTGACTGTGAAGTGCAAATACTTTTAGTAAGACAGTCTGATAAAAATATAGATGCACACGATGAGATAATTTCTACTAGAGAAATGCTTGTACTTAGGACTTACTTTAGTAAAATTCAAATGCAATTAAAATGCAGGAAATCAGTTTAGTAAAATGACACCATTTTACTGAAGTTGCTGGATATATAAGGAAAGATTTAGAATGTGCTTTGCATTTTAAACTGATTAAACTGCTAAGATGAAATTCACCTCGTATGTAACTGTACAGCCTCTGGACTTAGCTCCTCATATTTAATTTTTACTAGCAGTTTGGAAAATCAGAGCAGTTCAGTGGTCTTCTCCATGCTAGTCCTGAATTATGAACTTTTCTACACTTGTGGAGGGCACAGCTGTCAAACTGCCTGAATAATTTCAGCAACCTGTACTTGGTAATTAATCATTTACTTCCTTCAGCCATTTTTATCTTTAAAACTTTTGCAGCAAATGTACTACGTGGCTTCTTATTTACAATTCTTATATTATATGCTGGCCTTATTACAAAGTGCCAATTTCAGTTAGCTTAATTTTTCAGACAAAAGAAGGACTTACATTAAAAAGCAAAGTACTGGTTTTTAAAGTAAGTATGTGATGTTAGGCAGGGTGATTTGTGTGAAAGAAAATGTATGCAAAGTGATTAGTTAAAACTTGGTACATGTTTTTTTGTGTGATTATGTATCCATACCAGAGGGGACTATTTCCTACTATAATGAGCAGCAACAGTCATAGTAAATGCAAAGGAAAATAGCTTAATTTCCCAGCAGATATATGTCTGAATAAACATGACTTTTTTGTGACAAAGTCTTTGGGGCAGCAGAAAAGGATACGTCTCCTTTACAAAAGAAAAAAAAATTACTGCTTTGAATCACTGCACAAAAATGCAACTACATTTTATATCTGAAGTGCTAAACTAGGAATATCAGTAATATTACACTGTTAATGTCAACATTAATGGATTTAGAAAAGAAAGATTTAAGACATCAGACTTCAAAAGGGAAAAAACAGGTTTATTTCATGCAGTTTACAATACGCTAGTGTTATGAAAAGGAGGTTAAAAAAATACCCACACACATTTTAATTGTATATTTGTTTTAAAAATGATGGTTAACTGTAACCATCTTCAAATGATTTGGGAAGCCCTAGCAGATTTTTATCCAGGGAAATTCCATGGATTCAGTTTCTTGTCTATGTCTGTGCTAAGAGTTTTGGCTAATGCGAAAGCATTAAAACCAGATCAAAACTCAAACTTTGCTGCAGTAAGAACACTTCAGAGATAATGAATTGGCACAAAATAAAGTGTTATTGCTAATCCACTATCCAGGAAATAACATGTTGCAAGTATGGCCACTTGAATATTAACACAAACAGCTGATGCACAACTAAGTTTGAGACCAGTGATTTGGAGAAAAAAAAGAAAAAAACCCCATATGTTGAATTGGGTAGGTGGGCCTAGAAAGTCCATAGGAAATAGATTTTTTCATAGCTAGGCTCAGATGAGGCTCAGGACAGAAGCAGGTGGAAATAGTTGCCATTTGATCCTCCTTCAGTTTGGTGATCTTGTTTCAGGTCCAGGTAGACAGGTCGGCAACATTCCTCTTACAATGCCTTGGCACTTGCTTAATCCTAGCAAGTACACATGAGCCAAGTTAAGTTTGAGTGAAGTTGTGCATAAGCTTTGGGAAAATCTTGAAAAGGAGCAAGAATCATGTACATAAATACATTAACTCTTACATTTCAGATGACCAGGCCTGGAAATCTCAACAGGTTTTATGTCAGGTCAAAATTTAGGCTCAGTTTTCTAAGGCAAGGAGAGCACTGTCACAGAACCTCCTCCCCTTCCACCCACCCCCAAAGTAGCAAAATAACTTTCTAAAAAGTTTCTTTCATTATAGTAGCTATTAACACACAACATCCTGAAGAGAACCCTTTGATGGGCCCAGAAAGCTATGTTTGCAGCACTATCTGTTCACTGAACTTTTGAGAAGCTTATGCCTTGGTAGACCTTGCTAAAGTAAAGGACAGCTAAGTTGCAATGAAATATTCACGACAATTTCTTGGGGCAGAACTTTCCTCAAAGTCTCTGTTGCCAGTGCTGTTCATAAAAGTTGTTAGACTTCAGCACAGGCAATAGTAAAGTGGTGGGCAAGCGTACGGTCTTCTCTGGTGTATTCCTCACCAAGCCAGATACTGAAATTGCAAGTCATATATGAACACACTTATATCTGCAATTGGTTTAGCCATTTGTAAAAATTATTTTAGAGTCTGGAGTTGAAAGAAAAACAGACTAGCTGCTTTTTAAACATTATATGTCTCCAGAACTTCAAATTAGCCCTGGAAAGGATTTTAGCCCTTAGCATTTCTCCACTGAAAATGGAAAGAGTTCCTTCTGTCTAACACTCATTTAGGCAAACTGAACAGTAAGATCTATTTAGCCCTTTAAAGCCTCAGAGTTCAGTAAGAAGCCTTTAAAGACAGCTCCTGATTGTTGTGAGCCAAAAGAAAGAAAAGTTATATGACACTGAGTTCAGAGAGCCTTCCACATTTTTTTTTCAAACTGAATATTTATTCTATTTTAAGAATTAGTAATTCTACACACAAACCCAGGTAAGATCCTGAGATTGTCCTTAAAGCTGGAGATAACTGCAGTCTAAACTGTAATGAAGTAACAGGCAGCATCCTCAGGCTGTATGTATTTCAAAATTGTTCTGATAGAAAAGACACTTCTCCGATGACCACTGGAACTTTTAATCCTACTGTCCTGAGCCAACAGGTACTGTTAAAGGCATAACAAAATCTCATCTCTTTTCAAGGGCCCCACCTTTCAGGGCTGATTGAAGAAGTTAATTTGGAAAACTTGAAAGATGCTTTTGGTGTTGTGAGAGAGAATAAAATAGGAGAATGATGCTTTCTGATTTTCTCACATCTCAAGTGAAAAAATCCTAGGCTTCACCTCCAGACTCTCCTTCACTTGACTTTGATCTCCATGAAAATCCCAGTACTTCACTTTTCCCTCAGTACTTCTCAAGGAATGCATTCCAGTATACCTGAATGATTGGACAGTACACATCATAATCCAGTTTCTAGGTCATTTCATTCAATCAGATACTATTGTATTTTTGCATTCCAAGTTCATTTTTGTAATACTAATAAAAATAGTACTTTGTAATTAATGTGTGTTAATTTGCTGGTGGTAGCTCTCTACTGCTCAAAAAGAGACTGACACCTCTCAATAACCTCAACAGACATTCACAGAATACAGTGTTCTGTTCTGAGAAGCAGTTTTCTGAAAACACCATCATCCTACTCAACAGACCTGTTCCCTAAGCATGCCTGCAATCAAGTTTTCTTTTGTTTAATCTGCTAGAAGTTTAAATTTTTCTCCTGAAAAAAACCCAACTCTCTCAGAGAAAGGAGATTGATTCAATTTTGGTATCTTCAGGAAACAGTCCTGTTTCTAATCAATCATAAATGTGCATTCACGTTGCTAGAAATGGAGCTACACAGCTAAAGAAAATCTGAAGACAAAAAAGTTGGATGGATACCTCGAGCTCAATTTCTTAAATATCTTTTACTAATGCTACAATGAAAGATAAAAGGAGCTTTTATCATTACAAGAAACCTAGCTGAGCTTGAAAAAAACAGTGCATTTTCCAAATTTTATGAGTATATGATTCCGAAGACTGAAAGTTTAGTAGAGAATCAATATAAGCTTCTAAATACAATCAGGTCCTTGACACACAATTAAGTAACAAACTGCAATTAGCCATAATGCATGGACATTCCACAGTAAGTGGAGAAAATTCCAGGTAACCTTCTGTCTTTTGTTAAAAAAAAAAAACCAAACCCAATCAAAACCCCACATCTATTTCACACTTACTGTGGGACCTGCTGAGTCAGACTATACTTTTGGCCAATTATTATGGACCAGGTGACATTCACATCTTAGAGGCCTCAGAATGACTTGTTCATTGCAGATAAACTCTGATTTAATTGCTGCTTGAAGAAGTCAAAAGCTTTTATATAAAGATGTCATCTCCAATACAGAAAATTAGCCTCTGATGAAACTTAAGGCCAACAGTATGATACATTTCCTAACTCCAAGCAAGAAATTGCTATGGTAAATTTGAACTTCTCAGTTTTTAAACAAGTTCTACAAGAAGTTTGTCATGTAAAAGCCTTTCAAGAATTTCACTGAAAATTCACTAATCATCTGCTGAAGTAACCTCCTGTTCCATGGACAACACACCAAACAACTTCACTGAATATTCGTATAGCAAAAGGGTAGGAAGTGAAATCTTTCACAGAATTTACATCTCCATGAGAGGTCACCTTGATTAACTGTTACGTTTTGGTATCTCTCTCTCCCTGCTTTATTGCCTTCTGCTACGGTCTCTGTATGCTCAGGATCTTAAATTCCTACCTGGAATACTGTTTTGATTTAAGAATAGAGAAGCTGTGTAAATCCGGAGTTCATGTCAAAGGCTTTTGCAGGACAGCTTTTCAACTACAGCCCCCGAGCGAAGCCATCAGCTTTACGTAGTCACAGGCAGTACTCTTGAGGTAAATACTCTCCAAATGACAGAAAAGAATCAGGCAACAGACTCCAGTTTAAACTATACTGGTACATTACCTCATCCTGCAAGATCTTAACAGACGAAGCAATGTTTGCAAAACCTGGTGATGTAGATTGGACTCTAATCCAATTACCTTGTTACTGTAGCTAACTTTATTTGAAATTACAAGAGTCAAATAGAAAGAAACCAAAGTTATTTAGGGATCAAGTCTTAATGCCTCGAAAAAGGCATATGGTAGCACTTCCACCTATCTGAAAGCCTCACATATTCACAAAAATTAAAGCAATAATGACATTAGCAAGTACAGGAAAGTAGTTAGTTTAGGTGGTCTCAAACAACAGCATATTTAAAATAATTTACAAGGTACCTGCCTATTAAAGTTATCTTTTTTTTTTTTCTTTCCTTTCTTAAAATCTTTGTGAGGTATTGGAAACAAAGTGCAAAATGATTAACCACTCATTTCCCCAAAATTTGCTACAACAGGGATACAATGTAAACTAGATTGCAGGTAATCTCATCATAAAAGCATGTTTTTAAACTGAAAATACTCCAGTGAAAAAACACGCTTAGAAAATCCCACTCTTTTTACATATTCTAAATTTGTTCAGTTTGCTCGATTTGTTACTCATACTTTGCTGCTGTCATTCTTGAAAATTTCATTTTATGAAATAAAATATTCTGTCTTTTTTGAGTTAAATAAGAGAAACAACAGAAATGCCGGTTCAGAAGGATCATTGTAAAACAGATATTTTAGGCATTAAAATCCACTCAGGCCAATGCCGAATTAATCCATAGAGCACATCAAGAAAACAACAAGAAACATGGTTGTCTGCAATTCCATGAGCTAGGGAGCTCAGAGAATTTGGTGGAGTCATACTGTCTAGAAACACAGTGACTACTGCAGCAGAGGAAATGTTTTAATATGCAGTTAACACAGACAACTGTTATGCTTATTTTCAGATACACAAGATAATCTGTTACTATTTAGGGGAAATTTGGGTGCTAAATTTAAGCTGATAAAATATGGGTGCCTAAAAAAGTATAAAAGTATAAACATTTCCCCCTACACAATTACATTTTTAGTAAATTCAATTAAGTTTTAACATCTTAAAAAAAGACAAACATTTTGTGTGGTGTTGTGGAGGGGCCAGCAGCTTCCTGTGCAGACCACATCCAAGTCGCAAAATGCATTACAAACCCTTTCAAGCATTAGACGCATGGACAAAACATTTAGCCCATTGCTTAACCTGCTTAGTAGAAATGAGTTTTACAAATTGTTTCTGCCAAACTTTTATCAATGTATAGTCCTTTTTTAAAAAAAAAAAAAAGAAAAAAAGAAAAAAAAGACCCTGGGTGTTTGAAAATCAGGCTTTTGTGTAAAGGATTACCTAGAGTATATGCATAAATTCTGAAGTTACTGAGAATGAAAACTGTAATGTCTTTAGAATTCAAACCAATCTTACAGATTTTGAAACTCCCTTCCATTGCTTTCATAAGCCAATGAAGCTGAGTTTTATACCATCAATTGCATTAAGTGTTTTAAAGATGTGCTAAAAATTTTGCTCAAAACATAGTGTATTAAAAAGCTCCAGTCTTGTGTATTAGCCTTCATCAAGGACAAACTAATAAAGCCGCGCCAGATGTTTTCAAACTGTGTTCTTTAACTGCATAGTTGAAACAGTATAGAAAGAGAAAGATTGATTACAGGTATCCTGAATGTCTGAAGTTTTTCAATTGGATGAGCTCGTGTTCACACTCAAGGTTGATTTTAATCCCAGTCATAGAGATAGGGATCGAGGACTAGCCAGCCGTATTTCTGTACAACCTCCAGCTCTTGAAAAATCTCTACCGTAATCCACAGAGTTCAACGCTTATAGGCATTTTATAAAAGCACAAACACACATACGAGTACAAATATCTCAAAAGAAACAGAATGTTCAGTTGTTCATTTTAAGTAAATTTTGATTCTCCTTCCAAACATCTGGCTAAGACCGGAGCATAACTTTTGCAGGAGGAGACTGTTTTAACAGAAGGAACATCAAGAATAACTCAGATGAAGGCCATTTTCTCTGAGTTTAGTCTTCCCTTTGGGTATTAAAATATGCTATAAATCCAGTCAATATATACACCCTTCCTTTAGAGAAACCCTTTGTCTGTTGTGTAACTTTTTACGTGCTAGTTTCAGTTGATCTCCTAGGCTGTTATTACACAATAGAGTATGTCACAGAGCCATAAGGAATGTGCAGTATAACACAGTCAACTGGGGCTGCCGCTGATTCGGAAACAATGTAGGCCCAAATATTTGCATTTGTGGGCTGTAATGTGTGTGTGTGTGTGTGTGTGTGTGTGTGTGTGTGTAGCACCAATTACATTGTCCTTTAAATGTTTACAATGATTAGTAGGAAAATGTCTCCGAACTGATCGACACTGGGTCATCCAGCACCAGACATTAAGTGCTACATGTCTCGGAGGAAAATATGAGTGCATGGTCATTTCTTTTCAAATGACCAGTGTCAGTCAGCCCACAAGAAAGTACAACCATGCACTACAACCAAAACTTAACACACACTCCCACACCATCTATTCCCATTATGTAATCTTGCAATGCTTTCAGCCAGTTGACACCAGCTTATAGGCAAAAATGGTTGAACCCAGATCAACAGAAAATTGTCTAAATCAGATTTTTTCTTTTGCAGCCGAGCCTCTTCAGTGTGACAATTCACTGCATCTTGGAATAAAAGAGAAAAAATTGTCACCGTTCAATACTGTCTTCACATCCTGGAACCTCGTTCTTGCAAAATCTGAAACAGAGCAATAAAAATTCTGTAAATTAAAATTCGCTCAATGTTGTTCCTAAAGCACTGAAGTCAAAGAGCAACATAATGACTATTTCAAATAACTGATAAAGTGTCAGAAAGCTGGTTCAAGGACACTCCTGAAGTCTGTGCTTTAAGGCTGAAAAAAAGAGATTGATATGTACAATATCTACTATCAAAGATAACGAAAACAGACGTAAATCACTGCTAGGAATTGAGTATGATTAATAACACCAAAGCTTAAGGGTTGGTAGATGTAAAAAGTAAGCCATTTCACCCCATCCTAGTTCTGAAGGTACTTAGGTCCTGTGTGGTAAATGAACTTACGTACTTTACTAGGAATTGAATTTAATCTTCATTTTTCATGTTCCAGTAAAATGTCCTTAACTCTGAAGTTTCAGCTGCAAATTGTGTTCCATAAATTAGTACTGAAAACATGAACCAAAAACTGAAAATGCGCACAAATGGCACACTGGGTGATATGATGCAGGAAGTTTTCAAAGGCCAAGAGTATGCGCTGGCAAGGTTTAAATGAACAGGCTGATTTAAAATCTGAAATAGATGCCCAGGCTTGGTCTTTCGCATGAACTAAAGTCAACCAACTACATTTCTTCACAGATTTTTACTATGCTGTTCAGACATGCAAAGCTTATCAGCTGGACTGACCAGCTATATGAGAATACGTACTACTCTGACAGCAGTTTTAAAATACTTTTACATTAATATTATTTGCTCATGCAAGAGCTCACAAGTTTTTTAGGCATCCTTGTCCACATGAAAATTGTTTCTGTGGACACAGGACACAGCACATTGAACTTTTCATGCATTACCTTGTCCATCATTACCCTTTGAAACGCCCAAGCCAGGCAGCTGAGAGGCAATGCAGGCTCTGACTTCATGAGGAGGAATATACTTCTCAAAAACTCTATCTAAGGAATTTGATTTTCCCACTGTTAGCAAGCCACTGAGATTCCCATTCCAGCGAGTAAAAGGATTTTTATCCCCCTAAAAGCAGTTGGTTTGTTTAATATTCACTTTAAAAGGCATATATTAAACTTAAGAGACTGAAGTCTAATGGAAACAAAACATCTACCCCTGAAAAACCTAGGAATCCTTGTCTATAGCATCTTAGAACATGAAGACCACCTACTCTAATTCCAATTTGACTATTTTTTTTTCCTTTTCTGTTTCAATTCTCTTTGGCTCCTCCAGTGAGGAAAGGCTCCAAGTCCTAGGATTGACTGACTGTGCAAGCAACAACGTTTCTCACGTTGCCACTCTAAAGGGAATGGCAATCAGCAATAATGAGGTCAACTCTCGGGCTGCGTAGTACTGCAAGGAAGCCTTTAAGCAAACTGTAGAACCAATTGTGACAGTAGCCAAGCAAAGCACAAAGCAAAGCTTCAAATGTACTGAGCACAAGTACTTAACAACGTTAATCTGTAAGTAAAAGTATCTCTAATGATACTTCATTTTCTTTTGCTTCTTGACAGTTTTACTAGTACTGGGAAGGGCTCCTGATTTCAAAAGCTGAAAGAAAGCAAAGGCACAATCCCTGGACAAAGGCACAGCTGTCTTCAATGCAGAATTTCTTTCTATGATGATTTCAGTGTAGTCTGATAGTAACGCAAACACCTGATGCTAGTACTCTGTAGCACATTCCATCCCAGAGGACCCACAGAATCTGACAGCACACACAAACATTTCAACCTTTGTGCTTGTAGGGTAAAGGTGGGCAACCACTTAACACAGCACAACAGTTTCATGAATGGTTTTAAATAAAAAAAGTATTTAGTTTCTTTTTAATATTATTAGAATGTTGGTAATTTAACCTATCAGCCTCTATCAGTCGTCAAGCCTCGTATGTCTTTCATAGTGACTGTAGTCAAGTAGGGTCTCACCTGCTTTGCACAACTCCATGGGATTTTTTAAGGACTGGAGTTCATAAAGAACCTGTCACCATTTGTGTGCCTCGGGGACAGTTCAGTAACAGTTCAGTGTTAGCTTAAAGAAAAAAAAAATTAAAAAATCCACTTTATCACTTGCTCACTGCAGTTCCTGCAGTACCTGGACCTCGCTTTGTACATACAAAGTGCTTTTGCGTTTCAAAATCAGTATTATTATTTTGAAGTTATGAAGCCAGATGCCACTGCAGCTACTTTGATAAATTCCAAAATACAGAAAGATGTTTCCCATGGGCCATGACATGCTTTAGGGTATATTTTGGATGCAAACATTGCTTATTTCATGAAGATCATTTACTATGTGTACTAAGCAAAATGCATTTCGTATGAAACTGTAGGAAAGATACAAATGAATTCTGTGAGGAGAAGCCAGGCCTCAAAATTGCTCAGCAACTGCTAGTATAATATATTCAGAAGGGGCTAGACAAACTTACAGAAGATAGTGCCATTGATACCTACTCATGGTATCGCAGTGTCATTGTAGCTTTCATACACTGATCTGGATGCAGGCTTGAAGCCAAAATTCCTAAATTGAGGTTACTGGAAGGTGGGGAAATATATCAGGAATTAATTTTATAAACATGTCATACTTAAACCCTCTCCTCAAGTACTTGCTATTGGTCACAGCTGAGAACAAAGTGCTGGGGTATATGTCCACATAGCAGATAACAGTCTGACCCAGCCAGTGTAGTCAGTGAGACAATCTCCAAGAGACAAAAACATGGCTGTAACAAGCACCTGTGCAGTTAGAAAATAATATTGGATCTATTCATTTTGTGAATCTTTCCAATATAAAATGAAACATTTCAGTTTATCCTTTCCTAGAAGATAAAAGTTATTTCTAAGATTAATAGACTTGGAACTATTTTCTGTAGCTTCAGGAACACATCCAATAAGATAAAGCAAAGCCAGATCCGGATGCTGAACTTTGCACACTTTACTAAGCCAGTAAACCCAATGAAAAGCAGAAAATTCTATCAGATCAGGCAGTATTTTAATATGCTTTGCTAGGTACTTCTTCTGTAATCCCCTAAAGAGGAAATGATTTCTGTTCAGCAACCTCTCATGAGAGGTGTTCCATCTACCTCTGTTCAGAAACTGTGTGAAAGAAGATCTTTTGTAGTCATGGGCAGTGACTTTGTCCAAAGAATAAACTGAATTTCAGTTATCAGGAATTCTATCAAAATTGTACTTACTTACTAAATACTGAAAGGATGACTGACTCTGTTCTGCAATTCCTCATTTTTTTTTGTGAAAAACCCTTTAATAAGACTATTCCTAAAAAATTTAGTGGCTTACTGGGCAAAAATGCTGATAGAAGATGTCTCAGCACTGACAGAGGTCAATAAAATCTGCAAACAGTTACGGCAGGTCTTCTCCCAAAGTACTAATAGCTAGGATTGAGGAGTATGTCTGGAGCAGAACCAGGCACGGAAGAAGTTTTCATTTGAGAACATGCCCTACTGCCTAAACAGGTGACCTCACTGATAATGCTCCTCTGTCTGCACACTTTAGAGCACAGAATCACCGAACGGTTTGGGTTGGAAGGGACCTTTAAAGATCATCTAGTCCAACTCCCCTGCTGTAGGCAGGGTCATCTTTCACCAGATGAAATGATGCTCAAAGCCCCACCCAACCTGACCTTGAACACTTCCAGGGATGGGGCATCCACAACTTCTCTGGCCAACCTGTTCCAGGGTCACACCACCCTCCACGTAAAGAATTTTGTCATTATACCCAATCTAAATCTACCCTCTTTCAGTTTAAAAACATTCCGCCTTGTTCTGTCACTATGGGCCCTGGCAAAAAGTTTTTCTCCATCTTTCTTATAGGCTTCTCTTAAGTATTGGAAGGCTGCAGTAACATCTCCCCGGAGTCTTCTCTTCTCCAGGCCAAACAACCCCAACTCTCTCAGCCTCTCTCCATAGAAGAGGTGTTCCAGCCCTCTCCTTCTCTCTGATCATTTTTGTGGCCCTCCTCTGGACTCACTCTAACAGGTCCATGTCTTTCTTGTACAGGGAACTCCCAGAGCTGGATGCCGTACTCCGGGTGGTGTCTCACGAGAGCAGAGCAGAGGGGGAGAGTCACTTCCCTCGACCTGCTGGCCATGCTTCTTTTGATGCAGCTCTGGATAATTGCCTTTCTGGGTTGCAAGTGTATGTTGCTGGCTCACATCCAGTTTTTCATCCACCACTATCCCCAAGTCCTTCTCTGCAGCGCTGTTCTCAATCCGTTCTTCACCCAGTCTGTACCGACACTGGGAACTGTCCTGATCCTGGTACAGATATGCTGTATTCAGAATTTTCTTTCTTTTCATGTTTCTGTTCTGGTTTTCCTCCAGGTGCACCAGATCCAAAGTTAACTTACAAACTCTAAACAATGCTGAATGAACTCTCATATCCTAGGGGCCTGAACGTGACTGCTTCTTAGGGAAGCAGAATGTGAGAATTGTTTCCTCCCACTTAAATCTGCTGCAGACAGAATAGTGTTTTCAGGACTGTTCAACTTTCAATTCCAGCACAGTGCCAGTTTATTTTTTTAATAAAGCTTCAGATTTTATCCATTCCTGAAGACTTGGCAAAAGATTCTACCTCAGCAGTACTTTCTGTTAGCTTTAGTTAAGAAAATAATGTAGGTTCTTCTTCAGCTATGTGGAAGCAACACTTTAGAGATACGTATAAGGCTGGTTTACAGCTAAAAAGTTCAGGTGTATAGATGAGAAGCTGGAGTTCAATCTCATGCAATGGTAAATATCTTCAATTTATACAGGCTCAAGTGACTACCTGCACCACTGTGTCACTGAACTTTCAATGATAAGTTATCTCCTAGAAAGTGGATAGCAGGATAAATATGAGCAGTGTTTGCAGTCACATTAGGAAAAGGTTGCAAACGTTGTTCTTTCTGATGCAACTTTTGTGTTCTTCCACTTGTGACTTTTGAAGTACCTTGATCTTCAATAAGATGTCAAACAACAGTGGAAAGGATCTGATACCTCCCCAGAGAGAGTTGTGATAAATATAACTGTAGCATTGAGATCACACTACTTACTTTTATTTGCCAGGTCTTGATTCAAAAGATCAATTGTTTCAAAATTATCAGATAAGACCATCTTTTGACTATGTTGCACTTCAGTCAAGTTTGCTAATTTATTGCCAAATCAGACATTTACTGAAAATGTATACTGTAAGTTTATATCAGATGCTTCTACACGTAAAAAAACATTTGACAGAAAAGCTGGTGCACAGAAAACAAAAATGAAAGGCAATTCTGACCCTAGAATCTACGTGAAGAACTTTTCTTCTTAGCAAAGCTTTAAAGGAACCAATCACAATACAGTTTATAACAGCAACACTAATCAGTCTTGTCAAAGAAGCAATATACAGAACAGGAATTCTATCTTTGCTAACCATGCCACAACTATAATCACAAACACACACACACCACCAGGACTAGCCAAAGGACAGCACTAGTGGGGGTAGGAACTGGATGGGGCAGAAAAGCATCTGGGTAAAATCCTAGGGCAGCTAGTGCTCACCATGACATTTACACTTAATCTGAGTCATTCATATCGTAATCCGTTTCTTCATCCTCACTCTGAGTGGCATGCAGCATGCAGCAAGTATAGAGAAAGGAAGGGAAAAGAAGAGATTGCAAGTGAGTCAGAGCTGCAACACAGTACAGTCCACTTACACTTGAAGCATCTGGGAATGACATTTATTTACTTTTATCTGGGACCCCACTCTTTGCAAGAAAGTACGACAGCAGACAATTTCAAAGAGGAACATTACAGATTTAATGAAAATTTCCTTTTTCAAATATCCTAAAGCCAGCAGATAGAAGCCAATAGTACCATGCAACATAACAACAGGGACTGTAAGTATAGAGAAAATTTAAATAAATCTGTAAAGCTGGTACCTTAACTCTGTGTACTCTTTGCCACAGATGGGAAAGGATAGCACTTGAGAATCTAACTTTGGATGCAGATGTTATGAACAAGCTGTGGTCATTTGTCTCAAGAGTGACAGCTCAATAAAGTGGTATGAAAGAGAAGAATACTCGTGGGAATAGAGGTTATCTTTCAGTAGTGCTACCAGTAAAAGCCATCGGAACCATTTAAGTCAATGTCCCAAATGCCGTTAATTTCCTTCACTTAGGTGTATTAGAAAGTTACACAGAAGTCAACTACTAACTTATTATGCAAACCGTTTTCCAAAAAAAAAAACCCCACAAGAAAGTAAGTCTCTAAGAAGGAATGAAAGTGAAGCTTGATTAGATGGGCTATCAAAAAATGCTTTTCCTATTCTGAAAGTCCAATACTTTCTTTAACCCAACCTGCTGCAAAAGTAATAGGAAGACTTTCTCATGGCTTCTGAAAGTCAGTCCCAGTACACGAACATGTTATTCTGTGTATTTCACTGGATACCAGAATTTCACTCATATGAGCGTCACGAAGACCAACTCAGACACTAATGAACAGATTGCAGACTAGAGGACTAACGCTGGCTAGGAGGGAACTATTGAGACAACAGCTCCCAAGGTCCAGTCAAGATTCCTGAACACAGCTGTCAGAAACTTCTCAAGCAAAAAGAAAGTTTTTGTTTTTTCTTTTTTTCTTTCCAGGCACACCGTGTACCTATAAATAAAATCTTATCTATTAGAAACACATTATATAAAAAATGATTCTTCAAGTATTGTCATTAATTGCTAGCAACAGGTCAACTCTTCCAGGACAAAAGGAGTGAATGTTTATATCTCCAACCACAATTAATGGTAATTCTTATTCATCAGCCTGGTCAAATTATGCTCTGCTCTCTTCTCAGAAGCAACGACCAAGCAGCACTTCAATGGAGAGGTCTAAGACTTAGCTTCTCTCGGAGCTACTGAATTTACAGAGTTGTACTGCACTCTGAATTACCTTTTGTATTTAGGATTTAATAGTTCCATTTGATCTGTATTTTCTTTTACATTAAGGATGCAATGGAACTCTGGCAACTTCTGAAGTTCCCTGAAGATGTACTACCATTCCTTATGAAGATGTTTACTAGGTTCTAGAATTCCAAGTTTCATTCCAGGTACGTATCTCAGCCCTAAATTATTACCACACACGTCTTCACCTTGTCAACTTTTCAAGTTTTCCTGAAGCATCCTGGCAAAAGCAGACCTTGACTAGGGTTTTGGAAAGAGTGAGCTGTGGCTCACCCAGGTTCACTGTTTACCCTTGACTACATGAATCCTTTAAAACTCTTTGGAAGTTTTATCACAACAGTGACAAAAGAGCATAAATTAATCATTTCACTAAGAATCCAACATAAAGTGTATTTTTACAGTGCAATTTATAAAAATGTCTCCACATGTGTAGCTGCACAACCAAGTTACACGGCACAGAAAGCAGTGAAGTTTTACCTGAGGCCTCAGTGCCAGGACCCAGATCAATTCTTAGCATTATTTCAAAATTAATATCTTTGAAGGTGATTCTTGAAAAAGCAACCTTTGATATTTTACCAATTGTTTCCCATTTACATATACCAAATTAAAAGCTTTTATGCCAGCTACAGAAGTATCCAGTTTGCCTGTAGTCATCTCCTCATAAAAAGCAACAATATAATGATAAAAACTGTTCAATATGCACTGAAGAGAAGAATACACTTACATACATAACTCATCTGCCTTATTACTATTCAGTTGTGGTTTTACATTTTCCCTTGTACAAACTCTGAAAGACAGCTGAGTAAAATGCTAACATACTGTGCCCGTTACAATCTTTTTGTAAAGCTTGTTACAGAAAGTAAAGAAAACTAGGTAGAAACCTGAAAATATTAAGCTAACAAATGCCTTCATTTTATAACATATTGCATATGACTATGTTTTTCAGAGACAGCAATTTCCATTCTTGACAGTAAGATTTCTTCAGCTGAACTCAAGCAAGAAAAAACAATTTTCAGCTGAACCAGTGACAGCGTAAGTTAAGCAGTCAAATGTGTAAGAAACAAAATCTAGATTCTCAACTGTAAACGGCAAATATCTGCCAATACTCGAAACAGGACAGGTATCAGGACCAGTAGAGAGTACTGCATTTAAAGAACCTGGTGTAACAAATGCATGCTGACTGTACCATTTATAGTCTCTCATACAATGAACAGCGAACCATTTTTAGTCATGATTGAGGGGAAAAAAGGCCATTAAATAATGGTCCAGAACAGAAGTAGGCCTAGCACGACTTAGTGAAGCCCACCCAATTTCTTTGACACCATTTCTTTAGTCCAATGTGTAGTAACTTACCTTTGCTTTTTCACTGGGTTCACTGGTTGTGCCATAAGGAGTGTTATGCAGTTCCTTTGAGACAACACACAGAAATTCAGCCTGATCTTCATTGCCATAGTTATAGGAAGAACCAATACTGACCAGCTGAAAGATGGAAAAAAAAAAAAAAAAAGTCAATTGCATTTCCACATAAAACAAATTCCATAAACTCTGATCATTCATACAAACGCTCCTCACTCTTCAGACTGTTGGTTGTGCCTGATGCATGATTCTCCACTTCAATGCAAATACATTTTGATGTTGACAAATACACTGACTCTGATGATAAGATAAATATAGCTTTTTCTTTTTAAACATTTACAGAATTAATGATTTATAGTTATGATTATACTATGAAAGAAAAGGCTATAGAGGCAGGCCAGTGGAGAAGTAGCTTGTTCCCTGTTTCTGTTATTTACTGGAAACATACCCATCCTCCAAAGTTAATTTTTTAAAAATTTTTATGTGTTATCTTAATGTGGCATGATTTAACATGTAAATGGCTGCATGCAGGAAGCACTTTAGCCTGAAGGGATACCTACCACTTTGTTTACAGAATAATGGCACTTCTATTACAACATATTTTGAGTGGACAAAGACAAAGTTTGCATTTGATTGGGAAACAGCAAGACACAGCATGGTGGGACACCAAGATTAACATCTGAAATTCATATATAGTGCTACAAGGAAGTTAATTAAGGAAGCGTTACAAGCGGAAGCCATGTATAATGAAATGTGACGTTTTTACAAGCTTCTACAAGTCTCGATATTGAATGATAAATGACAATTTACTGAGAAAGAACGATATAGTCAACATCAGTACTACCTCATATGCAGCATGTTTATCAAATGGCAGAAATTTCATGTAACTTGTCTTACCTCACACACAGTACACTTACCTAATGCTAGAAGCTTTACATAGCCTGCCTTTCCAAGCCAGAATCAAATCAGATGTAGCTGGTTCATTTATTTTAAAGGTTTATTTCAAAAGCATGACAAGATAATGTATGGTGCTATTACTACTGACACAGATCAAAGTCCTGAAAATCAACCTATTGCACAGATACTCCATATCTAAATGTCATTACCAAAACTATATTAAATCTGCCTACTAAATCACCACACACATGATAAGGCTGTCCTATTCCCCAATCTCTACTGCATTATTAAGGTGCTCTGGTAATGGCCCCATAGAAAAGGCTTGTTAAAGTAGGGAAGATGCAACCAAGATGAAATCTTGGTCTAGAATATGTATTTGAGGGATAAGACTATTCCCCCAACAAAAGTGGAAGGTACACCAAGGTTAAAAGCAGCTTCCATATAGCACTATCAGGAGAAAATAAAGCCTCCTTGTACTTTTAAGGAGCGAGAGGAGAGAGATGCTCAGATGTTCCAGCACTGTGGTAAGACAGCCAAGCAAGCACCTCCACAGACAGACAGAGCCAACGTCTACAAAGAGCAGCAGGCAGTTTGTCTGCGCAATGAGCCAACTTGACGCCAGGCCTAGGCAATGTCAAAGTTCTTGGACCCTGATGGTATTACAGCATACAAGGCTCAGCCTCCGAGGAACAGTACTGGCAATCAAAACTCAGCACTCTCAAACTACCTGCTTTAACTACACTGTCTGCTTCTGATCACCAGAAACCTTCCCCTCCCTCCTCTGCTCCTAACATCACTCCAGTTCTGCAAAATGCATACATAATCAGTAATGATCACAGGCTGATCAAAAATGAATGTGATAAAGACACTTCTTTCCACCAAAACTATGTAACGAAGTTACAAAACCCCAGGGGTTTTTTGATGCACCAATACATCCTCACTGGAGTATAAAGGCACCATTTACCTCGAGATGTTAAGTCAGCTGACCTTTCACAACGGATAGCACCATAACATATTTGTGTAATATAGAATCACAAAATCCTTAAAGTAACTAATTGCTTAGTTGCACAAAATGGACTAAGATAGTCCACTGAAAAGCTGGAAAATCAACCCAGACTCACTACATATATAGAGATAATCTGTTAATTCTCTTCCCTATCAGCAAAAAATACCATGCACAAATTTTCAGAAAAAAAGCAGTTAAGTTGGCTCTAAGCCTGCTGAAGTGGTAAAAATTATAATATATTGCTAATATTATATATTGCTATATATTATATAGCAATTACAAACCATATAATAAAAATACAGTATGCTTCAATTATTGAGGTAAAATATTGGACTATTTTAAACAGTACTTTTAACCCACTTTAACGCTAGAAAACGTGCAAAAAGCTCGATACATGTTTAAATAAAGCCACAGATAATTCAGCTTCTCTGAAGAGAAATTTGAAGAATAAAATTCAAGCATATGATTTGATTTAGTATACAGCCAACTTTTCTTCTTGCAAAATGGCAGTAACCTGGTATCATGTAAGCTATGATAACAACTACCAGAAGGAAAAATACTGCTTTACTCATTGACACTCAAAAGAAATAAATGACCTCTCTGAAAGCAGATATGGCACAAGATCCAAACATCAGCCAAATCATCAGTCCTGGTTCAACAAGGCTGATAGGGCCTCAGTTGATAGCTACTTACATCCCGCACTAATGCTTCCTAATCCAAACAAGTTGACCTTTTGCACATAAGTCTTTTTAGGAGACATGGCAGAGTGACTGCTAGTTGGATAAGGACTATGGATTTAGCTGACTGCAGAACATCTGGATGACTTTTTGCCATTATTAATCAGTTGGTGCATTCCAAGATAAAGTCACTTTTGCAACATTAAACACAAGTTCTTCAAAACTCCAACACATGATACTCTTGTAAGCAGTTCCATATGTGTGCAACTAAGAATGTATTATTTGCATCGCATTAATAGCATGCTAGAAACGTCATTGTAGCTTTCTGAGATGCATCGGCAGCAATAAGGGTGATGGCAGAAAAAGAAACAACGGAAAATGATTACAGATTAGAACTGAACTGTTGTGTCAGAAAGTATGATCAGAAATAAAGCAATGTTTTAGCACTTGTATTCCTAAATTCGTCCCATTGTTCGCAGTATTGCTGGCAACACTTTAAGAAGGATGCTGATAAACTGGAAGGAATTGTTAAACTCCCCCACCCCATGTCTGTCTGTCCCCATCTGTCCCCGCCCCGCTCTAAAAAAGAACCCACAACAAATCAGAGTAATCTGAGGTCTGCAAAACATGCGTTACGATGCGTAGGAAAAGCATTTCTGATTACCCAGCTTATTGTTTCTCAGACTTTCTGAAAGGACAAACTCTTTTTGGCTTATGGGGCTTAAAAAGTAGAGAGACTTTTAATGACCAAGAACTTAAGGAAGGAGAAAAAGAACATTTTGAAACTTTGAATTTCACAGATTTGTATGATTATATATACTTATATATACATGCATGTATGTGTTTTTCCTCATTGGTTTTTTCCTTCCATGACTTGTTTTATTAAACTCCTTACTAAAGCAGTGTGATCCTGCTTGAGCGTCCCTGTGAGCCCCAACAGTGTCAAAACCAAGCACAGGAAAACGCCAATGTTACTTATCACAGAAAATTCATTAGATCGTGATCCATTCACTGTTTGCATGCAATAAGGGTGCTGACATTAGTAGGCTGCCAGCTGTAACTAAAAAAGGCAGGAATGGAAACCAGTATTTCCCCCCCCCCCCCCCCCCCCAACAGAAATACAGTTATTTGCATACTATTTCTTCATGTGACAACACAGGTCAGGATTTTCCTGAAAAGACAAAGAAATAACAACAGGGAAGTTTCTGTCTCATAAAGCCTGAACTTATAAGTAAGATAAAAGATGACAATCAGAAAGGGCAAAGTTAAAAAAACCCAACAGTTTGGCATAAGTAAAGGTGGACAGAGACTACCTGATGCCGAGCTATGGTCAGGCTTGTTTTCAAAGAGGAATGATTTAAGAATGGTTTCAGGGACAATAATGAAGTAACTTTCTGAAGAACTTTTCCTAAGTCTGCAGCTCTGTGAGAGGCTATGCCTTTCAAAAAGACTAAAAACAGATGATAAAAGCAGTATAGCTGAGAGAACAGGTCAAATGATTCCTGCATCAAGTTACTCAACAGCAGCAAAATATATGAATCTCTTCCTGTCTTAAATCAATGACTGTACACCTAAAAATATCCCTATGAATAGGCAAAGTGGTTGGTGCATCACTTTTAGGAACCTTATTTTTGAAGAGAAAAAACCTCATGCCTAATTGAGTTGAGACAGATCTCAAAACCAGCCACATTTCAATAACTTGCCTAATCAAGGTTGCTATACTGGTTTAACAATATTGATTCAGAATCTATACAGTACATTTACAGGACAAATTAGCAATAGTATTACCATCACAGATAACTGCTCCAACTCGCACAAACAGCATCCCTGCCTTTCTCTGCTTCCCACTGGAGTTATTCATATTAACTAACTCTTCTAATCCATCGCTACCAATTTCCTTCTCTTTCTGTGATGGTCTGATTCTCAAAACCGAGTAAATTCCATAACAATTATTTTCAAATTCTATTTTAAATATTCTTATACTTTGAATATTAGTGCTTCTACTTCAGACGTGGTGAATTCCTCGTACACTAGGAAAGCTTGTCTTTTTTTTTTTTTATTCTACTAACTAACAGTTGATAGAACAAAAGAAAGTCTTCCCCTCAATTTTTTTTACAGAATCAAGTTGTATGAATGTAAGAATGGCTTCTATGCCTTTTAGAGTTGTAACGCGTTCGTTCTACTGCCTTCTCAAAGGATTTGCAAAAGGCTGTAAAGATACATACACATCAGCCATTAAGCTCAGCACTGATGACTGACACCAGGACTGCAAGCATACTTATTTCAGGTCTCTGAATGCAATTACCAGACTTCAAATCTAGGAGGAAGGAAAATTCATTCCCTTCCAGATTTTTTTTTTTTTTTTTTTATACTGCCTTCATTTGTTCACTGCTTTCCTCCATCTTCTGTTTTACTATGTTGATTTTTACTTTGAGCTATCTGGGACATGAACACACAAATAACATCACACTGCCTGTACCCTACACATCCTTAACAACAGGCCACATTTCCTACTCACTTCCAGAAAGTCTGCAATCCCAGTGCATTAATGCTACATTCCAAGCGTTACCTATACAATTGCAAGAAACAGATAGTGGTTGGTGCATTGAAAGCAGATTCTGGAATATAGCTAGGCAACAGTCCAGGTTTAAAATCCAGAATTGCATGGCTAAGTGTCCGTGTCATAGGCAAGGTTCTGCTCATATCGAGTCACTTTACTGTCATGTTATCTTCATGATGTCATACTGATCTTTCACACTGAATAACCATATATATAGCACGGAAAAGAACAAGTATTTTATTGAAGAAAAATACTACAGAACATCAGGTTCCCAAATCAATTTACATAAGACACTTCAAAATGGAGCACAGCTATGTAAAGAACTGGAAACTGCTTCCAATGTTACTGGTTACAAAAAATGCTTCCCAGACTCCTGAACACTGGGAAGCAACACAGCAATTAAAAAAGCAGTGACCTGAGGGCGAGGGGAGCAGGAAGGATGAGACAGCCTAAAAAGCCAATGGGTGAAACTATGATTCTTCATTTGGGTCTCAAGAAAATTTCCCAATGGGGGAAAATAACCCAAAGAACAAAAAAATAAAGCCAAAAAACCCCAGTATGTTCTTTCCACTTGAGACAAGATTTAAAACTGCTGGTTTTGTTCTCCCCTCACCTCTCCATATTTTATTTCTGAAAAATTCTGTTATTCATCACTCCAGTTTGATATAGTTCATCCACCTAAAAAACCAGCTAAGTTATGAGTTACCAGAAATAAAAGGTTTGAACTCAGAACTTAACTGGCTATTAGGTGGATGAAATACACTCAAACTGGAACAATGATTAACACAGAAATGTCCCTTTCTGAACCCAGTGAACCCAACGCTTTATTTACAGGGCTCCTAATGTTGAAATTGTACCACTTTTACTTAACAAGTATGGATCAAAGGCTGTTAACTTTGGAGGAAGATTTAAGGAAATGAAGTTACCTACTGAGAAGATAACTCTGCTTAAGAAAAACCTTGAACTAAACAACTACAGGGGTTTTGTTTGTTTGTTTGATTATTTTTACAATATGAACATTTATGATGTATAATGAAATATCGTGAATATAAATAAAAGCCAGTCACAAATACACACAAATTACTATGTGCTGTACATCCAGGAATAAAGTGGAATGATTTGAAAGCAGCAGAAACGCAAGGAGGCCAAGCATATCAGTGTGAGGGCAAAAAGAATGGTGTGACACACCTCACTGCAGCATTTCTGGAAGCATCTCTCTTCCCCTTTCACTTCCCGTGACACTATCAGCAGATACTCTGACTGCTGGGCCCGGCCACAGCTGTACTGGGAACCTATACTGACAAGCTGAAATAACCAATCAAAGCAAAACACAAAAAGAAACCTTTGTAAAGCTGAAGCACATACCGTTATCCAAATCGTACAAATAACAGATGAACTCAAATGTTCAGGTAACATTTACTTGCCACTAGAACAAGTTGCTATCAAGCTACAACTTTCATTTCAACATACTTAAAATTTATGGAGGCAGTTGCAAAGCCCTTTGTAATTTCAAGGGAATTTAAGAGTTACTGACAGTTAAGTCAGAAAACTTCCTGTAGCACTGTGGTACAGGCAACTACTGTGAGAAACATAAACAAAGTTTGGTGCATTCTGAAAGCGAGCATTATTTTCCTGTCATACTTGCCAAGTGCAGAAGGTAACGGGGATATAAGACTGGAAGGTGTTATGTAAAGCCATATATCAAGCCTGGGTATGAAAGAGCTTCATCTTGTTCCAGATATTGATAAACAAAATACAGCTAAGGAAACATATGAAGTCAACTAGAGGAAAAAACATTGAGTGCTCGACGTTGGTTTTAGAAGGGGTAATTCACAGAAGATCCAAGAGAATAACGGGAGTAGAAAAAATTGTCTTTTTCCCATAAAAATCAGTACCAAGAACTCTGTTCACACTTGCTAAATGTCTAATAATTCAGAAGTTCAGAACAACCTCAGCTAAACTTCTCAACTTATTATTACAAAAGATATTTTATCTTAATAATACATGGCAATTCCTAACCCATTTAAATGAAAGCATAGCCTGTCAGTGCACTTGAGGAAGATTAGAGCTTTAAATTAAGTGTGACGAACTAGACAACAACTGCCTATTCTGAGTAAACTGGAGATTACTACTGATGAGAAGGCTCATGAGCAGTAAATTTATTTTTATCCTGCTATTGTTATGTGAATAATTTTGAAGGCAGCAGCTAAATACCGTCCTCCTCAGACACTGAACATATTTAAGACAGCACTATGGTGACAGACTCAGGTTACATTAATCATTAAAACTTACGTGACTGACACACCACTGCTGTCTACAGCCTTTGTATGTAGCAATTTTGTATAGCCCAAAGTTTCTCATTATGCAGTATTGCCAAAATACTGTTTTTTTCTGATTGCCTGAAGAGGTAACAATTGAAGCTAAAAATCAACTACAAAATAACCCACTGAAATCACAAAAGTCAGGCAGCACAATTACTGGCAGTAGTTTTTGGACTGGGACTGATACATAATTGCAATATTCTAGCAGCGCTTTTCACTCCTATTCTTTGGAAAAGTGCATGGATACATCCGTGTGAGCGCACCAGAAGTTTAACACCTTCCACTCCTATTTAATCACCACATCCAACTGTATTTTACAAGAAAATTTTGAAATGTTAAGGGGAAAGAGATATTTTTGATCAAAACCAACCCCTTAAACATGTTATATAGGGCACAGAGCACAAGGGCTCTCAACCCACAGGAATATTACTCCTCTGAAAAAGCTGATGATTTCTATCCCACCAATGTTAACATGTACAAAGCGTGGTAGGTGCCAAATCCAAAGACTGCTTCTGAAGAAAGCATGCTGCTGAGCAACACAGGTTTAGAAAAGATAAAAAATTACAGAAATGCCACGGTGTTCTCAAATCTTAACAATAAAACTGTTTATATGACACGGAATATTCTAATCGTGTTTCAAGTGACTGATGTCTGCTAAAAGCAGGTCTGCTAAAAGCAGGTCTGCAATACAACCAAAGGAGAGAATGGCCTAGTCTGAGGTAATGAGAAGCTGAGTATTATGAGATCGTACAGCTGTTGTGTTTATTTACTTCAAACTACGTGTCCAAGAGAGAGCAACGTGGGGGAGGGAGGAAGTAGGGAGAAAGCTGGATGAAACAAGGACATAAGGTTCAAGAAAACCACTGGAATTTGCCAGTTCTAAAAGAGATTCTAAATTCTAAAACAGATTATAATAGTTCTTTCAGCAGTTGCACTGTCAAAGCAGTATTACTCCCAAATACAACAGCCTAAAAGAATACAAGGCTTTAGTACAGGTAAAAGGCACGGTATCGTTTAATCTGTTAAAAAGTAAAGAATCTCTATTTGTAATGAAAGCTAGTTTCTCATGACAAAGAAGAATGTCAAAAAAACTTTGTCAATGCACTGGTCAAAAAAGAGTCACGTGCATTGAGTGAGAGTTTTTTTTCAGGGACCCAAACCACATTCAGCTTCTGGCATGCCAAACAGACCCGGCAATACTTGAGCCAGAGAACTAAAGCATAAGAAGCTTTCTCTGCGCTGGTTTAGTTTATTTGATCATGGCTGTCTCCATGACACCAGAACCTTATACATTTCATCAAATATAAAAAAAATGTTCTCTTTTACCTTTGTGTGCCGTATTTTTTAAAAATGTTGCTTTGTTGTGTTATTAGAGTGAGACTGCACAGGATAAGAGGCTTGTGCTTATTTCCAATCTCTCCTACAGTTGACACCAGACACTGAAAAAAGATGCTGGTGGCTAAGCACTTGTGTCTCACTCCAGAGTTAACAGATTCATTGCTCCAATGCAGTTAAATATTCTGGGAGGTTAGGAGCGTCAAGGATGAAGAGGCCATGTAGTTAGTTTCTTATTTACAGAGATTAGCAAAGATAACAGAAAGATCTTCTTGCAATTTTACAACATATTCTTGAATATATACACAAAGTTATTTTTATGAAGTGCAAAGAACGAAAACATTCATGTAGGTCACACCTATCCAGCTTCACATCCACGCTCGTTAAGTTCACCCTCCTACATGTATCAGTCCTTTATCTGAAGAACCATTGTTTGGACCTGACAAAAATTTGTCTTTCAAGCTCATCTCTTTTACACAGAGCTCTTTATATCTGACCTACCATTTGTATAAACTTGCATTAGCTAATTTTGGTTTATTCAGCCTTCAAATGCTTGTGTGTAGACACCGAAGAACTACATTTCAAACATGATGTAGATGCTTCTCTAGAAAATCAGCACAGTTTACTCCCTGGAAAGCTATAGGTTTTAGGGTTTTTTTGACAAATAAGAATACAAATACCAAATTTTAACTTAAAAAATGAATGCACTTAAAAAGATGCATAGAATTGACTTTATACTCCTCCTTCACATAACTGAATTTTTAGAAGACTTTGTAATTATATCCCGTATGGTTTTTTTACCTGTTCAAATTTCCAGCCATCGGACATTGTGGAAACCATTTGAGTGAGTTCCTCTTCCTGGCACTGCAGCACCCTGTACACATGTTTGACTGGCACCTTCAAGAAGAAATATAAGATGCTCATTACAGCATGGAATTCACCATGTTTGTGACTTGTCTAAAGTTGCCCGTATTCTTTAGAAATGGTAAGCAACACCACCTTGAACACCTTGCCTTGTTTTTTTTTGTTTGTTTTTTTTTTTTTTAAGAAATCTTATCTGTTCAGAATCACCTTGCAGAAGACTCAATGCTTCATGAACATTTCAGGGACTAATAGTGCCAATTAACAGCTATAACAAAATAATCTTAAGACTTACCTATCGTTCCATGTGGTAGCAAACGACATGGTTCAAAATCAAGGTTGAGGTTCTGCAGAGGCCTACCTAACTTTAAGGAAGGTCTGACCATATTAAAGAATGTCTTTATTTCCCTGTCAAAGGCAATAAATAACTGGGACCATTTCAGCTGAAACCCTTCAGAAAATGCTATCAGAGCAACTCTGCTATCCCACAACCCAGCTGCAAGAGAAATTTGGCAACAGGAATTCGTCATATCCCCATGAAGACTCAGTTATAAGGGAAGGCCAGAGGAGCAGAGTTAAAGAACAAACCTGAATACTTTATTTAACAGTTTCTCTATCATATTCACTTTCATGAAGAAATATTCCTGAGCTGCTATGAGAAGAGGCAGCATCTTCTCAACTACAGAGCACTACAAATAAAGAAACTAACTTTGCTACGAAAGCATATGACAGGAGCTAAACAGCATTTGTATGTATGCTGTATAAACATACTGTATAAACAGCAATTATACCGTAGTTAGGCAAACTCATCGTATTCAGAGTATTTACACGTATGAGAAAAATATATTCTACAAAAGCTGTTTTCTGAAATAACTATTTCCAGAAATGATATTATGACAAATTCTACTATTCCCAGACATTTTTGATCAATTCTTTAGAATGTTTTCGATTTTTGAACAAGAACTGGAACCATATGCCTGTACCCTTTGTAAGCAGACTGGCAGGTACTGGCAGTTAAGAATATTAATGTTTGTGTTCTAATGGCTCCAGCTCAGCTGGTGATGGAGGCAGCCATTCAGTATCTTACTGGGGAAAAGAGCAGTTAAGGAAAAAAAATGGAAACCACCCACTACTTGCCATAGAAGAAATAATCAAAACCACACCAGAAAACAGCCTCACCTGTGAGATTTTGCTGTCTCTTTCTCTTATTTTGTCCTTTACCAGTTTTATTAGTGATGTGATATTGTAGAATTCAGCCTCTTCCAGTACACCTAGTATGAGAACATTTTTTGGAAAGAGAGTGTGACCAAAGATTCCAGGCCAAAACCACCAACCAGTTCCTAAGATTGTCTTCTCTACAGCTATAGAAAATTACTTATTTTGCCCATGAAAATTGCATTTACCAACCTAACGATTCTGCCTTCCTTCAGGCACATGTAGTTCAAAGTTTAGCTCCTAAAAAAACCCCAAAGAAAACTGATTCTATTTCACATACAGAATGAGAGACAGAAAACGAAAAAAAAGGAGCACAAATGGCATTCCATACCAGACTGGTGGACCACCATAGCTCAGGCCCTGCCTCAGGCTGGAATACAAAATAAAAATTCAAATAGTCCTACTGAAAAGCTCTGCAGCTCTAGTATGCAGAAAATTTTTCTTCCTGTCATTCGAGATCTTTGACCCCGAAACAAAAGCTTCAAGATACGTACTACAGACTGCTCCTACTCACATGTTCAAGCCTTACCTGTTCTCCACACATACTATGTGTTTAACAGGGCACATGGAAATTATATTTCACATTATTTCCTGCTCATATTGTTAGACTGTATTTCTCTTTGATTGATTTCTTCAATACCTTATCAATACAGTTTTAGTACTATATGGTTTAAAATAGTCATCCTCATCAGTGTAAAATTGCTATGAATTTGGGACAGGGAGGGAGAAGCTGGGGGCAGAATTTACTCTTCGAGAGCATATTCCACATATCTGAACTTCCCAGAACTTCACTCTTATTTCACTTTACATCTTCTAAAGCTTGTTTCTCTGTCAGTATTCTTCTGCTTGAAGAGGACTAAACTCAAATACTTCACACAGTCACACAGGAAAGATGCAAGATTATGCAATAAAAGGCATCTCTCCTCATGCTTAAATATTTATGTTCTATTTCTTACTGGGGACGGGGAATCATACTTAAAACACTCAAATAACAGCATATACTATAACTGCATGATACTTACCAGCTTCACTTGAAACAGATCGAAATGCTACGCTGATTAAGATTTATCATCTACTTGTAAGTTACTACTGGTGACTTAAAAGCAGTGAAAATAATAAGCAAGAGATAAGAAAGCAAGAGATTTAGTAACATCTTACCTTCCTCAGCTAGGTCCTTGTTAATAACCAGTTTCCCATGTCTGAGATAGTTCAGCACTGGCCCAAAGTAGGTCGGGTCTCTGTCTATTAAATAGGCACCTGTTTCATCCTAGATTAGAGAAAAAAAAAAACAAACAAAAAAAAACAAAAACAAAAACAAACCAAACCAAAACACCACCAAAAAAACCCAAACAAACAAAAAAGCCAAAAAATCCCACAATGATTTGAACATCCAGGCAGGAATCGCAAGCTAATATTCAGCTTGGCATCTGAATAACAAGCAGGTATACAGACATAGCCACATCCCTTAAAGCCAAATTTATTAAAGACATTAAAAGGAATTCAATAATGTAGTTGTAATTGTATCAGACTGACCACTCAGTCATGTACTACACAACTTCTCTTACCTGATCAATTCCCACCAACCCCTTATCAAAAGATTATCAACATTGTTAGCACAAAAAATCTAAGCAGTGAGAACACCGAATATTAAGGTTAAAAATAACACTTAAAAACAGGAAACTACAGTTTTGTTTGGAAACCTGAAGAATCAGAACAAAGGCTACATTCCAGTGAGCTTCAAATACCAGCTTTTTTTTTTTTTAATTAAAGGCAGGCAAACAAACCTACCTTGTCTTTAACCTCAACACTTTGTTCTAAAACTTTTGGTTTTGCCTTAGCTCAGATGTACAAATACTCACAGGGCAGTGAGAACAGCTGCCTACCAAGCAAGGGTTGTATGTGCAACTTCCAAAAAAAAAGAAAGGTGTACTGAAGATGCAGCTCCTACCTACCTCGTGCAGACAGAGAAGGGATAGATCAAACTAACTGATGCTCTCCATAATCTTTGACAAGTTGTGGAGATCGGGGGACATCCCAGAAGGCTGGAAGAAGGCTAATGTCACCCCCATTTACATGAAGGGCTTAAAGGAGGATCCAGGAAATTATAGGCCCATCAGTCTTACTTCAGTCCCTTGGGAAAGTTAAGGAATTAATCCTCCTAGGGGCTATCACGATTCAAATGAAGCACGTGATTGGGAAAAGCCAGCATGGATTCACCAACGGCAAATTGTGCCTGACAAACCTGATCACCTTCTACAACAAAGTAACCAGCTCGCTTGATGGTGGGGCGAGCGGTGGGCATTGTGTACCCAGATTTCCCCAAGGCTTTTGACACAGTTCCCCACAGCCTCCTCCTAGAGAAACTATGCGTTATGGTCTAGACAAGTGGTCTGTGCGGTGGGTGGGGAACCGGCTGACAGGCTGCACCCAGACACGCCTTTTCAAACTGACAACCTGTCACAAGTGGTGTCCCCCAGCGATGGATACTGGGCCCAACGCTGTTTAACATCTCCATAAGTGACCTGGATGATAGGATCAAGCGTAGCCTGACAAAGTTTGCTGATGATATCAAACTGAGTGGGGAAGTGGACACTTCAGAAGGCAGAGCCACCCTGCAGGAAGGCCCGGATAGGCTGGAAGAGTGGGCTAACAAGAACCTCATGAAGTTCAACAAGGACAAGTGTAAGGTCTTGCACCTGGGAAAACATGAACCAGGAGCGCAGCACAGGCTGGGATCTACCTGGCTGGGGAGCAGCTCTGTGGAAAGGGACTTGGGGGTCCTGGTGGCCAACAAGCTCAATATGAGTGAACAGTGGGCTGCAGAGGCTAACAAAGCCAACAGGGTGCTGGGGTGCATCAACAAGGGCATCACCAGCAGAGACACAGAAGTCATTATCCCACTCCGCTCAGCGGTTGTCAGGCCACACCTGGAATACTGTGTTCAGTTTTGATCCTCGCTATGCAAACAAGATGTGGACAGGCTGGAGAGCATCCAGAGAAGGGCCACCAAGACGATCAAAGGGCTGGGAAACCTGCCGTATGAGGAAAGGCTGAGCGAACTGGGTTTGTTCAGCCTTGAGAAAAGACAGCTTAGGGGAGACTTTATCACTATGTTCCAGTACTTAAAGGGTGGCCACAAAGAAGATGGAGACGCCCTTTTTCAAGGAGTCACATGGAAAAGAAGAGGGGTAATGGGTACAACTTACTCCAGGGGAGATTCTGATTGCACACAAGAGGAAAATGTTTCACAATGAGAACAAGCAGCCATTGGAATAAACTCCCCAGGGAAGCAGTGGATTCCCCAACATCGGTCGCTTTTAAGATTCAGCTGGACAGGGTGCTAGGTCATCTTGTCTATACCATGCTTTTGCCAAGAAAGGTGGGACCAGATGATCCTTGAGGTCCCTTCTATCTGGTATTCTATGATTCTTCCTATAATTACAAGCTAAATGCTTTACATGCTTTGACACATTGTCATTCTAAAAGAAGTGAAGGGGTGTTATATTTTCTATAAAATTAACTGTTCAAGAAAATGCTAATATATTAAAATGTGCTGTCAGTTAACCTACACTCAGAGCAGACAGTGCTTGATGAAGCCTAATCACAATTTCTTCTGCCCTAAACTCATGATCTCACGGAAGCAAGACTATGCACCAAAACCAGTAGACGAAGTACATAAAATGGTATATTTTTACTGTTTCACATTTAAATGTATTTACATTACCAAAACACTTAAAGAATGAACAATCTACAGATACAACACAAAGAAATTAAATTGGCTGACAAGTGTATGAATTATAAACTGAAAAGTATTATTTAATACAGGAACAGATACCAGTGAAGTTGGAAAGGAAGGCCTAAAACTGATAAAAAGAAACACTGTTTTAAAGAAAAAAGCACAGTCTTTGGCCATCAGTTGAACTGAATTAAGAAACATATGGGCTTACAAAACCATAAGTCCTCCCAGTTAAAGGAAATAAGTCTCTCGAGACAAGTTTCTTCAACAAGATCACTGTACTCCTTCACACTACAGTGTTTTCTCACATCACCCTCTGAAGCAACGTTGGCCACCAGCTCTACACCATTACAGAGATAGACAGGTGGGTCACAGAAGCAAAACAACTAAAAGCTCTACATGAAATCTCAAGTAACAACGGTTACTTCACTTCTTACACAAAAGGCCTCAAAAACCCCCTTTTTTTTTTTTTTTTAACGGACTCTAGTATCTGAAATTACTCTTACCTGAGTTGATTTCTACAAACTAAACAAAACTTCCAACAAAAACACAAAGGGAACAAGCTATGTCAGGCTTTCTCTTTCAACTTCTGCCTAATGAGAGGTCACCAGCAACCTGCATTACCTGATTTCATTAGCCTCACACGCACATCAGAGCTTATTATTAGCACTTGTACCAAACATGCTTTACACATACTGACAGCATCCACTCTGGGAAACATAAGATTGGATTGCTTTTGTCTTATACCTATTTTTAACAATTTTCCTCATCATCCACAAACTTTTTTTTCATTCTATCATTCCTCATCTCACTTTCTTCCTGTTATACTCATTCCTTTCCCAGCCACTATCAAGTTTTCTTCGTCACCGAATTACCGTCTAGAATCCATAAAAAAGCTTAATCTTCACACTGACAAATACCATACCAAACATATGTATAATATACCACATATGAATAAAGTGCCATCTCACTAGTGTCACACTTTACTCTATGAAGCCCTTCAGGCAACAATGTGCTGTCAAAAAATACTAAAAAAGAAGAAAAAGGAACCTAAGTCTTACAATTCATGGTGTAATAGTAACTTTTTTTCTTTTTTTTTACATTAGTAAATATCAATAGTTAAAGTTTAAGAACTCTGGATAAATTCTAACAGCAAGCAACCCAAATTCTGTCCATAGGATTCACTTTAGTATGGAAATTCCACACAAAATTGTGAATAGACTGAGTAATTCAGAGTAACTGGCCACTTGCTTACCCAGATTACAGATATGGAAAACATGCATTAATTAACATTATTCCAAAGAGAAAGATGTGCACCTTGGACTTTGACCTTACAACTCACAACTTATGGTACAGACTAGTGCCAGGGCATCAAGACCCAAAATGTAGACCATTCAGTAAAGAATACTGTAACAATATGCAAAGAATGCACAGGCAAAAGAGGCACAAAATTGACTTCCTAGGCACCTTCTTATAGAAAATGCCTTCTCACTCCTCCTTTAGAGTGAGCTGCCTGATTATCCTTCAATGGACACTAAGCACTTCATGTTGAAATCACTAAAAGCCGATTACACTAGATCTTTAAGGGTATTTATGTAAACATACATCCAATAAAAGCTGACACAGTAACGCAGTCATCTGCTCCACCTAGAACTCTCAAAATATGGGTGATAAGTCTTTTCACACTTCCAGAATATTGTCAGGATTGGCTTCAGCGACATGTACGAAAACACATTGTATTCTCATGTGTAATTAGCTTTTGCACACTCTTTCCGAAAGGAACATTTTTGTTTTATTGAAAGATAAGAATAATATATTGCACTTCAAATGTGATCTAGACTGATTAAAGGTGTAGCTACAGTTTGCGCAGACAAACTGAACGAGCTTTAAGCTTGCTAGCTTGAATATCAACGGACTGTGTTGTCCCAGCTACGGTACTTCCTCTGCTAACTAGTTAATTAGGTTTCTACAAGCTTTGAGCAAGTTTGAATCTTCACTGATATAACTAGTGTGGGTATTCTGAAGCCATTTCCCAAGTTTCAGGTGAATACCAGACAGATCTATATTCTAATAAGGTCTCAGTTTTCTCTCTTGTAGATATATTTTATACAAACAGGTGTTAATATTTACCAGAACAGCAGCTGAAACTCATTTCCTCTCTATTCAGTATAGTCGCATCACCCCACATTTTGACCCCATAGGTGCTGCATACAAATTTTGCCACTCTTTGTAAGGATACTCAAAGCAAATGCTTCAGTCATCTTTGCGCATCCAACACAAAAGTGGTAATTAACCACATGGGTGTTTGTACCTTTATCCAGTTCTATTTTTGCATCACATTCTTCTCTCTCCCAACAGTTTTTCCTTCCTTGTCCCTAAGTCCTAGACCTTTTACATATCTGCTCCTTTTTATGAGGACACCATTTAAAAGACAACATCGCTGGGGCACAGTGGAGGCTGCATTTCTTTACCACCACTCTCCCACACCAATGTTTAGTCCAAGTTACAAATACCATGGAATTTTAGAGGAATTCTAATAACTTGCTCTTAAATTTTCAATCACCTGGTTCAGCGTACCAATGAAAAGTCAGCGCAGCTCACAACCACATTCCTTCTTCCTCAAGAATTAACCCTAAAGCATATCTGCAATCCAGTATTCATAGGGACAGGAGACTCAAAATGCACGTGTATTTTCAAAGAACTTGAAATGTATTGCCCAAAACATTTAAATGATCATGTATTCCAGTCTCAAACATTTCCACTTCAATCTTTATAGAGACTGAGGCTGAAAGGAATCGTAATGAATGCTTAGCCTGATCTTCATTTAAAACATGCATAGGACTCAATTTATTTATAGTGAAATTTAATGTTTAGAAAGCAGTGGTGAAACCTAACCATTTTGTGCAAGCCATTACAGTAACTAACTACTGCCACTGTGAAAAATATGTACTTTCTAGCCTGGACATCTATAGTTTGACACTTCACTAGCTGGATCTCACAATACCTTTCCTAGATTGAACAGGCTTCACTACTACATTTCTAGTGCTCCATGTATGTACTTCTGGACTGAGAAGTCATTCCTTAAACTCCTTGCCAAGAAAACAGTTTTGGTTTTTATAACCTTTCGCCAAATCATATTTCATCTTGTGACTACCCTCCAAGTTCTCCAATTTTTGAAGTGACCTTGAATTATTGATACCAGAATCAGGTACAGGATTCCAGTAGGACTCAAAAGCAGGAACCAATACATGTATCGCCCTAATTCCATTTAACATTTTCCCCAAGAATTGCATGAATACACTAGCTGAAATGTGAGAAATTTATTTCCAGTTAATTATATTCATTGAGGTCAAAACTAGTCCAAAGACCTCTCCTCAAATACTTTTCCAGAATGGACACACTCAGAATCCACACCAGCAAGCCCTTGGCTCAAAGCTGTACGCTCTAACATGGGTATTTAAAAACCAGACATCATTTGCATAAACTGAACAACCAGAAGTTCTGCAAAAGGCAGCGATATGCACAGAAATACAATAATATTTGGCACTAAACCTGGATTTGTCTCCCCTACTCCCTATCCTTTTTAAATCTTGAGGCAGATGTCCAGAACACATTTTTCTCAAACTATGTGACCTACAAACTTTGAGCACCAGCAGACTGCCAGTAGTAATCAAAACTAGATTAACAACACAACCCACCTAACTAGTCAGAAATCTCATAGACAAATAAAGTCTATCTCAGTGATACCTTAGAATAATGACTACAATTAAGACAGTTTTTAGTGCTGACAGTTAAGGATGTGCTGCCAGGAAGATTTTGATTTTTTTAAAACATTCAGTGCTTGCTTGTTTCCTTCCTTCCTTAACAGATTCTACCTCAGTACAACTATGCTTAACTTTAGAAAGGCATTAAAAATCAAGCATGAATGCTGTTGCCAAAAACCTTATTAAGGAAGGCTGACAATCTTCTCACTTAGGGGAAAGTTTAAAGAATGATAAAACAGTTTATAAAAGAAAAACTGGTACATAGATAAAATAGGAAGGTGCTGAAATCAGGAAATATCTGGCAGCAAAATTTACAATACAAGCGTTAAATAAGTTAAACAAGGATGTAAAAGTGAGCAAGACTCTGCTTGTCTATTTTTACATATTCGTCTCTAAAGCAAGATTTAAATACTCCGGAAAACAAATCCTCCTGTGAACAGCAGGTATGACCACTACCACTCATTCACTTGCTGAAATGCTTCTCAAATAGCCTTAAATACAAAGAAGAGTCTTAAATACAAAGATGCATATCCCATTGTGAAACATACTAAACTCAGAGAATCAAGGGCACTCTCTCATTCCATTCAACACCAGTTTTGCCACAGGGCGTGCCAAGGTTAATCTTCCTTCTGTTGCAACTGGAAACCTGTCCCATAGCAAGAGACAGGCTGCACGGCCTTGTTCAGCACTAGCACCTGAAGATACTTTGAAGGCAAACCTGCTACCACCTTTCTTGAAGCCTTTCAATTCTTTTCAACAGCAAGCACTAAGGAAATGTTATGATTTATGTAGTTAAATAACAAAAAGACATGGTGTAGAAACTACAGTCGAGGAAAATTGATATGCATGCAACTGGTATTTGTAAAGTACAACATATGAGCTATTTCAGTTTCTTATTCTCATTTCTAATAAACTCATCCAATTAACCTCTTTTAGAACCTCTTAATGTATCAACATGGTTAACTCTGATACACCTCACTTGTTGAGCTTAGGCAGAAACAACTCTATTATTAATTTTTGGGCTTGCTTACAGGTCTGTTCTCATCCAAGATAACCATTTCTTACGGCTTATTTTCTAAAGACTCTGATTTGGCAATCTTGCAAATCAAGAAAGAATGTGAACTAAACTTTTTTCTTCAAAGACATATATTTACTGGTGTATGAGCTAATTTAATTATTGGCTCTTCTGCTGGGTCTTGCTTCTAGATGGGCAATCTGCCCCCCTCCCTTTTGTCAGTTGGGACAACATTAGAGCTTTCCACAAGCTGGTTTAACTCACTGAAGTTATAAAAAAATATACCTCCTCCTTCATTTTTGCTGAGTTACGTACTTATCAGATGGAGCGTGATCAGAGGAATATGAAACGCGCCTATGAACGATAAAACGCGTTTTGTATTGTGAGCACAACTCAGTATCAATCTGCTGAAAATACATCTAAAACTTCCCAAAGTGAGTTACTGAAGTGCATCTCAGACAAATTCCCCATACAGGAAACATGATATGCCTTGTTAAGACTAGATTTTTCAGAGTTTTTTCAAACAGAGGGCTGTGGCTATCAGTTTTCGTAATCTCATCTGCTGGCTCATCCCTCAGGATTCTCCCCGCCCCACCTCCTCATCTGGAGACAGGGACAAGTAAGTCTGGGCTGGGTGTAACAGGCATCAGCCTACATATGAGCTCACATACACATTCTCTCTTACTTTAACGTTCAAAACTAGGTGTTTAAAATCCATGTGATTTTTAGAAAGAAAACGCAACGGAATCAAACCCAGGGAATTACAGGTCAAAGACCAGCTCTAATGCTCCAACCTTTAAGAGGGCAGTGTCTTTATCTATTAGCTGCACCTTGTAAGAATGACTGTTTTATGAGCACGAAATTGCACTGCACTCTAGTCATTGTAAACAACCTTTAGAATACGATTAAGAAAAATATGTCAACTTTCTATCAGGTTACAGCTCACAATGGGACCCCAAAAAGTAAAACCACAAGGGGAAAAAACAAATCTATTACTATTAGATTTTGATTTACATATATGTGGCAAAGGAGAAGGTCCACAGTCCAGGATGCTAACACAAATATCACTAATTATTCCCTTGAAATATCTGTGCTCATCAGTTAAAGGCATCTGATATTTCAAAATTAAACCATACAGACAATCTATTGATGTGCTATTGTCTCAAGACGGTACGTTCACAAACTGGTGAGATGTCAGGGAAGGATTTTTTTTCCTCTTGACAGTACATCTATGATATCTGTTATCATTCAGAGGAAAAAAAGGAACTGCTTGGATTATGTTTTGCTGTTTACAGGAGATGAAGAATCTAAAGATTCTGAATCAAATCCTTGGAAGAAAGGTTCTATGCGTTTAAGTAGGTACTGTAATTAATACACCCTGATGGGTAATCTAAGAGGTAGGCCGCTTCTGCAAAATCCAAGATGACAGGTGACTGCAGAAACCAGGCTCTGAACGGTTGAAGTGAAAATCAATGACTACAGATGGTGAAGACAATGGGACAAGAAACTCTGACAAACGTTGCACTGAAAAGCAGACCATAGTGCATATTTAAGCAGGAAAGGCTTTGCTTTTTGTACGTCAAATTGAAGATATCCAGGTTCATAAGCTTAGAGAATGCATCTCTGAATAAGAGGATTTTCTCTAAATCCAGATGTTCCACAACAATTTGTAGTTTCTCTAGTCCTACTGCTTGCCTCATGTTACTGATTTGCAGGATAATCTATTAAAGGTAACTACAGCAGCTACAATTTTACAAAAAAGGCTACTCACGATGACAGGACAATGCAATTTGTTTGCATCTTCCTAAAGTGGTTTCTATTAGACTTCTACATCAGCAAAAAAGAATGACACTTAGTAATGTCCCAACAGCTCAAATAATGTACAGGCACGTTCCCTGTAAGCAAAGGATATCTTTCTATAGCTGTGACTGCAGCTAGCTTTAAGTTGTCATGTACACTGTTAACAACTATAACTACATTTAAGTCTAGAAACGTTAAAAAAAATTCATCAGGTCTGTCCATATCCTACCAAACAGCTAAATAACCTTAGCATAAATTTATGTTTTGCTGCTACAATGCAAAAATGCAAGCACAGTAAAAGAAAACGTGTAGATTAGTAGCCTCATGAAATTTTTGCAAGATAGCAACACCTCACTGATTGTGCTTGTGAAAGATGATTGATTTCATCAATCGGTGAAGAAAGACAGCCAAATGTCTCATTAGAACTAAAGCATTTCATCAACATGTGCCTTCTCTCGCTCTCTGATGACACTGATAGCAAATAAGCACCTTTTTTCAGTGGAACAACTGAAAGAGGTGCCTTAATTATTAAGCGTGCCTTATCTTTTATTTAAGAAACCTTAGAAGAAGGCTTTCCTACTCCCTCCCAAGTAAAGACAGTTTCTACCCTATCAGCAAGCTACTGACGTTTTAAAATTTATTTTTATAGGTCAGTTTAAGCTAATCCTCTCCAAAAACCCCCCAAACCAAAGACAACAAAAAACAATCCTCACACCACCACACTTTAAGGTATTTTTTCTCTAACTCCGGAACACTATTCAGGTTCGGTTCGCTATCTTCTTAAACATTTAAACATCCTTTCTGGAATTATGCATGAGAAAATGAAGTTTACTACTAGTCTCACTGAAAAAAAAATTAAAAATTGATATATAAAAAGCAACTCTTTATTTTCGACCTCTTGGTTATCTATTCAAGGGTTATAAGCTGTTTCCTTCTTTTCCCTAAGTGTACTGTACTGGGAGTCCATTTTTGACCATTATGTTCCAAAATCTCTTTCAGAGCCAGCACTGTACATGAATACTTTATATCCGTTACCACATACCGCTCCATAAATAAAATCTTAATCGGGAACTTTTCCTTCCCTACTCAGAATGAGTCAGAACGAATGCCCGAATATTCAGTATCACCCACCATTTGCAGTCCACGCAGAATAAGTAACATTTCACTCGGAGAACTGCTGAAGCACAGAACGCTATGGCTAAGCGAGGGAGGTTTTTACCAAAAATCGTTTGATCTGGTTCTTGAAATTGAACAAGACGGTGATGACAGTGCAGAAACAGCAGGACACCAGTGCAGGCAGATCGCCCGTTCAAGCCCTAAAACCAAACCCGCTCAGACAACGCAAAATGTGAGACAACCGTAGGAGCGACCCTGCGCTCTCCCTCTTGTATTTATTATAAGCCGTTGTGCGATTCGCCAACCCGCCCGCTTTGCACGACATGGGCCCACCCCCGCCCCCCGGCAGCCACACGGACCCTGCAAGACCCCCCGGAGCAGGGCAGCGCCTGCCGCCGCCGGGCACGCCGCCCACCGCGCTCCCCTTTCCGCCGGGCAACCCCGGCAGCCCGCCCCGCAGGAAGGCGGCGCGGCGCAGCGGGCCGGTCCCACGGCGGCGGCACCGGGCCACCGGCGGGGGAGGGGACCCGCGCTCACCTTGTCCGAGTCCAGGTCAGGGTCGGCCTGGCAGAGGCGGAAGAGGAAGGACTTGGGGTCCCTGCAGAGCGTCTGCCGAGTGGTCAGGAAGCAGGTGCCCCCCACGTTCAGCCGGACCCACTTGCCGGGCACCGCGCCGGGCGGCGGCGCTGAGCTGCAGCGGCGGCAGGGCCCGCCCGGGCCTCCCAGGCCGAGGCCGCCGATGGGGGGAACCGGGAAATCGCAGTGGTTCTCCGCCGCCATCCTCGCCGCCGCCGGAAGGGTCCGCCCCAGCTACAGGTCCCCGGGCGCACCTCCCACCGGAAACGTCCCACTTCGACCCGCTCCCTTCCCCCTTCCCGCCCGCCCGGCGCCTGCGCCGGTGCGGCCCGGTCCGCCGGAGCGGCCCGCTGCGCCGGGGCCCTGCGCGATGAGGTACCGCCTCAGTACCCGCGCGCCGCGCCAAGGCCGCGGGCCCGGCGCCTCCCACAGCGCCGCCGCCGGGCCGGAGGTCCCGCCCGCCCGCCCGCTCCCCCCCATCCCGCGGGCGGAAGGAAGAGGCGGAGACCAGGCCAGGACCCTACATGCCTTTATTACAGACTACCAAGCATAAGTGAAATCCATCATCCAGTCACTAACTACACATCTACAGCACAGAGATCTGTCGAGAGGAGAATAAACAGTCATTAAATTATGAGATATGATTAAATCATCGACCAATAGAAAATTTATATAATAAAGCCAGAAAAAAGGTGTAAAATATAGTTTACAATAATTATTCACATTCAAGGCTGTACATCAATACATACAACACCATGGCCCCGAACATGAATTCAATCCAAATAATTCATATATTAGAATTTAAATAACACAGACTGAACTAGAGGCCAACAAGAGCCAGCAAATAACCTTATAAGAATAAAAATACAAAAGTGTGTATCTTATATCATTGCATTATTTGCTTCTGTTTTCACGAGTTCTTGGAGGAGGGGAGATTGTTTCGTGGTGTTTGCTGAGGGGGTCTGGGGGATTTTTTTTTTTTTATTGGGGTGGGGTTTTTTTGGTGGGGTTGGTTTTTTTTTTTTATTATTTTTTGGCTTTTATCTGTACATCACAGTTACAGCTACAAACCAGGTAGAGAATATTACACACGTAACTGACTGCCACCAACCTGAAAACAGCTAGCATACAACTATCAAAATTGATTATGGTTCCTGGTTCCTATTTCTTCTCTTTTGTCAGATACAGTGATCTTAAGTTCTGCTACAATTTAGAACATTTGCCACATCCAATCAGAGTTAGTACATGGTCATCGGAAGCTTTGTCAAATGGCAACCATCTACATTCACTGCCATGCTGACAGACAGACCAGGTTATTAGGTGCTTAAGAAACTCTCCAATTGTTTGCTGTATAAAAGTCATATTTCTTCTAAGAAAGAGGAAACATTCTTAAATTACCAGTCTTATCTCAACTGAAAGCATGCCATTTTGGGTCAGAGAATTACTTGTCTGTAAGCTCACTTGATCAACTGATGGACAAGCTGTGTCATGAAGCTTTGCAGGAGCACTTCCATTTAATTAATAAAATATTTGCATAAATTATTAGAGGCATTCAGCAAAATTTCAGATATAAATACCACACCTATTTGTGTAATTCACTAGTAGAAAGAACGATCAGAATCCACAGACCACATCTGTAGGCAACTATTAATACAAAAGTTCTCTCCTCAGCAAGGTGTTAAAATTGAATGTTTTGTCCACAGGCCAAATGAAGTAATTGTGCTGAATTTACTAAATCATTCAAAAGAAACTGTTAAATGTACACGTGAGAAATCCTCAGGATTCTTCAAAGTTCCAGCACAAAATGTAACAATATCAAGTACATTAAATTAAGCATCTTGAACTATAAAAATGAATTACAATTATCACATCTTTGTTTCAACCTACAGAGTTTTTTCCAGGCTTATATATAGCAGATACTTCGCAACTAAATCACGTTAGAAGGAGAAATGTAAGTGGAGCACAGTACTATCTGATAGTTTGATGTCTTCAGCATCTAAGTGCTTAGCAAATCTTAATAGGTGATATCAGTCTGCTCACAGTGCCTCAGCATCACATCTGAAGCAAGTCTTCCTTAATATAAATACTCCTCAGAACTGGGCTTTAAGGCCAATGGTAATAAACTCATCTCTCCAGTTTATCAAGGTAGTTTTAAAACTTCCTGTGACTGGGCTGGACGCTGAATAGAACAGCGCGATTCAAAAATCCTTTCTAGCAGTAGTACTTCATCCTTTCTTAAGCTCCACCCCACAGAGAACAGATGCAATAAACACCTTCCTGAAGTTTAAATCCCAAGCAAACCAAAATTTCAACATTACTGACCAGATTCTTTATAAATGATTGGCCATCATTCAAAATGCAAAAGATGGAATGAGTCAATCAACGGATTGGGTTTTTGGTAGGTTTGCAGCGAGGAGTCTGAAGAAGAGTCTTCAAGTGCCTAACAACCCTTTTTGTGCTTTGAAAAACCTCAGATAAAGAGCAGAGAAATTAACTGGCTTATCTGCAGCTCTGAAGAACCTCCCTTGTACAGTTCATTCCATGAACTCCCATGAACCACAGGAGTGACCTTCAGGACAAAGATGTGAAGCTACCCCTCTTCAGGTATAAGCATTTAAAACAGGAACCAGCCCTTCATAGTATGCAGCACCTGCCAATACACATTTAAGTGGACAAACGGGTGAAACATACTTAAATCCACGATTGGTTTGTCTTGCCTCACTCTATTCTTCTGCCATCTTTCAAAACTACAGATTTCACTTACAGTCCAAGACAGACAAATACCTCTCCCAGAAAAGTTCTAGTCCCTTCCCCAAAAAGCAGCAGCTAAGGAAGACTTGATTTGGAACACTGAAGTTCTAAGGGGAGGGATGCCTGTAAGAGATGCTCACAGTTTTCTAATGACAGCATTGTCCAAAGAAAAAAGGAGTACTAGAATGCAGAAATCGGCCTTCCGGACAGCTTCCTGATAGCTTACTGCTATCGAGATTTCTTTGGCTGAAAGCTTTTGGTGGGCAGGACTGAAGTCTACCGAGAGAGGATTTTCAGTGTGTGAAAAAGCACAGTAATTACTTTGTTATGGCAAAATGACTACAAGTCTAAGTATTACAGAAAACATGTTTAAGCAATTCCTAGATTTGCACCTAGTGAACAAGCCCAATGAAGATCACTCCATCTCCCAATGAAGCTAAGGTGTTCACTATTAGCAGAACAACTTTGCCAGACTTTTTGTGTGAGGTCGAGCTTTGTCACACCAAACAGCAGTGGCATCACAAATCTCCGTCACTGCCAAACTCTCCTGTATGAAGTTGGGAATACATCTACATCTCTATACCAAAGACTAAATCCAAAAGCAGTAGGGTTGCCTCCAGTGGACCCAACATACATCTGGAATTTGACAGCCAGAGAACAAATGGATAGGACTGCAACAAAATATTACAATACATGTCATCTTGGTTAGAATGGTAAATATAGGATTAATACAGGCACAGACAGAAGGTGGACTGTGCTATTCCAGATTTTAGTGACAAGGAGTGCACCTTGCATGTAATGAAATTTCTCATGATGCAGAGGGAATGGCATTCTGTCTTTCTCATACAGCCATTTACAGGACACCTTAGCTCCCTTAACACCAGGCACTGTAAGCCAGTGATTTACTTTTGTCAACTACGTTGTTTGTAAATGGTGGGTTAACAGAAGACTACAAGAACGTATTTCCTCCAAAAGAAAAGGCAACTGCACTCTCTCCTTTAAAGACTGAAAGATACTGGAAAAGCTGAACTGTCATCAAGTTCAACTACGTAACAGAGCTTTTAAGAGATCAGTTATAAAACTCCTTCACTCTGTACAACAACAGAATATCCAACATTCACGTGTTTTCTGAGAAATCTGATAAGCCACTGCTTTTAAAATACTGCTTCTAGAACAGTAGCCCATGGGTTTTTTCAACATTGCAGTGGAACATTTCTTTTTCTGGCAGAAGGAAAAGCACATCATAGTATGAGACATCAAAATGCAAAGAGATGGTATGTGTAGAAGGTGAATAAATAGGTGTGATGTTTATACTGCTTTTAAAACAAGGAAGGAATGCCTTTGTCCAGACCTAGGTCATTCCTCTCTGCAAGGTTCAGGAACACAGGCATGTTGAAAATACCATTAGGGAAGTTGTTTTTAGCGCGTAGAAAGTTATGTCTTTGCAACATTACAAGAAATGTTTGACCACAAAAAAAGCCTTAATTTGAAGAGGATAAAGGAGATCGATATGAAAAATATTTTCATTTTATAGATATGCCTTAAGTACCATATATTTTTCCCTTTGTATCAATATTTTCATTTGAATTTTTAACCAGATTACTTTATGGATCTAATATTTCAGTTGCTTAATTTTTTTCAGAGTTGCTAAATATTTGGCCAAGGACCAAAAATAGGATTATTTGTACATCTCATTATACAATGAGACAAAAAAAAGTCAAGTAATCAATTGTACAAAGCTTTCACACTTCCTTCTCTACCCAGGTAAATAGGTTGGCCCCACTAAAATGCACAATACATGCACACCCTGGAAAGAAAGCTTCTAGCCCTCATCTCCTGAAAAGGTGAAAAACTATTTACTACTTCAATAGTAACCTTTTTCCCCCCATACTAACTACTTAACTTTTTAGTTAGCATTAGTTAAAAGCATGCTGGTAAGTTTATTGTCCCTTGATTAAACACACATATGATTCATATTAAAATTTAAATTGAATGTTTAAAATCTTCTATGCTTCAGAAGCCAACATTTCAATTTTAGAAAACTTTTCAGTGCCATGTTCAGCATTTTACTCTCTCACAACCTGTATCACTGGAGCCTGTCTGCCAGACACATACATCTGATTCATTCACATAATTACTAAAGTACCACATAAATCCTGCAACCAGAACTATATCAGGAATTACACAAGGGTGCAACTGACCTGGCTATGAATGCCGTATACCAATAAGCTGGGGGACTGTGAGGAAAGGAAGAGAAAACAAAGAGGTGGTGCTTAGGAGAGGCGTATAAAAGCTCCCTGATGAAATACAGTTTAATGATAATCTGAAAGTCACAGAAAACTCCAGCCCCATAAAATGCAAGGCTGGTACATGATTCGGCGTGTGTGCGTGTGGATTGGTTTTAACTCATCTTAAGTGAAGCTGGTAATGCAAGGTCTATCCACTAGTCTGCAGCAGAAATTGAGCTGAAGTGCACAAAAGCAAGATCTTCACTGCAATGATATGCATGTGGAAGCCTCAACAGAAGCACAAAGAGCGAGCAAAGCGACCCTGAATTCCATTAGGTTTTTGCTTCTTTTTTTCTTTCTTTTTTTTTAAAAAAAAAAAACAAAAACAAAGAACAGAACATTTCAGACATATGCTTCCCCTTGAGATGGTAATAGGTGGGTTGAAAAGATTCCTCTGATCGGCTGCACACGGAGTTCTAGCAGCAAGTAGGGAAACTGGGAAATTTTGGATGAGCTTTACTATTTAGCAGCATTCTGGTGGTATCTGTGCCGCCAAACTTCATGTATCTTTTTGCACCATTTATGAGCATTCCCACTCGGGTCCATCAGGTAATATGTCCTGTTTGGCTATAAGTGAACAACATTTTAATGAGTACTCCCAAACACAGTTTAACCAAAAAGCAGTAATTATTTTGCATCTACCAATAAAATAATTACTCAGAAACAGTTCATAAACTTTCCAAAAGTTAAATTCAATTACAATTATATAACATTATATATTACTGAATAACCATACATCTGGCATCTCAATATGGTTAAGTGGTCAAGTCAACTGACAATATATTGTTGGTACACTCCTTGTGACCCACTATTTGCAGAGGGCTAACTTTTAAAAGTTGTTCTTTAGAATTTTAAATCTTTAAATTTTAAAAGTTCTTCTTAAGAACTTCCTTCAAGTCTCAAAATCCACTTAGAGTTTATTTACACATGAATAATAAAAAATACACAGGGTTTCTTTGTTGGTGTTTTGTTTTATGGTTTTTGGGAATTGAGTTTTCTCTTTGTTTCTTTTAAATTAAGACTATCAACACTTGTATTTAAGGAATTATGTTTTCTCCAGAAAATATTTCAGTGTTAACAGCTTACAACAATTGTCCAAGGACCTTAGTACAACTTAAAGAAATTAAAGAAAGTCACTTACTGTGTGAACAAAAAATGTCTTAAAATTCTTGGCTTCTGGCCGCAACTCTAAAGACCATGGAATTTCTCCTTTTAGAACTTTGTTGACAGGATCCACATAATACAGGTGGGGCCCTTCTGTGAGCAGCAATTGCCGCCGACGTGCAAACAATCCCTAACAAGAAAAGCAGAAGCAGCAATGCAAAAATAAAAAAGCATGAGGGGAAAAAAAAAAAGTAAGTGTGTAGGCCTCTGAATTTAGCAGCAGAGGTAGAATTAAAACAGCTCAGTGACAGGATAATATGTTTGAGTTCAGGGGACTTTTTTTGTTGTCCTTTTGCTTTATTTATTTGACCTCACTTGTTTTTTAGGGGGTTGCAGTGCATTCCTACTACATAGCAAAACACAAGTACTATTTAAAGAAAGCAGCTTCAAGTTCTAACAAAACATAAACCAACTAGCTGTACAGAGTGAAGCAAAATCTGTTTGTCAAAGATTCCAGCACATTAATCAATACTCATGATTTTGTGGTGAAAAATAGGAATAAATAGGAAGTAACTTAGAGAACCTGCATTCCTGTAAAACTGACACAGACTATCATTGCTTATCTGTACTATGTTAAAGTTAATACTTAAAGCCGTTCTAATGTCACCTCTTCCTCTCTTAGGATACAGGCACAAATCAGATCCAAAACACCACAGTTAAGGAACAATATGGGCTTGTATTTTATTTTCCGATATTTGTGGCTCAATCCACACGCAGACATGCATCAAGACAAAGCATTTAGTGGGCTATATCAGATCGGGAGGAGGAGGGGGAACAAAAGCTCGTTTACTACAGTCTGAAAATGAAAGCATCAATAGCACATTTACTTTTAGCCTTTTACAAAAATCAAGAGCACACCACTAAATCAAGAAAAAAACCCAATCTGTTAACAAGAAATCACTACATTTAAAAAAATAAACAAAATAATGTAGCATTTACAAATAAGTTAAACAAGGAAGCTCTAAAACGGGTTCCTTATCTATGCTGCAACTGTGCAAAAATGTGACAGCTGAATTTTGTTACAGGGAATTAAGAAAAGCCCTTACCTTTCTTTTGTCCACTGGACCCATTTTTAGGATTAAGTTATTTTCTACAAACTGATGCCTTAAAAAAAAAGAAAAATAACTATTACTCCAGAAGTAATTCTTCCACAGAAACAGCTTTTATTATTATCAAGCAATTTTTCATGTCTCTCCCTAGCGTCTCCTTCTCCGCCAAAGAGTCCTGAACAACTTTACTAGCTGAATTTTGAACTCTTCTTCATTCCACACGAAAGAGTTTTTTCTAAAATCTGATGGGGGGGACGGGGGACGGTGGTGGGTGGAAATCACAAATGAGAAACTCCTCTCAAGAGTGAAGAGAAACACTAATAAGTACATGGTCTGAAGATATTTTGGTTAGATATCAACAGAACATTATAATTCAAAAAACAAAACCCAATTCATGGCAACTGTAAGAAAGAAGGAACCTCTTCCAGTTCTAGGACTCTGGAGAGGGAAGACTTCTCACCACCGGTATAGCGTCATTTCTGCCTGTCTTATAAACATACTTCACAACATCTTCTAGACCTTGTAAATTTTAGAAACATAGTATTAGGTTTTCAATGCTATTGCTTTAAAAATAGAAGTCAAGAAAAATCTAGTTGCTAATTGTTTGCTTGAAGATATTCTGGATTCCTTACTGCTGTGCAAGTAACAGATGAGCCCATCCCCGGAAGCGTCCAAGACCAGGCTGGATAGGGCTTTGAGCAACCTGGTCTAGTGGAAGGTGTCCCTGCCCATGGGAGGGGGGGTTGGAACTAGGTGATCATTAAGGTCCCTTTCCTAAACCATTCTATGATTCTGTGATTCTATATCCAAAGATCTTACCAAGGATTTCCACCAGCTTGTTTTGCCAGAAGTAACCTCTTTTCATCTTCAGAAAACTGTAAGTCCAGCTCAAAGGAATTGTTGTCAAGATCATGAATATACTGTTCAATATTTCCTCCTGATGTCTGTGGTGTACTTGTCTCTGGGGCAGACAGTGAATGGGAAGAGGCAGAACCAGAAACTTGCATGCAACCAAACTGACTCAGGAGATTGTCATACTAAGGGAGGAAACAAAATGAAGTAAAAAATTTCTTTGAGAAAAGAGCTTATTTTGCACTAAACCAAGGCTTTTAATTTAAGCATGCTTTTGTTTATTATGCTTTTAGGCAAAAAGACAGTCTACTCTCTACAGATTAACAGGCACTTATCCAAAAAAGTATGCTTGGTCAAAAGCAAGCCAACCAGTATTCTTTCCCAAACACCCACTTTACCAGAAAAAAAAAAAGCTGATTAGTTCAAATTTTATATTAGATTCTTAATAATTGAGTCTTCATTAAAATATAACTAATCAGTAGTGTCAATAAAAATATTTAATATGCAATAATTATGCTTTAATGAAAGTCTCAGAGCTGAATATAGCAATAGACAAACATACATTTCCGTAACAGTCTTCATCATCTTCTGACATAGCAGGTAAATACGCTGTAAGTTTTGGGGGTGTCTGAAGATGTAGGTTCTCCCACACAATGGATTCAAAGAAGGGGTGAGCCTTAAGAGGTCCATATCCTCCCATTTCTTCACAACCTAATCTGTTGGTAGCATCTAGAACCTGAGCAAATTACAATTAAGTTAATATGCATAAAATAACGACAAGGAAGGGGCCAGCATCATTCACATTTGCACAGCAAAAACTTAAGTTGAGTTGGTCTCAATGCCCAAAGCATACATATCTAGAAAATAAGGAGACTGCTTATAATACAAGATGTTATTTGTCAGTGTGTCTTGTCAGCAACATTTTGTATTAAACCAGCTCACAGATCTAGAGAAAGGAGCACTTCTTTGGGTCCACACAATTTTTTGGCTTGGTTTTTTCATAAAGACAGAAATAAAACCAAACAAACAAGGCCTGATGGAGCATAGCTCATTTAAGTGTAGTCCAGCATCACATTCTAGTGATGCAAGCAGCTGTGGAAGCTATAGTGGGTATCAAGCATCAACCTCTCAAGCACCCTAAAACTGCACAGTTCTCAGGATGTTGATGCAACCTAGACCTTACCATTCAGGAGGCACCACCTTTGCCACAGAGCTGGCCTGGACACCGGAACATTCTACTAGGCCCTTTACAATGGTTGCACTCATCATCATCATCCACAAACATATGACACAGAGTTTCCTCCTCAGCCCCTGCCCCATGCTAATATGCTAGACTATTGAACTTCAAAAAGCTTATACCACCCCCAAAAATGTTCTCCGCGTATTCGTTTTAGTGTCGTGGCTATATCTCACTGCTAAGACAGAACTGTTTTTTCTTCCTGTCTGTCAGACACACAGTAATTCTTTGGTTGATACTATCAAGATGCATTAAGTGCAAGGTAAGCACATGCTAAAGTGCCAGGTAAGTTGATTTATATTGTAACAAATATATCTCCCTGTGATGTATAGAACACTGTTTTCGACTAAACTATTCATTATACAACTCAACAAGAATTAATCTGAGTACTATCTAAACCTACTACACAGTATTTAGAACAATTTGCTTCCATTTCACTGAGAGACATTCCTTGTCCATGCTTTAGAATTTGGATTTAAAAAAATAATAATCAAATAATAATCTAAGTGCTGTTTAATAATGGATGATGATTTTCAAGACACTCCTCTACACAGTCAATAATGCTCACAGTCATTATAAGGTTTGCAATAGAGTGTATAGAAACTTTAGGAAAAAAGAACTACACAAACTGAATGTTTCTAATGTCATCAAATCATTTAACAGCAGCAAATATTTACCAATAGCTTTTCAACAAGGTCTTTTGCCTTGGGAAAAAATTTTTCTGGAAAGTCATATTCCAACTTTATTATCTTCTGGAATATAAGATATTCGTTTCTGCAAAAGAGAAAAATATTAGCTCTTGTTATTAGTTCTTCATGATTCTTTCACCTTAACAGTGCATAACCTGGACAAATATTAAACAGTGGATCTACAAGTTAAGTCACATTCCCACAAATCTTTCTAGGGTAAAGGGGTACACTCTTCCAAGTATCTACGATCCTGTAAGCACCAGACACTTGAATAATAACAAGAAAAGTTCAAATGGCTCAATACAGAGGTGCCTCATACCGTCTTCCTGTAGGCACAGTTATCTTTATGGTATGAATTACGTTTGAAATCCTAGGATAAATTAAGGAATTTCTCTCAGGAACTCTAGTTCTGGCTGTCTAAGCATCTTCATGACATCAGAAATGACAAATAAAAGCAGGCATGACATTAGTACCAACACTGCACCATAAAATGTTGTACTTCAGAACTGGTGGTAAGGTAAAAGCCAAAACCAAGTCAATATATTTATCATCCACATGTAAAGAATTAGCTTAAATCTCTTACCCAGCTCTAAATGGAGGCAATCCGGCTACCAGCTGATATATTATACATCCCAGAGCCCAGAGGTCAGAGCTTCAAAAGAAAGAAAAAAAAACCCCCATATAGTATGTTTTCTATAATAAGCCTTTAAACTGTCATTAAAAAAAAAGAAATTAAGCTTCTGCTAGTTAGAACATAGCATGAACACGGTGGACAAACCTGCCTAGCATAATTTCCACACTATTTCCACTTCATTCCTTGACAGAAGAGTAGGCTAGCAACACAGATTTAAAAAAAAAAAGTATACTGTAACCCTCCCACAACTGACTACAAGCACACGTGCAAGACAGCTGAATTCTCAGTCAAAATAATTAACGGGTATGTAATGAGACTAAAAAGAATACTTATTATCCACTACCACAATTCAGAGATGCATCCAACTTAATGCAATATATGCTCCTTCAGAATTAAAATCCTATCCTCTAAATATTTTGTGCAAAAAATGAAAAAGTCACAATATAGCTTTGTCACTTAAAGCTTTTCTTAAGACACAAACAAAAAGGCAGGGTATATGGTACATCGGTGAGGGAAAGTTAAGTTTTAGTGTGCTGGCCTGAAAGAGTACTTTTAACTTATTTTATCTCATGGTAAAGAACACAAATTTGATTAAAGCTTAAAAATCCTCATGGAATACGAAAATACTAACAAAGACTCAAAACTACACAAATTAAGAATTTCCTGTAAAGATGAAGTGTTACATAATATCTAAAAGGAGATGATAGCCTGATGAAGTCTTTCCATTAGCCAAACCAGTCAAAATATCTTTATTAGAAGCAAAAGTGGAGAGTCTAACGGCATTTCTATGATTTCAAGAAACATTAGCACAAATTACCAGATATTCATAGAAGAGGTCTCTTTTCCCTATGATTTGTCAGTGATTATTTTGATTATTCTTCCATTAGTGTAATAAAACAGATATACAGTCTGTAGGTTACCATCAAGAACGAATTTAAATGAGAAGAAATTTCTTAAGGGTATCACTCATACGAGGCACAGAGATAGGCTTTAAACCACTGCAAACCCCAAGCAGAGCTCGGCGAAGATAACTGCAAGTTGATCTAAATACAAGTCAAAGAAAGCTGCAGCCTTTCCCTTAACTGACAGAATGCAACATTCAGTTGCTTTTACAGTAGGAATTACCATATTAGAGCAAGCTTATATAAAACAGAATTAAAATAGTTTTATTATTTGGATAATAGAAAAAGGTTTTCTGATTTATTTATGGCTAAGAGAAATCCAACTTCACATTACACACCTTCTCCTGACAACACCTAATCCTCTCTGTAGAACTCCAGAAGGCAGATGAACTGAGGAAACCAGCACTCAGACAAGAAGCAATACTTAAGAAAAACAGTATTTCAGACTCTCCTAAAAAACACCTCTATACTCAAGCATCTTGCTTCTTTGAAATACTAAGCTTCCTTGCTTTATTTATCCCCTCCCCCATTTGACAGTATCCTGACAGAGTCAGTAAAGTTCTGAAATACAACGGCGTCCTCACCTTTTACAGGCAGATTTCTCTGTCAGCAGCTCTGGAGAAACATACTGTGCTGTCCCTACAAATGAGTTTGCCCGCGCTGGTAATAAAATTGAAAGAAATAAGCAAATACATATTTACGGAGAAGCCAACCTACCCCTTTCCCCCACTGCCCCCACCCCAATAAAAAAAAAACCCAAAGGCAATCTATTGCAAATTATGTAATGCTACAAAGAACCCAGGGGAATTTCAATTCTCTACCCATCCACAAAGCCTTCTTGGAAGGGACAAACTACTTAATCTCAGTGATATCTATTTGGCTCAAGAAGCGAGGCATTTGGGAACTTTGTTAGGTGTAAAATCTACCAACATAAGCTTACTACATTCAAGTAAAAAATTAAGTTTATCAAATTCAGTTCAGCCTAGTGCTTTTTTCAGCATTGTTTGCAGCATCATGGTTATACTAAGCAACTAGTGACAAGAATTCGATAACCTTCACATTTGAGTAACGCTGATAGTCACTGGGGTTAAATACATAAGCAGAGTAGAAATCTACTGTTTCAGCTGAGCCACAGTAACTACTTGTGTTCTTGTTTTGCAAAGTAGAAGTAATTTGAAGTAGTTTAACTTCCCACCGTACTGGATGATCTAATTGGCTATACCACTACACCAAGTATTACCTCTTCTGACATAATCTAAGAAGTGACAGTCAAAACTGTTTCAAATAAGTGGTAATGATATTTGAAGAATACAATTTGGTAAATACAACACACATACATTTTCAAAGGACCACTTGCTACAGTTATCTGTGTCACGTGATGAAGAAAGTAATGGCATACCTTGTCTGCTATCTGCAGATAATACTTTTGCTGTTCCAAAGTCTGTTATTTGAATGTGCATATCTTCATTTAGCAAGATGTTCTCTGGCTTAAGGTCCCTGGAAAAGGCAGATTTTTATGTTTAAACAGCACACAAATTAAAGTTGCAAAACTGTCTAGTGACTTATGTACGTGATGCTATCATACATGATGCAGGCATTCTATAAATATTGTTGTGTCAACTTTCCTCTAACTTGTAGCTCTCAACATGCAGACTGCTAACAGATTTTGAAAAGCCTGTTAATTAACATTTTTTTCCAAAAAGACCTGAAATAATGAATAACCTCAAAACTAAGCTATTGTACATCTCACTTGTTCGATAAAAATGAAAAAACGCCTTCACTCCCAAACCTGAATTTAAATAACATCTGACAGATTGATATGGCAGTAAGATCTTCTAGGCCTGTTTAGTCAGTGCAAAACTCCAGTTAGTCAAACAATGGCACCTCCCTGCCCCCAGCTAAATGCCCAGAACAGATAAAAACTGTAAAGCACCTCCACTCTAAGAATGGCATGTTTACATCTGTCACCTACAAATCCATGTATAATCTGTATTTTGAAGGTATGCGTAACATTTGTATGGACACTGCCTCCAATTCTGAATAAAACCAGACCTCACAGTATCACACACACAATATATAGCAATACAGAGTACAGATGTCAAGAAGTTCATTTAGCAACAACATAAAAAGAATAGCATTGGGCTACACTGTTATATTATTTACTTTACACCAAGTTTCCTCAGTTGACAAGAAAAGGTGACATACTTCCCTCCTAAAAAGTATCTTTGGATGCTCACAAAGAAATCTAGAAGCATGGGATTTGTTTTGATTGACTGGTAAGAAAAATCAGTGCAAATTCAAAACTGTTTCTATCAACCACTGTGCAGCATTATTCTCCTCAGATTAGAGCCCCCTGTTATTAAAAAGCATGGGTTGTGCAGTTGTACAGTTTAAAGTCTGTGAACTAGCATAGACAGCAACTGGAATGATGTAATTATGACACACAAGCCGTAAAAATCTTGTTCATTTTCCTGTAACTATTCTCAGAGAGAAGCAGAAAGTACGTGAACAGAGTGGACCTTTTCAAACAGGTCTGTGCAGTTTTTTTTTGATATATACATATGAATGTATATATATTGTACTCTATACATACAGTTTATATAATATATCATATACCTATATTATATATTAATATTATGTTATGGATCTAGGCTATATCTAGATACATAGAGAGATATATCTGTAGTAACTTTTCCAGAGTAGACCGGCATCTTAAAGTGGTTCAGTCTCATGTCATATTTCTTTAGGCAGCAGAAAATCCCAAGAGCTTTCAGGCACTGCTAGAGCTATGGATTTACACTACAGAAAGAAAAAAAGTAGTTAACCAAAAAGTCAGTTTCTGTTTTTGTCTTTTTTCTAGGCCAAAAAAGTCATCTTACTTTTTCCCTGCTAGAACAGTTGGTCTAATAACAGAGATTGGCTCTCCTCCTAAAGTTTTCTTTGTTTAGCTCCCTATGTTAACAGCAGTACTAATGCTAATGAAATGCTATTATGCTCTCATTAGCTTTCCACAAAATCCATGTTTGCTTTAGACTTCCCAAAGAACACTTATAGAAAAAGCATCTTATGTATAATCAAATGCACGTTGATCTCAACTTTGTATTACCTGTGAATTATTCCTTTCCCATGCAAATACTCCAGGGCTGATACAATTTCAGCAGTATAAAACCTGGTACAGGTCTCATCAAACGAGCCAATTTTGCGTATATACTTTAGCAGCTCTCCATTTTTGGCATAGCTAAGCCCAAAATCTGAATGTAAGTATAGTTAAGGTCTATCACTAAACCATTCTAAAACAAAAAAACCCACACCTCATTCCAAAGACAAGAATAATACTAAAAATACATGAACAATGGGGAAGAAGTGAAGTTGGTTAATTTGAAACTTTACATGGTAGCAACGTAAAACAATTTCTTAAATATATTAACAACCTAGGACACAGGTCCCAATTTCTTAGCATAGCAAAGACTAAATAAAGGGTTAAATTTGTAGTTTTTCCAGACAGTCACCTGAATAATTCATTTAAACTGTATTCATAATTTCCCTCAAAGAGAACTATTTACAGTCATAACGAGGATTCAACCTAAGTTTAAAATTGCCCCATCACCTGGAAAGTTCTAAAGTCAGCCCAGTGTTCAGTGAGCAAATTTTTACACTACAAGAGAGCCCCTATAAGTTCTGTTGCTGCATGCACACACACACGATGAAGGGCCTGTTAGCACTGCTAGCAGCCTCTGAAAAACACCACTACTTACTGACCCCAGGGACAGACTGATCTATCCTTCTACCCTTGGCACAGCCAATTCGAAGCAGGAAGTTTAGGAGGAAATTCACATGATTAACGTTTTCTTCACAAGAAAAAAAAAAAACCCAGTCAACTGTGAGCCAACGAGCTTTCAAGATGAAACTACACTTTGCAATTACTGCTAGAAAAAGAACTTGGGAAACAGTGGCCCAAACAGAAGAGTTTCAGCTTTCAATCATTCAGATTATTCTGTAAGCACTTTTACATGAGAAAAATTTTAATAGATCTAATTGTTCAAATAAGAAATAGTAGTAAATATAGCTGGCTACCCTTATTTTAAACAGAGGAATTGTGGTGTTTTACTGTATATATCAGAAATAAAACAATTCTAAAACATTTCTCTTACACTCCCAATTTTTTTTTTTATTATTTTAAACTTAGATTGTTGCAAGTCTCCCTTCAGCATTTACCACGTGGACAATACAAGTTATTGTTTTGTTCATCTCCCCTGTCCCGCAAGTCACCCACTGTTCTCTTTGAGTGGGGACACTCATTCTATTTGCTTAATTTCTATTAAAAGCACGACTGCAAAAATTACATCGCAAACATTAAGATATTTTAAATACCTCAAGTTATTTCCATTATTCCTCTTAGACAATGTTTCAAAGGAACCAAAATTGGGGATTGTTACTTTTAAGAAAGCATTACAGCAAATTTTAAAAGGCAAAGGATACATAGCTTTTCATCATCCTGAAAGGTGAAGTACAGTTTCACAAAAAAAGGGTGATCCAGGCGGGACATTACATCTCTCTCTCGTGTCACATACGGCACCTTGTTTTCTTTTATGATATGACGTTTTTCTAGAATTTTAACTTAATGAAAAAAAGACAGAGTGAAAATGCAGGAGGTATAACCAAATGAAGTCCATCTAAGTAATTTGTTTGGGGTTTTTTTGTTTAAATAAAATGATCATAAATCCACTAATTCTGTCTTTTGAACAGGTGTTTTGTAACAGGACTACGTTGATACTGTATTTTTAAAGAGTTCATGTTGAAGGAGTCAATACTTACTGGCATATTCTCTAGAACTTGCCAATTCTCGAGCCAAGACAACCTGTTGCCAGAGGAGAGAAAATATATTGTAACCGTTCATTAAAGACATATGCTAACATTGATTTTGATCTTCCAGCAAGCATTCAGAATACTGATTGCCCAGAATAAGCTATCATAACTGCAATCAAGCACAATATTTAAGCATGTGTTCATATTATGCTGCCTTCACCAAGACCTCTACAGAAATTCAGTTCAGCATCAGAATGCTTGTTTTGCTAAAAGACTTATAGACCTGACTGGGTCATCCCGTCCCGTCCCCCCGAAGAATTCTGAAGATTGTAACATAAGTCACAGTAAATTGCCAAATTTTCTTAAAGGGTGGGAAAAAACCAAGTAAGTGCGTTGAGGAATATTTATAAAAATCCATGACAGTACTTCTTAACATAAATGGCAAAGATTAAAAGAGAAATGTTATCTGAAAGATCAAATGTAAGAAGTGAGATAGAGCTTTCAACTACTTACAGGTTGTTAGGAAAAAGATTTAAAGAAAGGGAATGAGAGATTTCCAATTAGTAAAACCAAGTGACAAAGTTTCAGGCAAGCAGTTTTACACTTTTAAAGAGAAAAGCTTTTGGAGGAACACAAATTAAAAGCTCATCTTCAAGAAAACTTCTATAAAAGGCCACTTTATGACAATCTGAAATGTCCTCTTGCATGAATCCAAGCAATAACCTTGTAACAACAGATGACTACAGTTTGTGTTTTTCTCATTTTAAGTTTATATCTATTCCAATACCTTGCCAGAATCTCAATATTATACTCATTTAAATTTTTTTTTAAATCACTGCACCAGGCTTGATTCTAATCCACCTCTCATTGTATTTTAACCCCTTGCAAAATCAGTTATAACAGAGTACTCCAAAATACTATTACATACACCTGATAGTAAATATTAGGCATTTAGGAAAAAGAGCTTCTAAATAAGGCACTTTTTCAGGTGAAAGAAGTGCATACAGTTGCTCTCTTCCACATTATTTGATCAATGAAAATTTTCACTAGAAACAACCAGTCTCTTACAAGCTGCATCTCTACATAGGGAATTTTTGAGATCCTTCTGTGTACATAGGTAACATTATTTAAAGCTGTGCAATCAAATGAAAAATGTTGTTAACTTTCCTAATTTTTGTTGCCAGGTTTCATCAATCAAGTCTACCATTAAACCTACTGAAAGTAGGTCACTTTACAAGTCAGTTTTTAAATAAATACCCAGATATATAGCGCTAACTTTCTGCATTTTGGCAACTGACACTTCTACATTTTCATAAAACAATTCAGTGCCATCAGTAAACCAAATATCCAATGAGCAATCTTGCCTATATATACACACATACGGAGTCCATAGTGAGATGGCAGTAGTGATCAACTGACACAGGTGAAAATATATCTTGGTTAGTAAGTCTCAAACTTGAATTAAGCTGTAGAGGTCCAAAGACTGACTCTCCTCTGGTAGAGGCTGAGAAAGTATTGGAGAAGTATCACTGTTCTTATTTTCTTCCCTAAGCATCTGGCAGTAGCTCCTGCCACAGACAGGACACCGTGCAGAAGTTCTTACCATGACAAACTCCTAGCCCAGTTCTTATCCTTTATATCATAAAATTTTTATGTAACTCATTATGCTATCAAACTTACATTAGAAAGCAATGTCTCCTAAAAATACAAGCATCAACTCATCAGAATACAATGGAACTTCTGATGAGTTCAAAAGGTACTTGAAAAAAAAAAAAAATCAGCATCCATATTTAGTGCAACACTTAATTTTAACAGTAAAACTTAAAACTAGTGTCTCGCTCATTTACTCTTCAAGCTGTTCTCTCCAGATTTAAATCTCAGCAATATTACTCGCACAACAGATCTTGAAGTTTAGATATCTGGCACTTCTCATAAAAAGTAAAGTTACCGTTGAAAAAGATCCTTCACCCAGAATTTTCCCAAATTTGAAGTCATCAGGTCGTTTTTTTCGAGGCTGTGGCGGCTGCTGCCCTGTATGTTGCTGCAAGGAGTTTGAACTAGATCTTGATTCAGCTGCAGTGCTCTCCATGTTAGATCCCTGTCTGCTGCCACAGGTGGAAATGACAGATGGAGTGCTGGAATCTGCTTGGTTCCTCACCATTGATGGGGATGAACAGGAGCATAACACTACGCTAGACTGGATTGGAACAGCATCATACTGAAAAGAAAAAAAGAAACTGTTATTCCCATACCTTCAAATAATTGCCACACACCTGCACTCCATTTCCATATGAGCATCACATAAAGTCCTACTTGAAAGGGTTATCATTAAAATGTCCTTAGAAGGGAATGTTGGTATTTATTTTAGAAATGGCAGCTCTCAACTTGTTAAACAACTCTGTTTAGGTCATGCTGTGCACATACATATAGCCATGAGTCAAAAGTCTGAACACTAATTCAAGAATGCTTTTTTTCAACTCGAAAAAAATGCTCCCTAACAACAAATTTCACAGTATATTCTCCTACAAATAACATGATCTTTATTGTTTATTTTGTGCTTAGAGACAGAGCCATCCCCCCAATCTTAACAAGTAGCAGTTTTCCTGAAACTAAAAGAATTATCTAGTTATGCAACGAACACCAGTGTTCATGAGTAACATTAGTTTAGAGATCCAGGTTACAATGAACTGTAAACAAACACGTAAAGCATGAAAACTTTAATGGAGACAAAGGATACACTCCCAGATTTTTACTTGGAATCTCAGTTCCTCCAACAGTATTTCTCTTTAATACATGTTGGAGAAGGACAGGAAGAAGAGAAAACAACATACAAAAGGCAGATCAGCTGGAGGGTTTAATAATCAGCAATATCTAATACTTCTTTTTGAAGAATGCTCTGATCCACAACCTCTTGAGACAAGGGCAATTACACTATTTAAATTGTGCATACAGTCACATAAAGACATCCCAATTCCAAAACAAAGAACCAGATATAGCCCAGAAAACAGCAAGTAGACGAAGATACACTCCAAATACTGATTCTTGTAATACACAAAGCAAACCATCATTTGATACCCTTTTATCAATTTTTCCCAAGTAAGACCAAGGAAACTTGTCAAGCTGCTTTCCCTCCCTGTTGGTAATATACCTCCTTCAATCTGCCAGGTCTGCTTCAAACGTCTTACTTGAAACTGGCCAGAAAATGCAGACAATAGGAGAGCTCTGCTGAACTACTTCTGACAATAAAAACTGAAATGGTATGCAAACAGAGGGAATATTTAAGAAAATTAAAACCATGTCTGAACATTATTTTTTAACCTCAGTATTCTAACATACAGCCAGCAGAATAAAACTATGACTTAGTGAAAATGTCCCAACCTCAAAACAGACGTATTATACAACCCTGACTTAGTCTGTAACATACCTCATGTTGATAATCAAATCAACACTGCTTCTGACAAAAAGAATTTTTTATCTCGTGAATTTCAATTTGATTCAGAACAATTTTCTGCATTTCTATCAGAAACCACTTTAGAAGGGAATTGGACTTGCATTCAATCATGCACATGGGCTTAAAGCACCTAGCTCCCAAATTAGCAATTACTCACTTGGCTGTGCTCTATGCATTAGGGAAAAGCAGCCCTTATTTACTGCTAAACTTCTCTCAAAAATAAGATACAATTCAGAAATACACTTTACTTACACATTTAGTGGCATTACAGAACAATGAGACACAAACATACTTCTCAGCATGCAAACATATGCTTTCTAAATTGTGACAAAGGTAACAAGGTCAAAAAGAGTACAGCTACAACTTACCATTTTCTCCACTCTTCATAATTGATATATAAATATCAGTTCCCACAAGACTGAAAATTAACTATTCTTAAGCAACTATTCTAAACAACATCTTCCAAGAAGCATAAGGGAAGATTTCCTTTCCAATCTGAGTGCAGCCTGCTTGCTCCAGGATCTCTATTGCTCCTTAGGGCTTTTTCTAAGAACTATGACTACACCGATAGGGCAGCTTCTCTGATTAGACCTCTGTCTGAGCTTTCTGATACAGCAGAGACTGATGAGGAGTCTGCCTGTAATGACAGCTATTTGCTATATTTTGTACAGGTTTTGTGAGGACAAAAGGGGGGTGAAGCTGGCAGAAGATCTGGAGACAGATGGGAGAATTTTGCTTTTCGAGAAGTTCACTAACTCCCCCAGAGAGCAGTATATGCCCCTACTCAGAATCAGTTATGCGGCATTCTTCCCATTGAGAAGAAGAAAGTATATCAATGTTGTTATTATGAAAACAGCACATACACATTAAAGTATATAGGCTGTAGGTCACAGTTCCTTTAATGCCTTCTATGGAGATATTTTAGCTGACACCTTCCCCGGATCAGATACTGTTCCTGACATTCTCATAGCCCAGCCGAATCCCCTTTCCTGCGGAGAGCGGCTCAAACAGCAGCTTGCATAAAGATACACAGTAGCCAGAATTAAAAACAGATTGTACTCTTTCCTATCAAGAGTGCAGCAAGGCTGACCCCAAGCGTGACTGCTCAACAACTGAAGTGATGCCAATATAAGAAACATCCCATTAATTGAAATATAGTAAATAAAAAAACCCAGACCAAATATTAGGATTTAAATGATGAACTGGCTCCAGTCAGGCTATTCTAGAGCAACTAAGGGTTTACAGGGAAATAAAGCACCAGTATTGTGGGGGATCTGATTAGATTCTGCAGCTAACAAGATCACCTTGAAAATAAACAAACAAACAAGAAAAAAAATCCACCACAAAAGCACCAGAGAACACTGACAGAAAGGGGGGAAAAAGGGGTTGGATGCAGTATATTTCCTTGCACAGCAGCTGAAACTAAGTCACAATGAATATCAAGTATAGAAAAGTCCTAAGGGAGGAAGAAACAGGAGTAAAGGACTTTGTAGAAAGAGAAGGTTATTTCCAGCCAAGGTATAACGTCAATTAGTCCCCTGACTTTCTCAAAGGAAAGTCAAGATTAAGAACAAGAAGGACAGAGGAAGATGCAATAGATTTAAAGTATCAGTTACCTAAGAAGTGACAGAACTGTGCAACTAGGTATGTTGCACCTGAACATTTATAGAAAAGGTCAATCCTACACTTGTCTTTCCACACTCCACATATTCTTGTTCAGTATTTTCTGTCCTGTATTACTTACCTTCTCAGTTTTGTTTTGAAAGATTCCACAACACACATCTGCAGAGACTATACATGTTTCTACATATGTGTCTTCACATATGCCAGAGAGAGTACAGGCTAGCTCATCTGGTCTAACCTCATACAGCCACTCTTCTGCAAAAACTAGATTTAAGATTCTGCTTCTGCTAGATACAGGCTTTTTTTAGTGATATATGAAGTCGATCACCGAAGAATTTAAAAACCTTCTAAACTGTGTCTGCAGTTCTCAGAAGCTAGAGGATGCTCTCCTAGCAATTATCAACATTCCTCAGCTGGCAAGCCCGTGAAAGCACAGACCCTCACATAGTGACAACTAACTTACCTACTGCATGCCATGGACCGTCGTGGACCACACTCATAACCACTGATCTAATCATTCTATCTCTGGTTTTAAAAACAAGTCTCCAACATTACCTACTTTCCCAAGCTCTTAAGGATGCTGTTTCTAATTTACTTCCATATAAAAATTGTTTCCTTCTTAGTGCAACACACTGAGATTGAAAACCTAATACGGAAGAAAATAACAAATCTGCTGAAGGTAAGTGGAATTCTAGATCAGCAGACATATAAAAATCATTAACTAATTTTTGCTGAATCACTAGAAACAGGCTTCCTTTTATTTACGTGCCATGCAAAGTAAGTCCTTATACTGTTCTTTTCTCCTCTTGCCTGCAAACAGTAGAAATAAACTTTAAGAAAACTTGAATCAATGCAAAAAGCCCACTAGATATCACTACATTTTTCCTCTCATACTTTCCTTGCTACCCTTTGTATGACAAGCCAGACACAGGCAAAGCTCCCAACTATCTAAAAGGACCTATACTTTTCGGAATCTTTTTTGCAATTCAGCATTTTGACAACAGCTTTTAATGTATCTAAGCACATAGCATGCATTAAACAAATACCACACTGCTTTAAAGCGAGTACAGCCACAACAACTGCATCTCTACTAGCTTCTTCCCACCACAAAGTCTGCAACACTGCTTTGCTGATACAGTTCTATCAACACTAACAGAAGCAAAAAGTACTTGTAGAGACTGGGCCTTCTGAAGCTTCCAGTATCTATTACTTCTGTCCTAACTGACATGATACTAAACCCTGAAGATGACTGAGAGTATCTTTGCTACCACCGAAACTCTACTAGCAAAATCCCTCTTCCGTTACAGTCAGTGTGAATAGGGTCCTAACCTACCACTTGTCTGGTAACACCGCGTCTAACTGCTGACTGTATTACTGAATCTCTAGCTGCATTAAGACATAGGGCAGACATGATCAGAAAAGCTCTTCCATCCACTTACCTATAAAGCCAATTTTTTTGGAAGCAAACCTTGCTAACAGAAAGTATTATTTACACAAAGCAACATGAGCTCTACACCTCAACTGGTACATTTGTTGTGATTATAAACAATACTGATGAGACTATATAAGCTAGAAGACCAGCACAACCCTCTTATGAATGTTTTTTTATGGTAAACTGTATTACAGGTCTACTAAATGAAATAATGCAGATAGACATCCATAAAACATTTGACTTGGTATTATGTAACATCTGAAATACAGAATACTGTTGAAGAAAATGAATATAGGACATATTCTAAGTAAAACTGCTTAAATTCTTAAACAACTTATAATTAATAGTCATCCCCAAACAAGGATCTCTTCTACTTCACACCTGGATTGACACTCAAACCAAAAAGTTTGAAAGAAAAAGAATAATTGCATAAATTTCAAGACTGAGAAAAAAAGAAACCCAACACACACCATTTGGCAAAAAAAGCGTATCTCTTACTTAAAGCAATCTTCAGCTTTTGGTAAATTAGACAAACAGTGAGACTTTACTTTTCTCTCTATCAAAACATCACTACAAAATAAAATATGGTCCAAGAATTGAGGCACAATAGTGGGAAACAAGCAGACAAAGAACTTAAGCTAGTCCATACCTGAATATATAGAACTAGAAACCATCAACTAGGAGAAGCAAAGTCTTACTGCCACTAGTACTATGCAAATATTAAGGAGAAAACCAAAACAAACCAGTTTCAGGAGAAAATCAAGACACTGAACCCCTGGGAAAACATCTAATCATCTGACTATATTAAGGTCCTGAAAACCGTGTTTAATAAAGAATGACTGTTTTAGCTTTCTGGTATCAGAGAATACAGAACTCTAAAAATTAGGATCACCTGCAATTCAACACAAGTCTTACTGGAAATAAGAATTACAGAGTGCTGTGGGTCGTGTTAGACTACGTTATGATAAGAACTTCACAGACTACCATGAAGATTAAGTGATACAAACACGTATAACCCTGCATCAACAAAGTCTGCTTAGTAAGTGGTAAGATTCAGAAAGCAACATAGCAGCACTCTAGGATATCTGTGAATTAATCTTTTCACTTGCAAATGGAGGTTGAGAGCCTTTCATAACAGATACTACATGATACAGTATAAGATACCCTCCCCATCTGTCATAGTATCCAATCACAGCTTCCACACCTCTGCCACACAAAGCCCTTTGATACAGAAACAAGAAGACCTCCCAAAATACATGAATTTAAGACTCAATGTCCAAATTAATACGCTTGTCTTCAAGTAAAAATATGGACTCCATCTATTTATCTGTGCAATTAAGGAGGAATAAAGGCCTTTATTTCACATTGAGAGAAGGTAATTGCTTTCACTGGACAGGTGTTTTGTAGTTTGAGAGATAAAGCTTCCCTGATACTATTTATCAATACTACGATTCTGCTAAAGACAGTTTAACTTAGATAGGCTTGGCCTGAGAGGTTTTGTAAATTACTTTGATATTGTCATACAAGCCAAAAATTCTGAAATTGAAATTTATTTTGTATTGTTTATAATTTAAACCTTGACAACATGGGGTCTCCTAAGGATTTATCTGCAAAATGCAAAGGGAAAAAAATGAACAGCTAGGCATTTATATTGAATATATTCTTTTCATGGCACACTGGTGTTTCAGAGGGTTGACAAAGATGCAGCAACTGCATCTGACACGCATCTTGTATCTGAAAAAGAGCATAAGAAGGGGCAATTAACAAATATTATGCACATCTTTCCCATTGGCCTGCTCTCCCCTCATACCCCACAATGAAAACGTTTACCTTCTCCAATACTTATTTGTGACAGCCTCCCCTTCAAAGGGTAGACTGCAACATACCCTGGAAGTTCCAGCATATTCCAACAGAAAAAAACAAGTCATCAGGTCAGATACTAAGATGGGCCTGAGTATATGCCCTCAATCTATTCCTCATAGTGCCTAAAAACAGAATGTAGGCAGACGCAGGGTAGTTCAGCTACAAGAAACCCAAGTTAAGATACAAAGAAACACTGATTCAGGATAACAAAATTCAACTAAAAGCCTCACCTTCCAGTGCAGAGAGCACAGTACCGGTGGCACTTCCCACTGCATACCAACCTCATCCAGGAGTGGTTTGCAGGAAGTGTAATGATTATCACGTGATCCCTACCAATATTCAACACCAGTTTTCCTTTCATAAACTCTGTACACTGCTACACCAGAGTGACGGCATGAATGAAGGCATCCAGAACAATAATAAATGGTGTGCTTTGATAAACTGCAGTGAACGTCAATTCTCATACCTAATATCCTCATGTCTATTTATGCTCTGGATTTCTGTCTGAAAATGGACTGTCAGACTTTCTGCTAAGTGATCAACAGCATCCTCTTTCTATTAACCAATTGTACATATGTGCGTATATAGAGAAAAACAATATACTGAATAATTTATGAAACTCCATTGCATGCCAGTTTGCATTTATATATGCTTACAAGTTTGTCAGATAATTTAAAGAATTTAATAATTTCCCAACATTATTACCTTTAAGGAATTAAAATATTTGTCTAAAGAAAAAGAGAAAATCCATTCATATGCCTTAAAAAGTGTCACTAGATGCTGTCAGACTGTCTTATCATTAGAACATAAAATCAAGCGTGTAATGGACAGGACAAAACTCAGATTAAGCCAAGTCTCAGCAGTACTTCTGAATGCACTACATAACTAGTAAACTGTTTGCCTACCTAACAGGTTAACTTTGACAATCAAATACATACAGCCATGTTGAAAAAAACCAAATCATCATAGTAATTGCGAGGTATTTAAAAACACATAGTCTGCTCACTTTCACCTTGCTAGAAGATCACGTATCTTCCCAATCAGGAAGGAATACCACTAGACCAGAACAGTAAGGAAAACAGAAGTACACTTTCAGACTCTGAAATATGAGGAAAAAATTGCCAAAGGCTTTAAAGAACCACATTCAACATTCATTCATTGAAAAGAAGGAATATATTAAAAAAAATTGTAACTGAATACTACATTGGTGAACATCTAGTCTTCTCTGGGATGAAAACATTAAGTCATACTTTAATGACTTATCTCTGTGCAGCAGACAGTGCAAAACATAGCGTTACAAAAAATAGTTAAAAAATCTGATCAAAAGAGGTGATACTAAGGCATTAAAAAAAACCCCTCCTGTTTTTAGGTACTATACAAAGTTAATTAAACAAGCTGGTTAACCTTCAACATACCACAAGAAGCAAAGTTTATATTGAAATGAGAGATCTTGTTCAACCTTTCTTAAAGCAGATAATTCAAACGTCTAACACAAAATCATAACAAATAAAATCAACGGGCATTTCTAAGAACAAACAGTCCTCTCCAAAAAACGAACGAGGCACTTAAAAACTGTACTAGGTTACAAAGATGCCGAAGACATTTTCCTGAGACAACAGGATGTTTTTTTTCTACAGAGAAGTTCTTTGAAGATCATAGTAAGCCATTTTATTCAAAGTGCAGTAAACAAACCCTATTCCAAGTATTAGTTATTTGTAGATATTAAAAAAGCATTAACATCAAACATTAATCTTCTGTAGCACTGTAGTTTGCGTTCACGTAGTGTAGAGCTGCAGTATTTCAAACCTCATCAAACGGTACGCAAAGATTACTGTAGAGAACTTAAGATCTAGCTAACACTAGAACTTAAGATCTAGATAACCCAACAAATTGCCCATCAACTCCACATGTCTTCAAGAAACCAACCGTTATAGTCAGCAAAACAGTCTGAAGCCAAGCAATTTGTCAAAATCTGTATTTTGATCAAGGTTCATAAATGGTTACCGATTACTACATTTAAAAGAACAGACTGAAATCTCGTATTTCAATTACAAAAGCTATTTTAACACAACTTCGTTTTGCAACAGAATCTGAAGTCATACATCTATCTGGAGTGAAATTTTTTCATCTCAGAAGTTGCCACGTGAAAAATCTGTTGCTTAATAGATCATTTTTATGAATAAACCATGCAAATTTCAAGAGCATTTAGTTGTGTAAAAGGAGGATTTTTTTGTTGTTTAAACAGACTGCCATGCTAACTGATTAAAGTAGTCTAGGCTCTGATTCCCCAAAACAAAGATGCTCACCTTAACGCACAGTGTCATTTGAAACTTCTCAAATGCTAGAAGGTAAGCATTCATTGAAGCACTGCATAAAACTGCTCCCCCCCAAAATCTCTCAAAATCTCTTGATAGAAATGATCATAATTTAAAAGAAAAGACGACTTCTTTAAAAATACTGTCCTGGTAATCCATTTCAAGATTAAAGATTGTAAGTGTTAATGGAAGGAGAAAGCTTGGAGCAGACAATTCTTCAAAGACACTATTCTACCTAAACTGGCTAGGACCTTTGCAATAGTGGGAAACAGAAGTACGAAAAGAATTCAGGTTGATGTAGTCTGCTTGACATATTAACAGACCTAATACAATTTAAAGAAAAAATACAGTAATATGAAGGTAATGTTGAAAACACTTGTAATAAATCACCATAAGATACAGTTATTTCAGAGGAAATATATATAAAGCCCTGCTAAGCCTGACATAATGCCACGCTCTAATAACCTATGAGAATTTGATTAGTAAAATTGTTTTTTTCAAGTACTTTTCCTTGTATTAGTGTAAGGCACAAGGAGGTTGTTAAAAAAGACTCTAGTATATAGTTGGCAGTTGTTTGCCTCATGTTTGAAATCAGTTTTGGAAGATGCAAGTCCTATCTTCAAAACATAATCAATAAGACTAACTTTGAAGAACGATCAAAATTAATTGATTTTTCTTCTTAAGCTTTCTGGATGCACATCTTCACACAGTTAATGGTATACAAAGAAGTGTTTTAAAGTTTGGGGAGAAATACTGTACTGTCCATATAAAATAATCTCAAAATACCAGAAACAAAGCTCAGCTCTGACACTTTACCTCCTTCATAACTTTACTGATCACCCACCACCAGTTCCTTACTTTCTGCAGTAAATCCGTAACACAGTTTATTCCTAAGTGAGTAAGGAGGAAATCAGGTTCACGTTGTATCAGCAAAAATATAACCAATAGGCTCAAGGATTTGGAAGCACAGAGAACACCTCTACATTGTTAGATTGTCCTGACTCTTCATTGAGGGAATAAAAGCATTTTATCCACAAGACTGATTTTGTTTCTACAGAAATTAATTTCTCGCATACATGTTTTTTGACCCAAACATTTTAGTTCATGCAAATGCCTTTTTCTAAATTTGACAATCTTACACATACGGTGGTATTTCCTGCCACTAATTTCCAGGATTCTAATTCCAAATTCAGGTAGGGATTAAAGCTAATGAAAGGACTTGTAAAAACCTGCATATCAGCCAACTAGTTACCCTCTAACCTCCTCTTACTGCTAAGCAAAGCACTTAAGTTCCAAGCACCTTCAGGGGCAGAGACTATTTAAGGCCTCCTTCCACCACCTCCCCCCCGCCCAACCCCAAGCCTCAAAACAGATCAGAAACAGGAAACCACAAAAATCTCTAAGAACCTAAAGTCAGCCTATGGCCCAAATAGCTATATATGTAAACAAGCCATTGAGAATTCATTTCACACTAACAGATCCAGGCCAGCTCACAAGAAAACAAAAGCCATCTGTAATTGCAATAGTCTAGGTCACATTTTACATCATCAGTTGTCTCATGAAGCACACCAATATTAAGAGGTGTTGCATAGCACGGATGGGGGCTCATGCTAACAAACACAAAAGGACTTTGTACACTAGGCTCCATGCTAGCAATTCCAGCAGGCAAAGAGAACAGTTTTGGGTGAAGAGCAGAGAAGCAGCTGCCACACAGAGGTGGCAGTATACAGATGGAGCGTACAAAGGTTGGACAGCGCAGTCAAGAACTGCAAATTAAATTCCTGCAGGATTACTAAAGAACTGAACATCAAATTCAATACCTTCTTTTCAGAAGAATGTGCTAAGCAAGTTAATCCTTGCAATTTTTCACCGTAAAGAATTACAGAATATCTGCCAGGTGACATATTTACAGCTTGTCTTTCAAAGCAGAAAGCAAGTCTCAACTTCAGTATTTAGTCACACAACAAACCTGTTATTTCCTACAGCACTGTTGAGTAGAATCTATAAGGTGTGAAAAATAAGGTTCTAGACCAAACAGCTAACTTTGTGCATGTTGTGTTCAGGCCTTTCATACACTTCAGTTAGACCTTAGTAACTTTGCACAAGCTTACCTGCAAATAAGATGTCAGAAAGGGAAGTTGGCAGGGAGAAAAATCAACTCCTTCCCTTTTTTCGCTTCTTTATTACACATACATAGCCTAACTAGGCCACCTGCAAAAAAAGCTTTCCCATTTGAAATACCAGAAACAATAATTCCTTGGCTTCATACAAATTCTTCAGGAAGCTCCAATATGAGGAATTTGGAGAATAATTTTATCTTTCTAACATAGTGTGTTCTGAATTAAGTTTTTATCTTTCCATATTAAAAAGTAATTTTTCACTTGCATATTTTCTGATGCCATAAATGTGCTAGTTCTACAGCAATCCATACAGCTTTTCTAGAAAAAAAAAATTTAGATAAAATACAAGTTTACTGTTAAAAACCAGGGATTACTAAAACATTCCACATCTTCATAGAACAAACCTATTTTTATTACTTTGCCAGTTTATTACTTTTTTCAGTCTAACAAAGGGAATGCACCCCTGTTTTCATGCCTTCTGTATCAAAATTCCTGCAAGTACTTCAATAGCCAGTGTCCCTTTCCAAGTTTTTCCTGCAATGCTGCCTTCCAACTGATCTGCTTTAGGGAAGTGACATGAACCTGAGCCTGCAGGGTGTCCAGGTACAGCAATCTACTTGTAGAGTTTCAAGAGCCATATGAAACAGACTTTACTTCTAGCACTGTAAGCAATAGACTAATAACTCAAAGAATAATTTCCTTTAAAAAAAGCCTACCAACTCAGTGGATTAATTGTTTAGTTGAACATCGCTATTATATCCAGATTATTCTCTGGATCATCTCCTTTCCACTAGCTACCAGCACTTCCTACGTTAAAAATATGAATGCATATAAAATTGCTCCTCTTAAGCTGCTTCCATTTTTTCACCTTTAGCACCGTCTCAACATCTGTATCTTCTCCTATTTTCTATTCCTGCAGCCTGCTTTGGTAACAGATTTACAGAAAATGTACCCCAGTTAAAAACCTATGCATGAGTGATAAAGACTAGTCATAGCCTTATGCTGAAAACCCAAAAGAAGAGAATATTAAGTAGATAGGTATGTAGGGAAAATCCCTCAAGCCTGTCTGAAAGTTTTACACCTACAAATAACTACAAACAGAACTCTTACCATAGCCTAGTCTAATTCCTCACATAGATGCAGAGCTTTCTCTATTAAGAACTCGGTTATTTGAAAAGTGTAGTTTGTATCAGCTCCACGGGGGGGGCGGGGGGGGGAAGCTAGCAGTTTTGTTCAGACATATCCGTGACTATACTATAGGTTTTATTAGGTCAGAAACATTGGTAGAATCTAGTAATCACTAGAGCAGCCAAATCTTCCAGTGAAGATGTTGCTGAAAATGGAGACGTAAATAACCATTCTTCCAGACTCTTCATTTTGAGAGGGAGAGCACTTCTTGATATGAGACCCAACATGCTTATAATGAAGGCATTAATAGCAAATAACTAAGACCACACTGACACCTGCAACTAACGCAGCACTACAGCTATTTCCTTCTTAAAAGTGAAATTCTCTCCCTGGCACCACATCTTAAGAAAATAGTAGAATGTTTTAGAAATTGTCCCCACATACACAAATACAAAAATTAACTGGTTTTGGAAGAGAAATGCTGGAATATTCCTTTCAAAGCTGTGCTCTACTTCCTCCCCCAGTCTTTTGCATTTATAGTAAAATAATCGCAGAACTCATTAGTGTCGTTAATTCCATCACACCAACATTAACAGAAACTCGCTCAGACTCTCAGAAATACTGGATTTCCCATATTTGATACCATCTGATTTACAAAAAGATTACTTGAATCAAGCCACCTCTATCTGCTACTGTCAGTCAGTACACTCACCTGACCAGATAAATATTAAATAGGATGGAGGAGAAGGAATTAAAAATAAGTTACCCTGAAAAAATATTTTAGTTTTAACAAAAATGGTTGTCAACTTTGTTCTTCATTCGTTCTCTCTCTGTATGTTTCTCTTACAGGCAGGGACCTAAGCTGTATATAGAAAAGGAAGAGAAAGGAAGTATTTTGGAGAGAAAAACCTGGAAAGAGAGGCAACAAGCAAGGACAGAAGCACAAAGGGAAATACACTCCCTGTTTAAAAGAGTCCAAGTAAACAGAAGTCATCTCTGATGCTGAGAAGCAGCCATATGGAGCTCTATCAAGTGGCAGGAAAGCAATACTAATTCCTGTAATAATCAAACATTGCTTTATTTCATAACCCTCGATGCAGTATTTCACGCCCTCCCCACATAATAATTCTCATCTTCGGTCAACAAATATGATTATGTGTAACACCCTGATGAGAAAAGCACTAAGCATGAAGAGGAGAGCACACTGAAACAGGACTTCAAGAATCAACGCAGCTAAGCCGGTCTCCATGCAGAAGACCCTCCTTGGTCAGCTCCAACTGATGAAAAAGTTTTAAGTGCCGCAGCGTTTGACAGCTTGCAACCGATAGAATACGAGACCCAAAAGCACAGCAGCATGAGCACAAGGATAAGGAACTATTCACTGCCAGTTATCTACACCGACATCAATGAAAGCTGGTAGTTATTTTTGTAAAAAGCATTCTTTTCGGAAGGGAATTTCTACACTAACTAAACGGTATAATCTACAATGCAAACTAAGATTCACCATTACCGCGCTTCTGCGTGTCAGCTACAACCCCCTTAGTCAGTGCTCACAAAACCTCAGGGTTTCACACCGCCAGGCTAACGTAAACAACTGTGTTCCAAACGGCGTCCTGTGACGACCCTCACGATCTTCCTCACGGGTTTGTTTCCACTACAAAATAAATCGATTACAGAGTAACAGGTGCCTCCCCCAGGGCAACAACGCCGGCTCTCCCGCTGGGAGACGGCCCGGCAAAGCCACGCCAACGCCCCGTACCCGGAACCGAGAGCGAAGCTCCGCCAGAGGCCGCGGGGCGGCTACTTCAGCCTCGGCTCCGGCCTCGCTTCCTCCGGCTGACGGGACGAGACCGGGCCGCCGGTCGCCGCGCTCGCCTCCCGCCTCAGGGCCCCCGGGGCGGGAGTGGGGCCCTCCCGCGAGGCCCGCGACGACCCGACAGACGGGGGGCGGCGGGGGGAACGGACGGAACGAGGACAGGGAGCAGCAGCGCCGAGACCGGCCCCACGGAGGGCAGCGCTCGCCCGGCCGCCCTCCGTGTCCGAGCCAAACCTCACCACGACCCCGCCGCCCGGCAGCGTGTCGGGCACGGGTGGCCACCACCCCCTCGCGGGCCGGCCCCGCCGCCCGGGCCTAACTTCTTCCCCCCTCCCGCCAGCGCACGGCGGGTCACGGCCGCCGGCAGCCCCGACCGGCCGCGGCAGCGGCCCCGCGCCCGGCACTCACCAGGTGGCTGCTGGTGCTGGCCATGGGCCCCGCCCGGCCGGCGCGGCCCGCGCTCCGGTCGCCCTTTAAGATCCCAGCGCACGGCCGCCGAACCCGAGCCAATGGGGCACCCGCATCCTCCGCCGTGACGTCACCCACAACAATACCCCCCTCTCCTCCGTGGGCAGGACTTCCGCGCAGTCCGCTCGCTCATTGGTGGCGCTACCTGCTACTCACGGAACTTCCCCCGTCAGGCTCAGCGTCCTCCGCCGAGCGCGCAGGCGCAGTGCTAGGGGTGACGCTGCCGGCTTCGGTTCCTGTCAGGGGGCTGAGCTGGGTGAGGGCGGAAGAGGGCAGGGCGGCCGGGCAGCGCGGTCCTCCGCAGCCTCCACCGCCTCCACCTTGCACTCACGTCCGGGTTCGTGCCACGACGCAAGAGTGCTGTGGGAGCGACGACGTGGTGACGTTAAGGAGGGGGCGGGTGATGGCGGGGCGGTGTTTGGCGTCGCTGGGGGGCCGTGTGGGCGGACGGCCCTCCCGGTGCCTCACCCTGTGAAGGCCCGCTGAGAGCACCGAGCCCTCGTTACAGCCGTGAACTCAAACGCCTCGTAAATGCAATTTCAGTACAGACGTTCGCTCCTGAAAATCTGCCTTCTCTGGGAAAAATACGCGTTCCCTCTGCCCCTTGAGTGTGAATTCACCGATTTTGGCACGCAGGTGTCGTTACAGGGCTTTCCTTTGCAGTCCGGGAGGTGACTCGTTTTTACCCCTTGTAGTAAACGTTCTCTCAGGTGTGCGTGCGCCTCCCTGCCCGCCTGTGTTCACAAGTGCTGGGAGCGCCTTTCCTGGCGGGAGTCAGCCGGGTCCAGCGCTAACCACCACCAGGATCACAGTTGTGCGGGGCGGGATGGGCCGTTTGTGTACGACAATTTGTGGCAAACAATGTGAATTCGTCAAGGGGTTATTGAATTGTGGGGCATTACTCAAAAGGGTGATGCAGGAAGGGGACATCTAGTTTACTGAACTGCATCAGAATGTGCAAGATACTGATACTTAGCTGCAAATGGGGGACAGCGTGGAGGGCTTGGCTAGCTGCAGCGTCCCAGATTTGAACTACTTTCTTTAGAAAGATTTTTGCAACAGGCAGCCTAAACTAACTTTCCTGTATGATGATTTTCTCTTCCTTTGCTTCAGCAGACAAGTAGAACAACTGATGATGATCTAATAGGTTGGGCGCGTGCATGTGTGTTTTTGTTGTAAGTATACCTTCAGACTCTATCCAAATTCTTGGCCTCTCTCATAGGTAGTGTTTTCTTTCCCAGACTCTTTCCAACTGATTTACATCTTCCTGAAAGTATCATGCCTAGACTTGGATATACTATGCAACTGCGGCCTCATATGTTACAAGTAGAATGAACTAACTACTTGCTACCATTCTAAAATTATGTGCTATAATAGTATTTGTCTGTTTGCAGTAACATCTCACTGTTAATTTATTATTTATATTATGGTACACTGCAGCTCTCACATCTTATTTCAACATATTGCTAGTAACCTATTATTTCCCAGTTTATATTACATTTGCTTTCTCTTTCAAAGTGCAATACTGTGCACTTTATGGAATTTTGTGTTATTTAGACTGTATTTAAAATTTGTCAAAATATTTTTTTCTCCCAAAATGACTAAAATCCTTCCCAGAATAATGTCACAAATCTTGTATGCATACTTTCTATTTCATCGCCAAAATTAGTGAAAATATTGAATCAGACCAAGATTGAGCCAGGATAGACTCCTGGAATACCACTTGAAATGCCATCTCAATTTAATGGGGAAATATTAATTATTAGACTCAAATGCATTTCAAAAAGTGTAATCATTCATTCGTAAGTCTAGGTTGTACCATTTAGGCCAACTAGCTTCCTTAGTAGTCCTTTAAAATTGAACTGTGTCAAAAATCTTAGCAAAGTCAAATTATATATCTACTTCGTCCCCATCATCAGCAATTAAACTCATGTCAGACAGAAGCTGATTAATCGATTTATATTGTTTCTCACATTTTAATCCTCTAGATATTTTTTAAAATTTTTTTTAATAATTTATTTGAGACTTCTTTAAAGAATAAAGTTAGGCTACTTGGTTTATCATTATTTTGAGCCCTATTTTTCCTACATTTACAGATAAGACTGTTTATCTTCCACAAGTCCTCTAGGTTTCTTGTCCTGCATGGCTTCTCAGAAATAACTTTAGATGCTTCAGAGACTGCTTCGAGTAGTTATTTATGGTTTGCTTGGGGTTTTGTTTGTTTGTTCGGGGTTTTTTTTGCAAAAAATACTTTAGGGCAAATCCCATCTAGCCCTGCAGAATTTAACACACCTGTTAAGGGATTTAACTCAAATTTTGTGTGTGCTTCTATCATCTCATTAAAATGGATCATATTCATTACCTTCATTGTTAAACTATATTGTTCTACTGGAAAAAAAAGAGGGTGCTCTATCCTTCAATCCATTACACATCATCTATTATTCACTCCCTTTCCTTCTCAGTAATGGGCTTCTCTACTACTCTCCCTTTTTCTCAGACTGCTGACAGACTCAAATTTTGTTGTTGCCCCCTGTTCTATTTAATTTTAGTTTCTCAGTTTGTTTTCAATTGAGCAAGAGATAAAAATATCTACTGTACAAGTTTTCCAGCAGGTCTGGTACCCTAAACTCTGCAAGATGACACCATTGGACTCTGCAGCATTGTCTTCATCTCAAAGGATGACACAGCAAGGCTTCTCTTTGCGGCATCAATGAATACTTTCCATGCTGAAAGACTTTAATTGATATGATATACTGGTGTTTCATGAAACGGCTTTAGATGCTACTGTGTGCTTTAGTACCTCTTTTCAGACGGCACTATTCTTTGTTTTTCTATAAAGAAAAATGCTACAGTTTGTCTGATGTTAAGCTGCAGAACCTATCAAATTGCCTATAGCGATGCTGTTGCCTGATTTGTGTTTGCCTCAGCTCATACTTGGTGAGATACATGTATATAGTCTGTATGGCTGATCCACAGCCCAGGCAAGCAGGGATACAAATGAGTCAGAATAGTACGTCTGCCTACGTTAGCCCTACTGGAACAGGAAGTGAGTCTGAACAGAACTGTCTTGACGCATACAGCTTAATTGAGTAGCCATGTAATATTATTATGAGTCTGCCCTTCTTCATTCCTTCCTTTTCTTTGTGTTCACAACTCTCAACTGTGTAACATTTGAAATAGCTGTAAACTTTGCTCTGTGCAATCCATAAATTTTACTAGTTCTGTGACAAGTCTGATACTTTTTGAGCCTTATAAAATTATGCAAGGACATAAACAAACAAAAATCTGACTGTTCAATCAGTTGTGTGGGCCATTATGATACTGTCTAGTTATAGAGCCGAAACCGTGACCAGATGAGAGAAAAATTTTGCCAGATCAAATGGAAAAGAATCTGCCTTTTGGCCAGGAGGGTCTGTTTGAATTCACATATGTGAAAACCAGCAGAGCAACGAAACATTCAGTAGCCGCAAACACTTTTACAGCATTAATGCCCTAAGCTACACAAAAGCTTTTTGCTACTTGGCAGAATTTCTCCTACTTCCCTTACCATAATTCAGCATTGATATTTTCCTAGAAGTCTGTTTTCCATGATCCCCGTTGATTTACCAAATTTTAAAAATAATACAAGAAATCTTCTGCCTACCGTTTCTTGATAAGAGGATGTTAGGGTTTTGCCTACTAAAGTTACAAGTGTCTTCTTACTCTGCAAGGTTATATGACCTCAACAGCACCACTCAGAAAATGTCTTTGTAATTTTCCAAGAACCAAATTCAGGTGCAAATACATTCCTCTGCAGTCCCGGGTGCTAAACTTCTCCTGTCAAATGACCTCTAAATTGAGACAGCTTGGAAAAAGCCTGCTCTAGTTTTAGGTATGCCCAAACCATTACTCCTGTCAAAGAAGTAAACTGGTGTTTTACAACTGCAGTTAATTTCTGCTGTAGCATTTTTGCTATGTGGTGCATGTGTTCGCATTTCACAGTGCAAGCAGTAGAAGCTGTGGAGGCCATCTTAACAGAAAATCTCTCTACTGCTTCTTGAATGTAGTTTTATTTTAAGAAAAAACATTATCTTTGGAAAATAAAAATAAGCGTGCAGCAGTCTATATAGAGAGAATTAAAACAGGAGGGTAGTTCTACACAAAATGCAGGGAAAAAATGAAATCAACAGAAGTAACAGCAGTAGTTTAAAGGTAATTCACAAAGCAGGTGTAATTGATGTAGCCTTTCACTAATAACAGTAACAGAAAAGAGAACTCTTTCGCACTTGTAAAATCGAAACAATTAAATTAGATGTCTAAAATATCCTTCCCTTTCTGTCTCTGACCATAGAGATCCTATTTTAAGCATAATTTAAATCCCATTTCCATGGTCCCCAAATGTGAATGTGGATATAGAATTCCTTTCATACACTGATACGCATTTTGAAGCTGCTTAGATGTTTTGGTCCAGCTACTTTTAGCACAGTAAGTTTTGAGAACCTCATTTCTGTGTTTGATCGGGAGCATTCATCTACATTAAGTCTAATCTTAATTTATGAAAGACGTGTTCTGTGAATCTTTCTGAACTACATGTTTAGTATATGGTGGCTTGTGATTAAGTTGAAGTTTACACAATGACCACATTTAAACTTCTAAACCTAAGCAGCTCTACCCCTTTGCATTTCTTACCAGTGCGTAGAAGCAGTCACACCTCTTCTCTTCCAGTACCTGTTGCAGCCTTAGCTAATTTCCTGAGCATGGTTGACCAGATTTTTCTAATACACAGTATTGCAAAAAAATACGGATATAAGGAAGAACTCCCTTCCTAGAGGAAATAGTGGTTTGTCTTGGGTAAGTTAGGTTACTGCAGTATTCAGGGAGGAATACTGCACCTCCTCTGCCCTGCTGAGTGAATTGCAACGGTGATTTTTTAAGAATTGTGTGTATCTTTGCTATCCACCTGGTGACGGACATTTAATTACCAAGCTGAGGGAAAACTTAGAAGTAATTTAGTAAATCAGCGTGGACCAACAAAAACATTTTAGAAGCGCTAGTGGGATCTCGGTGTTGTGCTTTACAGGCAGGAGCCTGCGAGCACGGGGCTCTCCCAGCAGATGGCAATGGCGTGCTGCGGGACGGGGCGCTGCCCGCCCGGGCACCGGCACCCACCCGGGGAGCGGCTGGGGGAAGAGTGGCTGCAAAGCTGCCCGGCGGAAAAGGACCTGGGGGTGTTGGTAGACAGCCGGCTGAACATGAGCCAGCAGGCTGCCCAGGTGGCCAAGAAGGCCAACAGCATCCTGGCTTGTATCAGGAATAGTGTGGCCAGCAGGAGTAGGGAGGTAATCGTCTCCCTGTACTCAGCACTGGTGAGGCCCCACCTCGAGTACTGTGTTCAGTTTTGGGCCCCTCACTGCAAGAAAGACACTGAGGTGCTGGAGCGTGTCCAGAGAAGGGCAACAAAGCTGGTGAAGGGCCTAGAGAACAAGTCATGCAAGGAGCGGCTGAGGGAACTGGGATTGTTTAGCCTGGAGAAAAGGAGGCTGAGGGGAGACCTTATTGCTCTCTACAACTACCTGAAAGGAGGTTGTAGCGAGGTGGGGGTTGGTCCGTTTTCCCAAATAATAGGTGATCGGACAAGAGGAAATGGCTTCAAGTTGTGCCAGGGGAGGTTTAGATGGGGTATTTGGAAAAATTTCTTCACTGAAAGGGTTGTCAAGCATTGGAACAGGCTGCCCAGGGAAGTGGTTGAGACACCAACCCTGGAGGTATTTCAAAGACGTGGTTTAGTGGTGGTTTTGGCAGTGCTAGGTTAACAGTTGGACTTGATGATCTTAAAGGTCTCTTCCAACCAAAACAATTCTGTGATTCTATTCTATAAGAGACTGGGCTGCCCTTGGCAGTGTGGCAGCCAGCCAGGTGACCCCAGCATGGGCAGTCCCTCACCACTCTGAGGGCAGTTCTGCAGGCTCTGAAGGAAGTGGGCAGAGCCCGGTGCTGGCAACAAGGTTCATTGACACTCCAGACAAAGTTAGGTGATGAACCAGGTCCAGGGTCCAACCACGGAGTCCAGGAGCAGCAGGATGCAGGTGGGCCTGGAGACAAAGCTCTAACATAGGTCCAAGGTCTGTCTAGGAGGTAGAGCTAGAAACAAGGCTGCAACATAAGTCCAGGGTCCATCCCAGGAGTCACAGGGACAGAGAGAGGACAGGATACAAGCTAGAACCTCCACCAGAGGAGACCATCCAAAATATAACCTACCTAAAGCCTAGGTGCAGAGGCCATCCAGGAAATGACACAGAGACAGAACTGAAGACAAATCATGTTGCTCAGGCCTAAATGGAGGTTAAATGGAGCTCCCAGGCCCTGGGCAGAGGATGTGGGTGGAAGTCCCAGGTGAGACTGGTCAGGCAAGTTAAGGGCTATTGGTGCACTTTAGGCCATGACACTATGACAGACTGCATGCAGCAATTCTCTTTACGGAGATATTTATTCCAGCTGTGTTCTAACTTAAGTGTCTGAATCATATGGCTATGGAAAGCATTTCTGTAACTGACCATACAGGTGCAAAATCACATGTAACTCTCTGAGTATTAGATCCAGAAAGATAAAATAATTTTTGATACATAGTTTGCAAATGCAAGCAACTATATTGCAGCAATGGGAAAACTTTGACTATAACAAACATCAGAAGAGCTGAGACAGGCATATTATAAACAAATCCTAAGCTTTTCCTCAGTTCATGTGCACAAGTTGCATTCAGATTGACAGATGACTTCCATGTCACTGGACTATCTAGCCCCAGAAATATCGCTGAGCTGACTGCATTTATTTGCTCAGAGTTGGTCCAAGGTTTTCCATCCAAGGAAGAATGCATCCTGTTTTCTCCTTCCCACAGAATGCGGATTAAATAACTAACTTCATCCTTATCTCCAGCAGACAAGAAGATCTCAGTTTGGTGGTAGCAGCAGTGCAGATTTTAGGGCATGGAGTTAAGGGAAGGTGATGGGATGGATCAGTAGTCTTTAAATGGCATATATGATCTTTAAGTGTATAAAGAAGAAACTGGTATTGGGAGTCAAAAGGTTGTATCACCTGTGTGTTTGGCACTGGTGCACCTCCTACTGCAATATATTGAGCTGAGGGAACCACTGTGCGGGCTATTGTAAACCATGATCCCATTATAAGGATGGGTAACCAGTTCTGTACACTGAAACCGGGTGAGGCATGCTATTGATTTATGTGAAAGCATTCCTAATTTTTTTCTCTACTACTGTGAATCTCATTCTGAATACATCTATTGTCTGGTTTTGAATGTAAAAGTATGTTACGAAAAAATCTTCACTGAGCTGTCCACACTGATGCCCTGATTCCTTTCTTAAACTACTGCTTTATTTAGACTTGCCTATGGCTTACAACTTTTTCTGCGTTTGGCATGCCATGTTAGAAAAAGGTAATACAAAAGAGAACTCATTACTTGTGTTTAGACTGTAATGACTGTTACTGTTGCGCTCTGGCACTGCCTATTCATGTGAATCAGCTTGGCTCAAAAAGCCATATTGTGTTGGGCCTGCAGTACCCTACAAATATAAATATACTACTTCTAGACAGAGGCAAATACTGCATAATACTAGGCCATTGTACGTGCATGTGGTATCTAGAGCTGATGCTGTCACAGCAGTTTCTGTGCTGCACTCCAACATGCACTGAAAATGGGAAGTGTATTGATCAAATCAATCTGTTCACCAGCCCTAAAATTATAAGATTTGACACTGGGATTTTGGATTTTGTCAATTAACTTGGCTCCATGAACATCAAGGAAGAAGCAATCCAAATACTGTAGTTTTGTGTTGCAACTTAATCCCTGGCTTGCATGTTGTTAAAAACAAACAAACCAACCCCCCTGTGTGTTCATTTTCTTTCCTAGCATAAAAAGAACATACCCTCCTCTTTTTCAATTATGATTGCCAGTACATAAATATATATGTCATCAAATATTACAGTTCTTGCTTTAGAACTGATAGTTTAGATCTCCATGCTTGATTAGCGCCTCTGTCTTCAGAACTGGTGTGCTTCTAGCAGGAACAGATCTGCAGATTAGATTAAGATTAAGTTGGTGAAGACTGAACAGACTATTTTTAATTTTTGGTGTTTTTACTGGCTAGATGAGTGAACATGTGGATGGCTCTGTGAAAGAGCATACGCTCCGCTGAGGGATGCTGCAAGATTCCAGGGGCTATGCTTGTCTGGAAAGGGCCTGTGGTGATCGAGGCAGATTTCTGCAGCACAGGATTCCTGACTCACAACAGCACAGCAGTACAGGAAAGATGGAGCGATAGGGCTGTGAAGCTGGAACTGACAGATTTCACATTGGGCAGTTTGTAAGATGGTGCTGCTCTGAGTCTAACCAACATTCTCTGTCCTTTGCTTACACTATGACCAAATTTAAGAAAAGTAAACTAAAAGGAGCAAACATGTTTCTCTTGTCTCTGGAATTACTCTCCTCCTATCTGCTTACTTAACTAGGAAAAGATTTATGGCTTTATTTGGCCGTTGACTAATGGCAGTCTCAGGAAAAAGATTGCTTTCACAGGCTAGGCTTCTGCACCTTTGAGCAGAAGTTTGCAGATCAATGATCTTAAGCCCTGATGCTCAGGGCTGCAGGAAGTGTTTCAGCATGCCAAACACCACTATTTGACACTTGTGTTTTGCTTTGATGCATTAGAAGCCACACTGTGGAGACAAGTCATCCTAACTGAGAGGACACAGCAGGTTGAGTGCTGTGCCTTAGTGTTTGTGACTTGTTTGCTGCTCTTTCAAAATGAATTTGTGTCAGTGCTGCGATACCTATGCTGTTAAGAAACATGCAGTCTGATCTTCTTACCCCTCTTGAAATGAGCGTGCAGGTGACTAAACAGCAGAATGTCTGATGGAGATACAGCTTCTATCATTCATTACTGGGAACACCAATAATTCACCAGGAGTATATTGAGTGTGTACTAGCAGAACTATACTGGTGCTCACATGCTAGACACCATGGGATAGCTCACCATGCTGGTCCCCCTTGGCTTTGTGAGCTGTAAAATACATCTTCACTCGGGAGCCACCTTATCCCTTTTTCTGTTGGTGGTGGCAGCAGCAGCACTGGCTTAGTGCTTTGGTCTGCAAACTAGGGAGAGCATTTAGTTCTTCCCTCTCCTAGTTCTTCTATGATGTTTTCAAACCAACTTTTACTAATGATTCATATAGTCAATGTTTTCTAAACTAAAGTTCTTTCCAAAGCTGTCAGATACTAACTTCTGAAAAATCAAAGTTTGCATTAATTCGTCTGCTTTATTTACTTCTGAATAATCACACAGTGTTAGTTCTTTTACTTTATTCACTTTCAGGAACACCCCTCCCCCCCAAAAAAAAAAATCAAAAAACGAACCCACAACTAAAACAAAATCTTTGTCATGGAACATTTTCAACTCTTTAGTGGCTTACAAGCATTACTTAAATATCTTCTGAAATTGTTTCCTCTGGCAAAACTCAACAAGAAAAAAAGAGAGGGGAAAATACTGGCCACTTTGTTCTGGTTAGAGATGATACACATAGCATGCACTTGGTAGTCCTAGGAAATGAAAGGCTTCAAAAGCTTGACCACAGCCCACATTATGTCTTCTTACTAGATGGTAGTTCTCTATCTTCCACTGGAAGGATATATATCACACTTAGAGGCAAAACTCAGCCTTAGAATAGTTCAGAGATTCTGGGAGAAGCTGTGAAAAAAATAGCTTGAACCTAATACCAGTCTCAAAAATTACACATAAAAACTAAACAAAAAAACCCAAAACAAAACCACAAAGCAAAAGGACAGAAAAATGGGCTTTTATGCACTGCTTTTCTAGAAAAACTGTAGTTTTTAATTGGCTGAATAAAAATGAGGCTTTGATTGTTCCAAAGACCTAGTTGTAAAGCCGAGACATTTTGTTCTTTTTTTCTAGCTACAACAACTAACATTTTCTATGGTACCTTTCTTCTTTGCACTTTTCCCATTTTATAAGTAGCTGCATAAAAGCAGAAGCAGCTCAAAGTTGTTAGCGTTTCACCTGGAGAACCGCTGATGCTGCAATATCATTTTAGCCCTTTAACTATCAGCCTGTCATCATCTCCAGACTCAGTTCTTATGGACTGATGGACACAGGCAGCTTCATCTTTGACTTTTCATTTCTCTCAAGTAATTTCCTACTACATTCAATCTCTTATTTTCTTTTGCTTCTCTATCTCATTGAGTTTTGTGCTCTCCCCTCCATAGCCTGACCTGCTGCTTCTTACTCATATCTGAATATAATTGTTGCCATTCATCTTTTGCTAATGTTACCAGTACAGAATACCTTGTTAACTGAACAAGATTTTGTGAAACTGGTTCAATTTCTGTGCAGATATTCATAATCAAGGGCTGTGAAATCTGAGAGATTTAAGGTACAGTTGATCTGACAATTTCAGGAAGCATCCCTCTGATTCTGAAGATTTGAAATTCAGGACAGTACATCAAGCCACACTAGGGGGGCTAAAAATTTAGGAATCACCAAAAATCCTTCAGGCATGTAGGCTTGTTTTACAGATTTTCTTCTCCAGAGGAAATTATAGCAGCTATTAATGACAGTAACATCACATTCTTCTCCTCCCATTAGATTGTGATATAGTATAAAAAGCACCCTTGAATATAGTTTTTACAAGATAAAAAGCACTAAGGATCAGAAAGGGGATATTTTTTCATGTATCAGAAAAGCCCTTTGCTTACAACACTGAACACAAATCACTGCTGGCACCTCCTGTGTCTGTCACACAAGTTGGATGCGAACTCCACATTAGGTTGCTGCCTTTCTCTCAGATGAAGACTTTCAACAATAGTTCTTTGGCTTAGCACACATTTTTGGGAAGGGTGTCTCAATCTACTTTGTTACTTATAACTGAAATCTTTCTTTGCATTGTCAAAACTAATCAGTGCTAACAGTCACCAGAGGACAAGGTTTCAACTGGGATAGAGTTAATTTTCCTTCTAGTGGCTGCCGTGTTTCAGATTTGGTACGAAAGGAACGTCAGTAACGCATATTGTTTTAGTTGTTGCTAGGTGATGTTTATAGTATTTGAAGACTTTTTTCATAGAAGCTGAGAAGGAGCACAGACAGAACAATGGAAAGGCCAATGGAATATTCTGTACCATAGATGTAAAGCTCAGTATATAATTGGGAGTTGGCTTGGGGGTGGGAATCCACAATTACTGTTCGGGTCTGGCTGGGCAAGCAATTCACCGAGTGGTGAGAGTGACTTGTGTCTTGTATATTCTTTTACCATTATTATCGTTATTTTCCTTTTCTGTTATTGTTCTATTAAGTTGTCTTTATCTCAACCCACAAGTGGGGTTTGTTTTTTTTCCTTTTCCCCTCCTTTTCTCCCTCTTCTCCCTACCCTTCTGCAGGGAGAAGGGGGAGTGAGCGAGCAGCTGTGTGGTCCTAGGTGCTGGCTGGGGTTAAACCGTGACACAAGGGAAGCACTCCCAAAGAAGAGAAAATGAATGTGTGTGACTGTATGTATGCATGTGCCAGCTAGTGTAGATGCACATGTACACATCTCAGTATGCTTGCTAAAACTGTTGAGCCCTTTAAATCTAGGAGGTGTAACTAAGATGCTAGGAATCTACTTGGTGGGTAATCCATCATATATAGGATTTTCTGTGTCTAGGGCAGAAAGTAAACCTCCAGAGATTTGGCTCAGAAAGGCTGTACCTGTTGAGCAGATAGGCAAAGAACTCATCAGTTCTGGAGAAATAAAAGCCCTGGAGAGGCAGTGGGGCTGGCCTGTTTTGTGATTACATAAAGCTCATTTGTGCTATTCTTGATTTTCACCTTTCTTCATTAGATCAGCCCAGCCACTTAACCTTGGAATAGATTTTTGTTAAAATCAAAGCACTACATGGAGCTTAGTTACTCCAAAATAAAATGTTACAGTTATTCAGGATAATAAAGAACAAGGCCCACTGCCTGATTTTCTTTAAATAGTGCAATTATAAATTCTGATGTAATCAGAAACCATTTGAAGCCATCGATATCATATTAAGAAGCAAAATTACCCTCTTTAGCAAAAATTGTTTATCATGGTTTTATGAAGAATCATGTATAGTTTTAAAATAATGGAGTTTAAATCATGGTTCAGCACGTTGCAAATATTGCTGCTTCTGAGAAGCACACAATTCCAATAGCTTTTCCTGAGGAAAAACAGCAGGTCTGCTGCTGCTTCCTTAGACTAGGGGGTTGCTGGACTTCTGCTGCTGCCAGGAGGTTAATTTAGGGAAGGGCATGGTCATCTGTCTCCTGAGACAGCAGATGTTGCTGGAGTCAGGCCTTGCCATGCCTCTAGGGATAGTATTTGCTAGCCAGAGGAGTTGGTCACAATCTTCTTTTGAAGTACAGAAATTGAGGATTTACCTAAAAATGATACGTTTGTAATTGTCTGCACAGTCACCATTTAAGCCACTTGGGACGACAGTGTTGGGAGGTGAGAGGACAGCACAAAGATCTTTGCAGGCAGTATTCCTCAGGGAAGGTCACTCTGACCACACTGATGTTTGACAAGACTGTTGTTATCATTGGAGAGCTCCAGTAGTTCAGCAGGAATCAAACCTCCTGTGGTATCATTGTCACACAAGGTACAATAGTCACTGCTGCTGAAGGACACATTTGTTATCTCGAAAGATTCCTGAAGCATAAGGAAGTTACCCTTTTCATGCTGTGAGTGAGAGGGATAATTCCTTTCCATGCTAGGGCTCTCAAGGTTGGCTTTAATTATTTCAGAGATTTTCAGGCCAACTCTATCATCAGCGTGGTTTTGTGCAAACAGTAGTTCCAGCCTCATTTCTATCTCTTCTGCTCTTACGTACCTGCTGGGGACATACTGCTGGTTTGGACCTGAGGCAAATACAAAGTTTTCTTCTGCAGCAACCAGATTTGTGCTTTCCAGAGGTTTCAAGGAGATCTGGGAAATCAGTTCTTGGGTGTTTAGATCAGAAACTCCATCTGCAGTCACTTTGTTTGAGTTACTGGCCTCTTCTCTTCTGAGTTGGCTACAAGCCTCATTAGGTCCAACCCAGTCCTAGTGAAAGGATCAATACGTTCAGAATGGTTTGCTTAGAGTTGGAATTTGCAAAATAACTGTTCTTTCTATATGGTTTTGGCACAATAATCCAGAGGTTTAGTGCAAATCTATTGGGCAAAGTTACAATAATAGAGTAGAGAAGCTAGCTGCTAATTTCACAAGAAATTTTCAAGATTTCACCTCCAGAATATACTGTAAGCTTCTTGTATTTCTGTGGCTTTGCAGAGACAGGGTGCACCTTTCATGTTCAGCATGGACAGGGAGCGAGTGACTGGAAGGGTTTTATTTCTAAGGAGAGAGAAGCTGGACAGAAGCTCTGGTGGTGTAGCTAGTATGTGGAGGCAGGAAAATGAGAAACTATAAACTCCCAGGAAGACCAGAACCATGTGTCAGTAACTCTGCTCAGGAGCTAGAATGACTAATCCCAGGGAAAAAAAATTCTCCCCTCATGAACTGAGGGTGATAAGAAAGAAATTAAACTTATTCCTTACCTTAAAATTCCCATTGTGCAAATTATACAGTGGATGAAAGAAAGCAGCTGGCGTGGGAATGTTAAAGCAGGAGAGGCTTTTTGCCCTGAAGTGAGAAAACAACACTTAAAATAAAAAAACCAGACAAGTTTTCTCTATTCTGTCTCAATGATATAGCACACTGATTAGATGAAAGCCCCACACTTATGTTAGAAAAATTGCACGAGAAGCCCATTTCACAAGGTTTCTAACATCTCATGCAATTGTTCGTCTGCCTCCTGTGCACGCATTTAATGTTTCTAGCCTTAAGCACAGACTTAAAAGTTTCTGAGGAATGCTGTATGTCACAAACTCAATACTAGTCTATTACTCATTATATGCACTGAGCTGTTTATGCATTTGTTTAGCAACTTATTTGATCTAAACCACTGTTTCTGGAAGTGTTTTAGAGAGTTTTAGTTTCATTACATTTAGACAGACAAATTCTGCCAGACATCCTAGTCCCTTTATTACAGTCTATCCTGTAAAAATATTTTATCATATGGATATCATGTATTCCATTTCTCCAAGAGTGACGTGTATATGGAGCATAATAATGTATGTCAAGGCAGAAAAGGGAGATTTACCTTTGCTCTGCCAGCATAAAAAATTGCAGAGGATGGTTGAACCAAGGTTCTAGAGACACCTTTTTCTCTATACAACTTGGTCCCAGAACCAAAGAAACACTGAATCTGAGTCAGTGTAGTTTGACTATATTGGTATTTTACATACTGACTACTGCCAGGTATGTCACATGTAGCTTAACGTTGACATCAGTTTAACCACCCTTGTGGGTTGCTGCATACTTGCACTTTTAATTAATCTACATGAAACATAATGAAAAATTTCCATGCGTTTAAATTTCTTTAACTACAGGAGACCCTCAACCTTGAGTTTAGCTGAGTTTGGGTGCCACAAAGGCACTTTGGTCTCCTTAAGGATTGTGTAGTGGGTCATTAACTATCATCAGCCAAGGAACATGTCATGTCCCAAGATTGTCGAAAGAGCTTTTGAAAACAATTGTCTCTGTGCAGTAGAAACAGGAAGCAAAAGGGATATAAGGACACTCTCAGGCCTCTTCAGGCTATAAAGGTCAAGGGGAACTTAATGAAAAACTATAACATACCTTGAAGAAAGCTTGCAGTTCCAAAATAAATATAGTAGAGTGCCAAAACTCAGAGGAATGAACAAGAACTGCATAGTTCTGGTGTTTAGGATCTTTTCGGACAGTTTTGGTACACCTAGGAAAAGAATCAGCACAAAAATAATTGATAAAAAAGTCTGGAAGTCAAGATAGAACCCCAAATAACCAAGCAATGCAAGTGAAACAGGCTGCTAAAGACCTCAAGGAAAGTGATTTGGCTATGAAAACTTGAAGGAGGCTAGCGCTGATTTGAAAAGCTTCATTTTACCAGGTATCTTCCTATTTTGGGAACATGGACATGAAAAGACATGAATTAAGGTAAAAACAACATTCTTTGTACCTGCTCTTTGAAACACTGTTGTCTGGCTCCACTCACTCCACTGACTATGGTACGAATCCTCATTTTCAGAAACTTTGCAGCGAACCCGTGCAACGTAAGTGATGCCACTGCGAAGCTCTGCGGCTTCAATTTCTATCTGCGGCAGTGAACCGGATGGTGTCTTGTTCAATGCGATCTGCAAAGTATTACAAAGAATTTCTGTTAACAAGGCTGGCCAAAGGGATGGTCTTTTAAATGCTCTTTTTTTTTTCTTTTCCTTTTCTTGTCCAAATCCTCTTTTCTTGGATGCAAGATGACAGCCAGCCTAATGATGTATGACGTCTGAATGCAGGGTTCAGGAGAAGAAGATTTATTGATCTTCAGTATCGATGTTTTTTATGAAATCTTTCAGCCTTGATGTGGGAAACTAGAAAGGCCAGCTTAAAACAGCTGCCAGAAGGCCCTGGGCTGAGTGGTAAGGCCTTTGTGCCCAAAGAGCAAGGCAATATCAGTGTGTGCCTCATCCAGTTACCTCCCAGGACATGCTGTACTCCTTATACTGCAACTCATACTGAAGAATTTCAACGAGGTACCAAGGCACGCTCCACCATATCTGACACTTGCTGGCAGTGGCGTTGCTCTGGATGTTCAAAGGTGGATCAAGTTTTACTGCAAATAGAGAGATAGGGTTTTTTCACAATATTTGGGACGTGAACACCACAGAAGGAGATGCGTGATACTCAGCTGACTAAAGTCTTGGAAGATAAAGCTGGGTCTGAAGACTGATACTAAGACCAGCAGTAGACCAAATTAGCTTACAGAACAGCTACAGAACTGACATAAATTAATGATAACTCAAATAGCCCCTGGGGATAGTCCTGCAAGCAAAGAACTGCTCTGGATGTCACATTCTGCTCTTCCAACATACCACTAATATAGACAGGCTCTGGGATTTCGAATACTAGAACATTTCTCTGAAGTACTGGGCCATGGGACACTGAATTAGATCTGTAACTTTGATTTCTCATGACTTAATTTCTTAGGGGAAAAAAAAAACCCAACCAACTATAGAGGCAATCCAAATGTACATTATCCATGGCACAAGAAAACATGATGCAGATGAGAAGTATACTTGAAAGGTATTCCAGAGCCAGCCCTCTCTGGAGTCCTGGAAAAGTCAGAATGGAGAGACACTGGAACTGAATCCTTACTGATGAAGTCCACATAGTGCACTGTCGAGGGATGGGCAGTCTGACTTGTTTCCATTATTTTCACTTGATGTCTTTGAGGCACCCTTTGTTAGGGATCATATCAGACCTACCCCAAAGCTGCTAGGCAGAGCTGCAGCCCACAGCTGCCCTGGTTCATACTTACTGTGCTTGCGGGGATTGTACTCTGGAAAGGTAATGTATGTATGATTACGTCCAAAGAAGTTGCCTTGGAGAGAGACTCTATAACCATCTGTTTCCAAGATCTGGCTGGCTAAATGGATTGTGCAGTGGTACTGATTCTGCATGCTCTCTCTGGCAGTCAGTTTGCAGCTGGCGTTGTGGCCCTTTGACCAGAGGCTAGAAGAATAAAAGGGCTGAAAGTTTCTTTTAAGTCATATGATTAAGTGCTTTTCAGTTTATGAAAGATGGGTGGCAGCTTAGCACAGCAGCACATTCTGGAAGAACACGAACCTCTTTAGTGCAGACAGCAGAGAAAGCAATGCTAAAGCTGGCTGGCTGGCAGGCCTGAAGAGGGAGGAAGGAAACACCTTCGTAACCTCACTGCTGAGAGCACCAAACCTCCCAGGAGCTGCACACAGAGCCCAGTACCTGCCCCCTGCTCCCTCTGAAAGCGAGAGGGCTGCTATGTGTTGCTGCCAGGAAAGCAGCTGGTGTAGTGGGGTAGGAGTGGGTGGACAGTTAGTTACAAGCACACAGCACAGAGCTAACAAGTTGTACGTTAAAGCCTCTTTTCCTATGAACAAACCAGTACTGACAGCAAAACATGTCAGAGGTTGGTTTGTTGTTTGGTGGGGGTTTTTTTGTTTGTTTGTTTTTTTGTGTTGTCTTTTTTTTTTTTTTAAATATTCACAATCTTTAGCACAGCATAACAGGATGAATGACAGAAAACAGGAAATAGCTCCAAAGAACAGTCTTCTACTATTAAATTACCTAACGTAGCCATTTATTAGTAAATTTTTCATTTTGTATGTGACTCCACAATAAACCAGGATACCACAGTTTATCAGCTTGGCATTTTTTCATAGATTTAGAATCCAGTATCATTAAGAGTTAGTCTATTTTTTACTTAACCTGACCAGAATATATAAGGCACCTAGTGTCAGAGTGGCTTAGCCTCATGTCATAGTTCACTAGTTATTGGTAGTCAAGACACCATTATTACATAATCTGAACAAATTCATCTCAAATTAGCATATCACAATGCTTATTATCTTATCACCTAGCAAACTATTCACCTGATTTCTTCTGTTAGAGGAAAAATTATTCACATGGTATTCTAAATCTGTTATTAAAGCTTATAGCTCACTGGACTTTCAAAATCCTTTTGTGTATATATATTAACTGATTGAGATTAAATCAGTAGGGGTTTAATTTCTAGGCAACAAGACAAGAAGTGACTAGAAATTGATTAGGCAGCTTCATGTAGGACGGGCTGTGGGAGTCCTCAGATCACCAGAAGTGGAGGCTGGAATGGGAAGGCTCTCTGCGCTGAGACATGCCCAGCAGAAGGGGACACTGGACAGACAGACTGCCCTGAGCCGGAATGAGATCACGCAGCCGTGTGTGCAGGACCTCTGCTGTACCCCTCACGGCTGTGGGCCCACAAAAGGGTGCAAAGGGAGCAGGTTCCGAGACAGCCCAGGTATGGGGTGATAAGGTGGCAGAGCTAGCTGTGCCCCAGGTCTCGTCCTGTGGAGGGAGCAAAGCCCATGGATGGACCCCATCTCTGTTCCTCTGCACCGTCCTGCCCACACCAGGGCTGGGGCTGCCACAGACAGCTCTCAGTGTGCAGCTCTTACTTGGTGAAATGCAGGTGGAAAGGTCCATCGCCCACGGGCTCCTCCATTGCCCACGTGCAGCTCACGGTAGTCACATAGTTATTCAGGCAGCTCAGGCTGCCCGGGAACTCTGCAGAGGAAGGAGACCAGAGCTACATTCGTGTATCACCTGATGAGGCCTTGCTCGGTACATCAAATGCGTTAGTTGCTAGTGCATCCTTTACTGGCACCTCATCTATCCTTCCTCATGATGTTGTTCTTCTCTTGTACTGCACTTCACTGCATGAGATGAGTGTAAGATCTTAGGGCAGGGACCTTGGGCAGTAGCTAGTTTTCTTCTGCTGCCCAGCATGTGCTCAGCTCCCTAGGCCTGGCATTGCCAGCTGTACCAGTTCCTGGGACCTGGGAAAGGGCAATCTCAAGATCTTGTGTTGCGTACTTTAAGGTCTGTAAATGAAAATGAGCACATGCATGTGCCTCTCTTCCCACAGTGGGCCTATTCCAGTTCTCTTACCTCTCCCTTTTCCTCCACCAATGAGCAGCACAGCAACAATGCACAGCTGGAGGCCCAGCTGCCACACATCTCCTCCCATTCCAGAGAGTATCTGAAATAGAACAATTGTTAGAAGAGTTTTGTCAGTATTTGTACCAGCAGGTTGAAGCTTTAGATACATGCTTCTTCCAGCCCTGACACAAGCTGACCTTGACTTTGCCAGACAGGGCACCAACTCAGCTATATCATTTCTTCTATAGGAACTATTCTTCTCATGGCTGTAAATAGTACTTTGCACAGGAATCTAAAGCACCAGCTGCCTGAAAGGAAATCTTTAATTCCTGCCATTTGATCAAGGGTGGGAGGTGTTCTATCTTTCCTTCTTCCTGCATTTTTTGGCATCTGGTTTATGACAATTCAAGAGCAGCAGAGAGCAACAGTGGGTTGGAACAAATGTTCATGTTTCCCTGTATCCTGTTGCTGACAGTGACCAAAAACAGATGCTTAGAGAAAACTGTAGCAATAGAGGAAGCATAGATGTTCTCTGAGAACATTCTCAGCCTCCAGACATTTGCAGCTCAGGGGCCTCCTGGAGCAGACATCATTTCTGCATATTTGAGGCTTCAATAGATTTTTCTCTCATGAGCTTGTCCATCAGCAGTAGTCACCTGCTGAAAGCCATCTACACCACAAACGCAGCTGCCTGCCTTTAATGATGGTTCTTTTTTTCCTTGAGGCAGTTGTGTAACTGGTCTTCTGCACCTTCCTTTTCTCTTCACTAAAGGAGCACTTGCTTGACTTGCTGGTGTCACAAAACTTTTGAGGGAGCCTTTCTTCAAGCCACTTGGAGTTTTCCTGAGCTAGTGTGAAAGGGTTTGAGGTCAAGAACAAAAGCTGGGATAGAAATGGGTCTTCTAGCCTACAAATTTTTTGTTTTAGAAATTCACCCATTTCATATCTGAACAACACTAAGACCTATCATAGTTTGCTGTCTCTTAGACACACAAACTCAAGAAGCTACAATTCCAGTTGCTCATCTGCAGTGTGGGAATCTTGGGATCATATTTCCTTCCCATAAGTATTTCCTTGCTGTAAAAGAAAGCTCCAAAAGACAGAAACAGAATAGCTGATATGCTCCTGGTCAAAGCACTCATTGGGGATATAGAATACTTAGGGCCTAGTTATTACCCCAATTTACTGAAGTGTTGTGTAAGGATATTTGAAGTGTATCTTCTGCAATATGGAAAACTATCTCTCTACAAGGTTATGTTGGACTCCCTCTCTTTCTTTTTAACCAGAAATCCCATTCTGTGAATTCTTTCCTGATGAAGTTTTCATTTAAAATGATACTTTTTCATAAAATTTTCTGATTTGGTGATTTTCCAGCAAACAAAGTTTAATATGAAGAATCCTGACCTGATCTTACTCAGCAATATGTGGTGTTTTTTTAAGATGCTTCCAATTTGCAGCATTTGCTGTTACCTTAACACAGCAAATAAGCGGAGCACCTCTAAGAAGTCCATGACTCAGCCTGGAACCCAGAAAATGTGGAGCAAGTTTGTAGACAGAGACCACTAATAAGTATAGACAAAACCAGTTACTTGAAAAATTAAAAGAATATTGAAGGAATTTGCCAGGGTTATGATCTCGCTTTCAGAAGAAGCTGGGGAAAAGGGAGAGAGAAGTTTCAGGACAGGAGAAACACTAAGTACAGCATTAGCACAAGACCAAATGGGTAGAGCCTGGCTATAGAATAACATCGTGGTTTCTAACCAACAAAGGGTCTGAAGTAGTCTTGAATAGGAATGAGTGAGAAAGAGCCTATGCTCAGCAAGGATTGTGATATTTCAATCATTAGGATTGTTTTAGTGAAGGGATTAAATGATCTGATGGGTACAGTAGCAGGAGCTGGACTCCATGACCAAGAGTATCCTTCCAGTCCCAGATTTCACAAAGCTAGACAGCAGCATCCACATATCAACCTCTTTCCTGTAATTATGCCTGCTTATGGTGTCCCTTTTCTAAATCAAATAGTGAAATAATTACAGTGTTTCAGAAACTGATCAAGAAAAAAGGAATCTTTCTGGCTTCCACTTCACCACCTCTTCATTTATGTTTTTTTTCATAAATATCCTGTTTTGCTGCCGACCTTCTTCAGAGTGGGGGTTGTCGAAAGGAAATGTCACCATTAGCTGATTTTAGCTGAGGGAGGCTGGGAGGCATGAAGTCTCTCCTGCTTATCATTCTAATCAGGGTTGCATACGATCCCTGTGATAAATACAGTAAGACTGACTAAATATGAAATAGAGAGAGCTGCGTTAAGTAGAACTATACATGTGCTTACAAGAACTTGTTCACGCATGCACGCACACAAACAAACAAACATAGGTCAAGATAACTAAACCAGGACAGAATATTTCCAGGTAATTGCTGCTGATTTGATAAACTCCCCCCTGCAAGAAGTTCTTGGTTCAGTTCTGCAATGTTTGAAACATGTCAGACATTTCCTGGCTCTCTAACTCACCTGGAAACAAATACAGCATGTTTAAATGCAAATTTGTGTGTTAGAAGCCATGAATGTTAGTCATAAGTAGGTTGTGGAACACTGAATTCTGAAAGGCTTATCAGAAAATGATTTGGGGAAATAGCACATAACCAGCTAAATGAGATTCTGCAGTACATTAATACAATTAGAGGAGCTAACATGCAGACTGCGGATGCATATCAATTAAAAGAAATGTTATTGCAGCTGTATGTAGCATCCGTAACACCATTATTAGTTCATTTCTTCTGTTGGGATCCACACTTTAAATCAGAAGTTGCTGAAAAGGTGAAAATAGTTCTGAAAAAGGCTATAAGAATGATTTCATCATTGATAACTTTCCTCAGAATTGCACAACTAAAGACCAACTAAATCTCTTTAACTTAACCAAAGGAAAGACTAAGTAGTAATTTCACACCAACCATAAGTATCTTACATGGGAAGAAGATTTCAGGCAGGAGAAAAGTCTTTTTTTGGTTGGCATTTTTTTTTTTTTAAATCTACTGGAGAAAGATGGAAAGAATGCAGTAGTTGGACACTGAAGGTAGATACAATTAGACAGAAACAAAGCGCAGAATTTGCACAAAGGGGAACTACCTTTATTGCTGGAACCTCTTGCCTAAACATGATAAAATATAATCCAAGACTTGCAGTCTATAAATCTTGGGTTAGGTATCCTAAAAAAAATAAAATCCTTAGCTCAGATGGAAGTCATGAAATTGATGCAGGACTTACTTATAATTGGCTGTCCTAAAGTGATCATGACAGTGTTCTCTTAACATAGGCAATCCTCAGCCTTGCAAAGGTAAACCTATAGTACATCCTACAAAGCTGGTTCAAACAGGCCCTATCACTTCTCAGTAACTGCCAGACACTTCCCACTTATGAGGAAAGGAAATAATTGTACATTTTGTAGCGTTCAGGGGAAATACTAATTGCAAGCATAGAGATGCATTAATGAGGTCATTTGAGTGATTCCTGCTATTGTTTACGATGAGTTTAACCTTGCAAGAAAATAGCTGCCAACTTTGCTAGAATCCTAGAGATGCTCTGATGCCTTTCCTCATCTTTCATACTCACTGTGTTTCCCACCTGGTTCAAGTTACTCAGCTGTGGGAAGAGAATTGCCACATCACCCTAAGCAGGTTGAGCTTATGATAGCTCAGGCTGATCACAGATGAACTGTCTCAGCAAGTCCCAGAAAAAAGCGACTGCTTTGGTGAAACTCTCCTCCTCTTATGTAGGCCAATATGAAGGTTTTGATAGGCCATGTAGCAAAATGGACACAGTCAATTCAAACCTCAGCTCCTCTTGGTGCTGGACAGCAGACGGCCACAGAATGAGACAAAAACGAGGCAAATGCAAAAGCACTTTTCAGTTTCAGTGAGGTGAAAGATGGTGAAGGGATTCTTGGTGACATAGCAGGCATTCATCATTCTTCCCAGTGACCACCATATCTGAATACTGCCAGTTCTTTCTGCAGCAGGAGAAAAGCAAGAAGCTGATGATCAAGCCAGGAACCAAGCAGAAAACAGTAAGGTGCCAGAACCATTGCAAGGCAACATCTCGTTGGCATGCCCCATGTGCAGTGCTAGCAGCTTGGGGACTGGAAGACAAATCAACTTCCGAGCCAGGCTGCTTGATGCCTTTTTTTTTTTTTTTCCTTTTGTTCCAATGCCCGGTTTCTGCAACACTACTGAGTTGTGGGTGAAGGCAGAAAAGCCCTGTGGAAACTGTAGGTGTGGGAGGTCTCAGAGGAAAGGAGAACGACCACCTTCACTCTGCAGGAAGGAAAGAGACCAAATGTCTGAGAGAAAGGCCTTAAATGATACAGTAGGTATGCTGCCACCAGTCCAGGTTTTGGTTCAGCACCAGAAGCTGACTGGTGACCTCGAGTTCCCAGGTGGTCTCAAGCTAGTTGCAATGGTGTTTCCATCCTTTCTGTATGTTTCCAGGGCAGAGTTGTTCTGCCTGTTATCTGCTCGAGGAAATGAGACCTTGCAGCCATGCCTTTGCCCTTCGCTCCAGTGGTTCCATCAGTTGCCTCCCTTTCCCAAAAGTCAATTCAAGTCATTTTAACCAGAATTTGTACAACACATTTTCCAAGGGTTCCCAACTGCTTATCAACAGAAAGATAGATGATCGACTGTTTTTGCTGGCTCTTTTTGTATTACCAGAAATCAATATTCAAAGTTCTGGCTAACCCCCACATTTGGGGTCCAGTAGAACACACAATAAGAAGATGGCCTGTGCTTTTAAGAATTTATAAGGTAAAATAAATTATTTGATAGATATCATTGAGAAGGGAAGTAATACAAGAAGGTGACAGCACAGTCTCAGCACGTGGGTAGCCTAGATATTGTCTGGGTTTTAGCAACTCAGCAAAGCAGAGCTTTAAGGAGAGAATTGAAGAATGAGGTTGAGGTAGCTCAAGAGAATTATAGGCAGCACCTTCAGTGTGTAAGCAGTAGTGAGGAGGAAGGTTAGGAGGAGTTGATTTGATGATCTAGTGGGAGGTGGAAGCTGGCATCATAGAAAGGGTTGACTTCTTGATATGGAAGTGAGAGATGACGAGGACAAGGAGAGGCTGTCAGTGACTTTGAAAGCGGGGACAAGAAGCTTATATTTGATGTGACAGAGAAAGGGAGATAGAAGAATTGTGTAGAGAAATATAATGGGTTCAAAGTGACAGGCACAAAAATGGACCTTTGCATCTCCGACCTTTGGATGACTACAAGTAAGGCAAGATCAGCTTTACAAAGCCCTGTGAAAACATGAAATTGTGTCATACAAGAGCATGAGCAAGGATTTCATGTGGAGATGTGTGCATAAGATTCTTTAACGTGCTTGAGTACCCTTTGATACACGTGGTGATATTAGACGCCAGCCCACAGCGGACACCCAGAACTCCTAGGTTCTATCTCATCTCTGCCATCAACTTTTATATAGATTGTGTTGTCAGTGCAATTTTTCTTGCTGCAGCTCACTCGTATGGTCTGCTATGCTCACCTAAATCTTAGAGGAAGTCAGAAGCTTCAGGCTCTGATTTGGCACTGGCTCTGAGCTGTTCCAAAATACGCTCTGCTCGCTTGCCCTCCCACAGCAAGATACAGTGAGTGGTGCACAGCGGGGGCAGGCACAGCAGACTTGGACCCTTGAACACTCTGTTTCCGTTCCTTGTATCTTAGCAATTAGTCATAAATGACGTGCTCTCCCTTGGCCATAATCCCTTCCTTTGCTTCAATCTCTACCAGAGGCAGCACCAACAGGCACTACAGGCAGGCTGCACACTGATGTGCACCTGTGAAGTAAAACAGCGACAGGCTGTACCAACGTGCACATCCCTCCATCCATTAAGTTTAGCCCCAAGTGCACGTTCTCCAGAGCCATCCATTGTGCTGCGAAGTGTGATTGTTTATCATGGGTACTCCTTCAATCATCCCTGCCTAGAAGAAAATATTTTGCACATCCTTTAAGAAAAATTAATGATAGATTATCTACCTCCTGAATACCTAGGCCTCTAACCACATGTCCGACAGAAGCACATCAAGTGCGCATGGTAGACTCACATGATCAGCATGCAAGCTGCTGGAGAATAAGGAAGAAGTAGCAGGATTTCCTCATCTACACAGATTATCAGAGAACCCCATATAACCAGTCTTTTTGTCCCTTCAGCTTTGGAGGGTAATTTTTTCCACAATTTGATGCTTACAAACAGCTATGTACTTTTAGATTTGACAGACTTGCATCCCAGAAGCTGAAAAAAAAAGCTGCTGCAAAGGATGATTACTGCAATAAAGCGATATTCATACACACACATATATATGCATACATTTAAAAAAACCCAAAACATATTTTTGTCTGCAAAGTCCCAAACACTGAGGGCTATTTTGGCTGGATTCATTTACATTCATCTACTTCAGCCAGAGAGGAGTTCAAGATTGTGCGTCTTTCTAGCACAATCCATATCAGAACTAACGCAATAGTGTGGTTTTGCATTCAGCAAACTAGCAGAACAAAAGTACAAAGATCCTTCTGGTGATTTTATTGTTCTAGGTTCCTAGTATAAGAAATATATAGAATTCCACATTTAGGTAAAGAAATTGGTTTTCATTATCTTAGCTCAGTAGGTGTATCCTATGATTATTTACTAGCATGCATAGCACATAAATACATTGAACAGTCTTACCAGCTCAAAGGAAACTTCACTTTTCGCACTGCTTCTGTCCCTTGATAGTTTAGGCTGTGTGGTTTGATGATCAGGCAGTAACAGCAGTGGCATAATAAAGCAGAGCTTACTGTGCCCGATTTTAAAGATAATCTCAAGAACCAATGAAAAACTGCTCAGATTATCAGATTGAGTTAAAGTAGCTGCATCTGCAGTTACTCATTGGTGATGGAGAAACTGAGGAATTTCTGTTAAAGGGTTAACATTTAAAAGGCAAAGTAATTGGCTGTATATTAAAGTACCGTCTTGCAACATTTATATAAAAAAAGGCCAATAGAAGAGCTCTCTAAGTGATCTAAAGCCGTTTCCTAGCCCTGTCTGGATGCGAGGTAAGACCGCTTCCATCCAAGGCTTCTGCCCAACGGTGCTCAGACACCTGGGGCATCCCTGAGCTGCCCTGTCCTGTACTTCCTCCACAGCCTATTGCTGCACTGTGGTGGAAAGGGAAACTGGAGGCAAAGGCAAACAAGCATTGCAGTGCTTCCATGTCCAAATCCCAGAGTGTATAAGGAACAGATTTTTCCGTACTCAGCTGCAATGCAGTGGTAGTGTTACAGTCAGGATCCATCAAGTCAGTCATGTACATGAGTCTACTGCCAGTGAAGGGGAAGAGAGAAGCAGGCAAAGCACAGACTGAATAACAGCCTGACAGTATTAGCTTTAGGCACCAAGAGACAGGAAAGCAGGGGCCATGCAGAAATGGAGACAGACGTTTCCAAATTGGTACTACAGATTGAGTTATGGTGCTTCTCCTAATACCTGCTTGTGGGTCTTCCCCATCCAGTAAGACTCCTGTCAACTCCCTTGAGGCTTCGTGGTTACCCATCTAAATGTATATTACATTTTTTATAGTTACAGTCCTGAACAGAAGCAGAAAGCCCCTAAAATGCAAGCAGCCTTCAGAGTGTCATTTAAGCAAATAACACCCACTGCCTCAGAAATGTCCAGGTGCCTGTGGTTCGCCTACTGCAGCAGAAAACATCTTGTCCCCAGTAGAGAGAAATTGTACTCCTGCATCTTCCCAGCCTGCTACTGCAGGGTCACCATAAAGATGCTGCAGCTGTGTAAGACCCACAGCTTTTGCCGTATTCTGCCTACGGGGCAGACAGAAAAATCAGTACAAGAGTTCAGCAGCAGTTTGACCCAAATGGCAAAGCACAAACTTCTTTTCCCAGTTTGCTTTTGTATTACTATTCCAAACTACAGAACAGAATTTCTGACAAGAGCATCACAGCTCCCTGCAAGTTGCCTTTTTTCGTACTTCCCCTGTACCCAAAGTGCCACTCAGCCCAAAGACCATTAACCAAACTCCTGCTCTCCAAAGGCGCCTCAGACCCTTCTTTCATGTTTTCTAGGACCTGTTTACACCTGTCCCACAATTAGCTTCCATCAGGTGAACAGCATTTCTCACCAGGTGATTTGTTTTAAGTTGCATCTACCCTGAAGGGGTTTTTTGGGTGTGGGTTTTGGTTTGGTTTTTTTTTTTTTTGGCTCATTCAAAGTGCTCCATTTGGATAGACATACACTGTCTTCTGTCGACCCGGTGGCATATGTTTTGCTATCTCTTCTGGTTTTGGATCACTGCAGAGGCAAACATAGTAAATAGGAGATGCCTCACATTACAGTGGATGCAACTGGGACATGCAGCACTTGATCTGTCTGCGCTGCATTCCTCAGCTTGTACAATAATGCACATTTTTGAGCCTGAGATAGCCTTGAATAGACTCATATAGACTAGGATTTTTGTGTCTACCTTCTTCTGTGCTTGGCTAGTGAACATACTGTTAGTCTATCAGAGTCAGTACTATTGTCCAGGACCACTCCTGTAGCACGATCACGCTGTCACTCAAGAATCTGTGAGATTTGACCTCCCTCCTTTCCTCTGCTCATCAAGTCCCCCAGTAAAAGGACACTGTTCTGGTCAGTGCAGCATCTTAAGTCTGCTATCATGTCCGTGGGTGCCATGAATACTGGGCAAAGTGCAGCAGACCACAGCCATCTAAGGGCTTTGTCTCCATGGGCAGTGCTGCTACTACCTCGTCCCATGGCTCGGTGCATGACTACCCTCACCTTTGCAAGGTAGGCTGAAGTTAGATCACCTGGTTACCTGAGCACGGCAGGAGTGGCTAAGCAGATTCCCCTACAGTGAAGGGCTCAGGCAGCCTATTGCAAAACTCTGTTCTTCTAAGCAGGCCTGCTTGGCCAAGCACTTAAACATCAAGTGCCTTTACCACACTATTATCATAACTCTTTCCTGTGCTTCACGCTGCTGTTCAGGAATCTGCCACTGTGGGTTACTGAGGTCACGGAAGGGTGGAGCGAGACCTTTTAGAGACAGCTTGTTTGAGAGCATGGGAGGCCTCCCAAAAACCAACAAAACATGGATTTGCAATGCTACCAATGGCCCCTAGCATTCCTGTGGAAACACAGTTTTTCCAAGTTAGATATTGCTAGGTCAGGGACATTTGCAGTTTGCTGCTAGGAGCCACAGAAAAAAACCCTACCTCAAACCCCTCCATATCCACAGCGTCAACAACTCATTGCCAAAAGCTTTATTGTTACAGCTTGCTTCAAAGGGAACAGTCTCCCTTATTTTAATATCCTTATGCCACATAACAAAGCATGCTCTTCTCTGCCCATGAAGTCTGCCTCCTAGGCTGACCAGAGGCAACTTCTAGCCCAACATAGCAGCAAACCACCACCTTCTACCAGATGTGCAGCTAGATAGTGTAGCAATAGCAGAAACAGCTCTTTCAGCAGTTCTGGGGCCAATGATACTAACAGAAACAAGGAGCGTGCAGAACTGAGATGTAAAAGGGCCCTAGAAAGATAGGCAAGTTTCCCCTCCTCCCTTGAGCAGCCTAGGGCCAGTTCCCACAGTGTAGTTTCTGAAGTGCAAATAGCTGCAAGATGAAGCTGCAGAAGACTGTGTTACAGACCATCAGCGATGCTTCTGCTCGGTACACGTTCGCGAAGACATAAGGACGATGCAAGCAGACCCTGAAGGACGGTGCAGGGCAGGCTCAGCTCATCAACGGGGAAACACAGTTGGCTCGATCCTCTGCTGCCTCATGGAGGGCATGCAGGGTACTTGCAGCCCAGCAGGGAGGACGCGACCTCCCACGACTTATCACAGAAGATGACAAGAAAAATGGAAAATAAGGAGGGAAGGAACCAAAAAACCTGATATCTTGGAGAAGTGCCCAGGAAGCCCCTGAGCTAGGGGTGTATTGAGGGAGTAATAACATGAGCAAAGCTAAGCCCTGTAGATCCAAAACCAATGTAGCAGAGACCATGGCTGTTCTGAACAATCAAACCAGGGATGTGGATGTATGGAAAAACTCTCCCAGCACTCACCTGTGAAAGAAAGAGCTTCTCTTCATTACAGTGCTCCCTCTTGTTTAGGGGGCTGTGGGGTTGGCTAAAGTCTTGGGAGGAAGACAGTGGAGAGGAAAGAGAATTTATTGGTATCACAGCAACAACAGATTATTACTGCACTGGAAACATACATCATTCACTACAAAGGTTCTCTCAGTATAAGATCTTCTGGAGCCAAGCAGCCCATGGGTTAGTAGCGTGATGCCTATATAAGATGTAGGTCTTTGCATTCAATGTCAGTGTTACAGTAACTTATCCTAAACAAAACAGAGATACAGAGATGCCAGAAGGAAACGTATTCACAGGTCAGAAGTTTAATGGTTTGCTTTATTAGCTAGCAGAAATTGCTCAAACTTTGTGCTACTGACCTGTTAACTACAGCAGACCCGGTCCAAGGCAGAAGATGGAGTTGCAGGCACATCCAGGTAGGACAACATTTCTGAAATTTCTGCATAGTTATAAAAGCTGCTCAATGTTTCAGTTAACATGCTTGGAAAATGCTGGGAAAGATGCTGATTCAGTAGAAAGCCCTGGTAGCAAAAGCTGATCTAGAATTATATGTGTTTTGAAGACTTTCCCTTTGCAGACTTTACCTGGAAAGGCAAAGTCTTTCTGAAACCCAAGCTGTGTTTGGCCTCTTGACCACACAGTTCTGTGGTGATTATATGAGAATTGTTTTTGATCATACCCCATGGACAGGGCTGGGACCCTTCATAATTAACAAACTGTTACAGCTGGGTTTGAGAGCCAAAGATACTAGTAGGGAATTAACACCACCTGCATTGTTTGGAAAGGGTAGGGGAACTTTAACAGAACAAATGTGCTTGCTGTGGGTTATGCTTCTAAGATTCCATGTACATCCAAACTCTCAAGTTGTGTGAGAATACTAGGGAAAATAATTTAAAGTTTTGTACACTTTATAAGGGTACTGTCAAAAAAAATTTGCACATCTATATAAGCTAAAGGGTAATTTTCAAGGTACAGTTGCTTTTTCTGCCATTATAAGGTGGTTTGACCTAGGATTCTTCAAAAAAAAAAAAAAAGTAGAAAATCAATCACGTCAAGTTTCAGACATTAACAGTATAAGCGGCAATAGAAATAGGCATATATTTCTGTGGACCTAACAGTCCATATATGCAATAGAGCTTACACAAAGTAAACTTTGTTTCTCTTCTGAATTTTGCTAACACTTTGCTCCTGGCACAGTATGGAAAAGGCCCTGCACTCTGCAAGGCAACATCAAGTCCTTAGTTTGTCTGTGTCCCATTGACAGGGCTGTCAGAGCGACAGGAGACCCACTGCTTGACGTAGCTCCGTGGAAAGTCCTCCCCCTCCTGCTCAAGAGGGATGGGCCCACAGTTGGCCTGACCATTTTGCTCAAATTCACAGTCAACTGGACTCCCACAGTCTGAGTCCACAAAGCCACTGTCAATAGTGTCCAAATCTACGCAGATCGTAGGGTAACTGTCACCAGGCCTTGCAATGTGAGGGAAGAAGTCACAGGAGCCTTCACTGTAGGAAACACTTTCACCATCAGGAGAAGGTAGAGAACTTGGATTTTCCAAATCCCACTGATTAGGCTGCAAGCAAAGGGCTTCTAGGATGCTCCCCATCCCTCCTTCCAAAGTCCTTTCTACTTGCTGGTGGGCTAGGACACTTGTACTCCTCAGATGATCTGTAGACACGGAGCCTGAAGCGAGTATTTTGTCCTGTGTGCTCAGGTCAGCCAGATGCAAGTCACTAGATATCTTTCTGTCTTCATCATCAATGTTAACCTTGGGATAACCAGTTTCTCCAGCACTACTGTCTTCCTCGCTGGTATGCTCATGTCCCCTGTACACACGGTTACAGTTGCACTGGCAGTTACAAGGTGTAAATTCATCAGCCACAGTCACAGTATCAATGGACAAATGCCCATATGACCGGTCCCGAGTCCCACTGCTACTGTTCACGCTAGACAGCAGGGACTGGCTATCCTGACCTGGGGCAGTCAGGCAAGACACACAGGGCTTACAAGGCAGATCTTTTCTTAGCTCACACAGCTCCTCCTGTGAGGTGTTGTTGGAAGGACGCATGGCGTAAACTTCTAGGACTTCTGGAAGGACTAGTCCCCATTCAAAAAAATCAAGGGTCATTTTCGTATGGGATGCACCAACCCACTTCTACATAAAAGGACATACAGGGAGAGAGGGGGAGAGAGAGAGAGGTTAGCATCATCAGGTTTGAGGTTCCACAGAAATGACCAAAGCTCTTACACTTTTAGAGGCAAAGTCAAACTCTAAAATCACCGACTGCTCCAAAACAGCAGGGCATGAGATCCTGTTATTACCATATACAGGCAGCTGCAGGAAAACTGACACAAGTAGTGGAAAATAATGAGCTCTGAGAGGTTTGCATGGCTTTGCAGTTTTCTCTATGCTGCAAAGAATGCCACTGCCCATAGCAGCATTCCTTCGTGCATCAGCAGGAGATCCCAACCCAAGCCACCAAGTTTCCCCTGCCCTCTTATTCTGAACACTGCTTCTCTGAGGAAGGACAGTCAGCTTCTCCCCATGTGCTGCATCTGCACTCACCACACACACATAGCTCTGCCCTGTCACTTCCCTCACCTCAGTTCCCTGGGAAGAGGTCAGGGCAAGGCTTCTCCCAGTCTATGTACAACTATGCCCCAGACCAGCCTTTTCTTTCACAGTGACAAGAAGAAAGTAGAGGTAGGCAGGGAATGGGGACCTCAAAGAGCTGTAGCCGCCGCCTGCTGCAAATAACACTTACTCAGATGATTAGGGAGTGCCACACATTGAATCTTGCCCTTCTGTGTCACCATTAGTATTACATTCTGCCCTGTGCCATGCGTTATGTCTAGATCAGGAGCCCCTTGCATTCAGTCACATCTGGGAGTAAAGGCACCTCTGGGTTTCTCTGATCTAAGACCAAAGTAGGAGTTTCTGTTCTTTTTGAAGAAGTCACTGAATCAGACACTCAGATCACAGCATGCTTTAGGCACGTGCCACTAATGAATGCCAGGAAGTCCTACTAGAGGATTCTTGGGCACAGCACAGTCTCAAGACTTGGTTCTGCTCCCTATCTGATACTTGCCCAGTGGCCAAGCTGTGTCAAGGCTCTTCTAAGTGCATCACTTTCTGCTGTGTATAAAAGAAGTAACAACACTAACCTTATTAAACACTGTGAAGGCTTCTGACAGAGTGCTGCGTGAGAGCTGGGTGTTGCCACAGCTGTCAGACTGCCTTAATCCTATCAGCCTCTTGTCCTAAACTGCACTCAGCATAACTAGACGTGAGCAAAGTGCTTGGGAAGAGAACAGTGTGACACAGCTTATTACCCTCTGACACAGAGCGTGGAAAAAAAAAACTTCATTACAGCAGGAAGCACCAAGTCTATTTTAATTTATTTTTAACCTAAGCTGCAAAGAGGTTATTATTAAAGCTGTAATGGACAGAAAGGCACCTAAGGTGCAAAAGGCTATTTGAAGAAACAGCAGGAAATCCCTTTCTTAGAATTGAGTGGGCAGAATATTTCCTATTCCCTCTTGACAGTTCTTTGCAAATTCCCGCCCAACATGAACGTAAGAACCCACGTACACACAAGAATAAACAATGTTCCTCTGCTTCCCCTTCTCTTTTTACGTCTTAACTTTCCCTCTAACATTTTCACTGTTTCCTACCCAGTCCAGGACTGTTGTCTGCAGAGCAGTACTCATGTAATTTGCTGATCATTATTCACAGACATAACCTAACCGCTTGCTTTGATGCAGGCAGGATGCAGTTGAATGAGCCCTACACCAATTGGTCGCTTGCCAGCTGAAAATGACGAGTCTGTTCACATATTAGTGACGTCACCACATCCTCTTGACAGCCCTGCCTGTGCATGCTGTGCTGTGGCTGTGTGGGCAACTGCTGCTCTAATCTGCAAAGTTATCAAGAAGTAACTCAGCTTTAGCAACCGAGGCTCATTCCCTTCCCAGCAGCACTGAACAGCCTAACTAGAAACCAGCAAGAACAGAATTCCCACAGAACAGGGAAGCCCATGGCTTCACTCTGAGAGGAGCATGGCTCTTGGCACGCAGGTTGCTTTCACTTCCACTGCAAGCACTAGCCCATGACTCTCAGGAATTCCCACACCGAGTTCACCTGGTCCTGGTTCCTTCCCCCTGCCACCTGCCTAACAAGAAGATGCAAGTACCCCTCTGGTGCAGATATGGGAAGCCATGACAGGGCTGAAGGAGGAAGGCAGGAAGGAAGTGAGACAGTCACTGCAGGCTCCAGCTTGAATGGCACCCATCCAAGACTACTTGCTTAACCGAATTGCAAACATCAGCCGTGCAGTAGTGGGGAAAGTACATGGAGATCATTAGGGCCCAGCTGGTGTGTCTCTCCCAGAGGGTCTAAGAAAAAGCAGAAACAAAAAGCAGACACTGAAGTGTCTCTGATCGGTGCTGCTGTAACAACGGGAACTTGTTCAGAAAGAGGCACTGATGTCTGCACTCGCATGCCAGCACTTTCACAGTTTGATAATGGCACTGTGCGTTGCTCTTCAGCTTAATATAACCATTATTTATGGAAGCTCAACATTCTTTTGCTTTTGTATCCTGAGAACTCCAGCAAACTCTGCAGTCTTTGCAACCCATTTTGTCACATGAGCAAGTTTAACTGGTGTTAAATGAGAAGAGAATTTGGGAGGGCTAGGCAAAGTTAATCAAAGACACTTTCTTCATAGGGAAACAGCTGCACTGTACTATCACACAGCAGTTATTTGCCCTCAAAGCTATAGCCATCTTTCCAGGATGATATGCATAGTTATTGTCTGTATGACTAACTCTTCAGAGAGAACTACAGGCTTAATGTTGAGCTCGTGTCACTGCAGAGGCTGGAGTGGGAGATCTGGCTCTGTAATGAAGTCTGCTCCATGGCCTTGATGGCAGCATGGGATTGGAGCTTTGGAAAAATCCCAGTTACTGTCCTAGTATCCCTTTGTCCACTCCCTTCAGTTTCCCAGGCTTCACAGGTCACATATGAGCTCAGCTCACCTACTGGGACAGCACCTACAGGGAATAAGCAGCACAGAGGTGACATAAAGGCCTTCATGGCACAGAATAGACACTGGAGAGCTCTGGTCCTTGTATCTGGAGCCGTTCAGCATTCCCTTGAGATGAGTGTCGTGTCGTACCCACCCACGCCCCCCCCCCCCAGCCCTAACGAGAATGCCTTGCCCAGGATAGCATGACGGGCCTTCTAGTTTAACTTTGTCCTGTGCTCCACCCGCTTGTGTAGCCCATTTATACCTTGAAATCTCCATTATGCACCAGGTAAAGAGGTTTGAAAAAGGGAGCAGGATCTGGGATGCAAGCCATCTTCTTCCACAAGCTGGAAGAGAAAAGAGAAATTCTTTGGGGTTAAGTACACATTACAGATGCAAAGCAAGGCATCTCCGGATCCAATTCAAGCAGCTGAAATCACCTGCCCAGCCTCACTGGCCTCACAAGTCAGCAAGTGGCTGAGGATCCAAGGATCTCTTGTGCTGTCAGAGCCATCTAATGGCCTTTCTTGTGAGCTTCACAGGAGGTGGGGCCCCAGCCCTCAGGGCTTGCACACACAATATTCACACTAAGGAAAGACATTCCAATTTCTTCCTTCCTGGAAACGCACCAAGCGTTGGAAATGCGTTTCCCATCAGGCTGGACTGGCTCGTGGTCTGCACCTGCAAGCCAGAACTCTGCCCTGTGCACTTCTTCCATAGCCGTGGGCTGTGCCAGCCCTGTTGCTGCACCCTCCTCTGTGGCAGTGTGCACCCCATTCCTCTGCAAGGGCACGTGACCCTCCGAAAAGGAGAGAAGCCCCCAGCCAGCGTTGAGGGGCCTGCGTCAGCTTTGGAAAGGGGCTCTCATCTGGCAACTGCAGAGCACGGACAGGACCAGGAGAAGAGCCCAGGAGGCTGGGTGGCCCCTGCTCAGTCCCCATGTGCCATTGTCTTGTCCCAACCAGCTGAATGGCAGCAGAGCCCCAGAGGAAAGCAAGGCACTCTTGGCAGTACACCAGCTGGAGACCATACCTTGCTGGCCCTCACAGGCCCATAGCTGTGTCTGTACATGGATATACCAGATGCAAAGAAGGCTGCAGGTGAACACCCCATCCTTAACAAGACAGAATAAGAATCACAAAATCACAGGGACTGGAAGGGACCTCTGGAGATCATCTAGTCCAACCCCCCTGCCAAAGCAAGTTCATGAGAGCAGGTTGGACAGGAACGCATCCAGGTGGGTTTTAAATATCTCCAGAGAAGGAGACTCCACAACCTCTCTGGGCAGCCTGTTCCAGTGCTCTGCCACCCTCAAAGTAAAGAAGTTTCTCCTCATGTTGAGGTGGAATTTCCCGGAGCGTTTACTCCAGCTTCCTGAAGCACTCTTACCTCCGCTGTTTCACCAGAAAGGTTGCGATTGAGGCAGCAATTGCCACGACAACACCAAACAGCAGCAGCCATCCCATGCCTGCTGTCTGTGTCACTGCTGGAGAAAGAGACAGCGTCATTCAGGCTCACTTTGCATTTCTACTCTGGTCTATAAGCAGGAGATCATGAGATGACACCCTCAATTTCTACCCTAGACTTTCTCTTAGGGACACTGAGGTTGTCACCTGGGGCCCAGCACTCCAGACGTGCGGTCTGAATGGGGATGCTCAGAGAAGACTGCATCAATGAAAGGAGCAGTGCATCAGTTGCCTATGGCCTGGCTGCACCACAGACTGACAGCCAACATGCTTGGGGCGGGACAGTTCCCTGCTACAAAGACCCCGGGTGTTTCTGACTCCTCCTCGTTTAGGGACCCCTCCACAGATGATTGATCTATGAAGTGAAAAGAGAGTGCAGCTGGTGGGGAAAAGGTGTTGACTAGATGAGTGCTTGTGGGCTGCTCTCTGCCTGTGATGGAAAGGAGCACCTTTGAGACCCAGAACTCAGATAAGCCTTAGCAAATGGAACCTGACCCTGCTGCCACAGCACCGTGTAATACTGCAGTTCGAGCTGCAGATCAGTGAGAGCAGGGAAGCTCAGCACATGGTGCTGACATTGACCAGAGTCATCCTGCCCTGCTCTGTTTGAGCAAAGGCTCGCTGTTTCCATCGCCTCTGTTCCACCGTGACAAGCGCCAGTGTACTTGTGTGCAGAAGGTACTACACTCCCTGTGGAGTGGGAGGGGTGGCTACCAAATGAAACACCCATGCCCAGCATGGCCAAACATCATAGTCCAGACAGGGAACTTAGCCTTGAGAGCAGGATCCCCTCTCCCCTCAGGTGAGGTCAATATTAAGCCCCAGTAGTGGAGGCACTTCCACTAGATCTCCCCCCATTTCTGAAAGCTGCAAGCATGACCCTGGACGCTGGAAAGGAAGCAAGAGGTTGCACTCCTGCTGTGGCACCCAAACCTACATCCAGCCCCACCAAACCCTCTTCCCATGGGTCATGCTGTAAGGTGGGCTTTGCAGCACAGTGAGAAGGTCAATACAGACAGCACATATCAGGCCAGGCCTGGGGTTCATGTACTCAGTAAGCAAGCCAAACTTGCGTGTCTTTACTAGACTATTTAGAATTTTTTCTAATTAATTAGATTTGATTAGAGTTCTGGAAGCATTCTCTGACATTGGACCAACTGGAAGGGCAAGGAGAGCTGGCAGTATGTACCGGCAGGGCTGGTTTTCAATGTCAGCGGAAGACTCCATTCACTCCAAAATCCGTGGTAGCCAGTGCCTTCTCGGGGTCTGGCTCTCACTTGGAACTCATAATCAGTGTTCGCCTGGAGTTCCCATGGCAGGATCACCAGTGTCCTTATATCTTCACGGACAGCTTTAGTCTTCTGAGTCTGTGAACAATTAAACACCAAACACTCAGGGCTGGAGTGACTGCTCCCACCTTACCCTCACTGCTGCACAGAGGAGCCCTGCAAAGTAATATCTCCTCTGCTTTCATGCTGTTCCTGCAAGGCCGTGCTCTGGCTGGTCAGTAGCTGCATGGGACCCTGGGGGATCCTTCCATGCAGGGCAGCATGAGATGCAAATGAACCATTAGCCTTCCCCACAGGATCTAGTACTTCTCAAACAGCTTCTGCTTCTTGTTTCTTTTTTTGGTTTTGCTTGTTTTCAGTCCAGGCCAGCAGAGAGACACCTTTTCTAAACCAAAAAACCCCTTCTTTCACACCAGCGCTCCTGTCCTGGTTGTGCTGGCCTCCTCTTTGCTCGTACATCCTACTTGATGGTAAACTGACATCTCACTTACCTCCCAGGTGTCGGTCCTTCTCTTGTAACGCAGCTGATATTCTAGCTCCTCATTCAAAAAGTAGAAAGCAGAGTTCTGGTAGATGGTTTCCCAAGAAATATTGTAACCCTCTGAGAACACAGCGGTCAGATTGAATGGAGGCTGTGGTTTGACTGGAAGACAGGATGGTGTTACCCTTCATAACATTACTGCAGACAAGAGGTGGCCCAGCATGGTATCAGCAATGCAGAGCAAGTAGGGAGCAAAATTGCCCTGGCAAGGGTGGGACCTCCTACACAGGACAACATCCACAACATTCCTGCCTCTCAGGCTGAGCAGTCCTGAGCACAGAACCTCACACTTCAGCAGCATAGTGAAGTCAGGCCCACATTTCTCCGAATATGCCTTCTGCCTGTCTCTGAACCTCCTCATCACCTAAAGATGAGGGCTAGTAATGACCACAAGGGGCTAATACCTCCTGGGAGGTTTAAAGAGTAGAGCGCCTTGTTCTACTCATGACATAGGAGGGCTCCATGTAGTCATGGTCACTTGCACAGTTAGGGGAATACCCCTCAATGTAACAGAGACACCAGGAGAAGCTGAGGCTAGTGGACACTGCATAAACCCAGGGCAAATGCTGGTGTCACAAGTGCCTAAAACGCAAGCTTTTGTATCCCCTGCAGGGTGTTTTCATATATCGAAAAGCAGTAATGCACAAACTCCGGCACTAGTCTGCAGGGTCCGTCACTGAGCTGTGGTGCCTCTGTATGGGGACACCTAGGAGACGTGCAAAGCACCACTACCCAATACCTAGTCTGTCAGTGGGGGCAAGGGGCTTTCCTGAAATGTTACGGCATTTGTCAAAAAGATGACACTTCTCAAGTAAAATTTAATTTCAGAAGAATCCAAGCAGAAAAATCCTTTTTCATATGCCTGCATGGTATGTGTCTGCCTGGCTAACCACCCCTTCACAGTTTGGTGCCCAACTCAGAACACACCAGCATTCCACCAAGTCAACTATATGATTGCATTCAGTCTTCCTGTCATGCAGAAGAAATGGTTAGGAATTGCCCCAGAAAGGGGAAGTGCCACCTCCATTGTGTGTGGAACACCTTGTGCCACCCACAATAACGTCATGTTGGTTCAGGTATCCACTGCAAGAGCCTCCTGGGACTCCTGTGAGGACATTTGTGGCATTTGCAATTAAAGCAGTTCCTCCTGCTCTTTAGATTCTAGCCAAGAACAAACAATTGCATAGACTAGGTGCAAGACTGGTCTAACGTGGAAATTATCACCTAATGCTTCACAGGAAAAAGAAATTTCCCCATGAAAAGGCTGGGGGCAAGCTAGCTCTAAGCACAGCCTCAAGCATAAACATTTCTGTAGTTTACAACAGCAACAATAAGAGCACACCAAACATAGCCCCCCCCACTGGCTGCCACGCTCACTCCTTGCCCAGACTATCCTAGGACATAGACATAAAGTCAGACAGTATTTAACAAATTCACCATTTTTGTACTTACTTTGCTCTGCCATATAAAAGGCTTTGGAAATCACGTGCTGCCTATCAGCTACCTCAGTAACATCCACCTGGACTTTCAAATCTGCCAGGAGATCAGTCATGTCCACAGTGCACATGTATTGTGTGTGACTGGTGTTCCTGGACAATTGCAGGAGACTGCAGGCAGCCACAGTATTTTCTGGAACTTCCTCGTGAACCCTAAAACCACCAAAACAAACAAACAAGTCCACATCTACCACATGCTGTAGTTGGACTAATCTGTTGGTGAACCACCAGGTGTAGAAATTAATAATTAAAAAAAAAAAAGAGGCAACATGTTCAAGGAAAAAATTATCTTTGAACTTTGACAGATTCCCCCCCCCCATTTGCTCAGCTTAGCATCTTTGAGAGAAGTAGGAAAATGATGCTGAAGTGTTTGTGGATAGGAAAGGTGCTCAGCAGGGCTGCACAACCCAGGACTGTAGCCGCTTCCTTGCTGGGGCAGAACAGCAGCCATCTGGGGCTTGGACAAGCTGCGTGAGCCCTGCCAGCACACACAGGTCCCTTGTTAACAGCAGCAAAGGGCAAGGTATTCCCAGGGCAGGAGAGAAAACAATGCCAAGGAAGCCAGAGTCAGTGTAGCAGTCAGTGGGTACAGGAACCAGGGATCCGTTACTAGGGGAGAAACCACTTGATAACCGGAGCGTGAAGTACCAAGTCAAAACCAGCATGGCAGCAGGAATTCTACCTAACAAAGAGGACAGAAGGACACCACTGTGCTATGGCCATGTTAGAATTTCCTGCTGACTGCACTTTGCTCGTCCTACTGAGACGTACCATGTTGCGGTGAGGTTATATGAACTGGCACCCAAGTCATTTCTCAGGATACAGGACAGGGTCTCTACGTAGTCCACAAAACAAGTGAGGTTTTCACAACACGTAGCTGTAGGTTCAGAAAGAGAAAACACAATATCAACTTCCACAATGAAGCAAGCAGAACTTCGTATGACCATACACTGCCCTCAGGGCTCCCGCTGAAGGGAACAGACTGCTCTGTGCAAGCCGCACCGCTCCCCCCCCCAAAGTCTCCAGTCCTGGAGCATAAGATGTGTTCCATCTCTACAGGGAGGAAAGTCATTGACAGTAAGACAAGCGTCAAAAAAAAAAAAAAATTAAAAATGCTGTCACAGCAAATGGCATGCCAAAATACCAGGAAATGCCCAAATTGTGACTAGATTTTCAAACTTATCTCTGTCCCCTCTTATACAGTCACATATTATTTCCACAAGAGTCCTAGCTTATGTAGCACGAGAGGCATGATCACCCACTCAGAAACAGTAGCATATTCAAACATTTTGATGATACCACTTCCTAAATTGAGTACTGTTCTTTGCTAGTCTAGTTTTCATTTTATGACATCTGTGTGGCACCTTGCACATTTAAAAAAAGTCGTATTTTAGTAATTCTTTCTTTACCATTCTCTCTGCTTACTATTTTCTACAGCTTGATATCTGCAGCGTCAATACTTTTCATGTCCAGCTCCAGAGGCTCAGAATATGCTTTTCATGGAATTTTGGCCAAAAAATACTGCAAATTTGTAGTTACTATGATTTCCACAAATCATTCTGTTACTAAAGTGATAGGCACAATTTATTAATCACTTAAACTGAAACAGACTTTTAAAGAGAACTTGAGAGGCAATTGTAGAATTTGCGCTGGTCATTAAGAAAATTAGCTAATGTGAAAGTGGTCACAAAACAGCATTTATGCTCTTCTAATTGTTCTGCAGGAGCTCTGCTGGTGTATTGGTATCTGATATGTGCTGTAGAAAAGCACTGTTGTTCTAGGCATAACACACATAAGTTACATCCCTGGATTCCAAGGCAGGGAGGATGGCAGTACAGTGAGAAATGTCGGCATTGGTGATTCCTGTCCTGACAGCATCTTCGGCTGACAAAAGCCACTGCTGCTACACTAGAAATAACAGCGAGGAAAGGCCTGTAGGAGATGCAGCATGCCGTGCTGGTGCAAACCATGCCTGCTACATTGACTGCTCATCTCTCATATGTACAGTATCACCCCTTTTTGATGGGAATAAAATTGTCATCATCTAGGGAAAGATCTCAAGGTTGTTACATCCATGCTTAAATCAGGCATGGGTCCTCCCCTACCATCAGGACTGCCCCCAACCTGATGGGAACATGTTACTTCACAGCCATCAGGCACCCAAATCCCCTGATGCTAGCCATGTTGCGAGTTCACCTCCCTTTGCCATTGTGCTGCTTGCTTGGTTAGAGAAGCTGCACTCCCTGCTTCCTACCTTCCCTTTGTTGAACATGCTTTGTGTTCAGAAGAGTTGTTTGCATAAGATGAAAGCAGGCCTACATGATACGCTCAACAGCCACAATGCCTGATTTTGCAGTTAAAGAGAATGCTCTATGCAGACAACAATCAACATGGAATGCAGTCAACCTGCGCACTGATGGACCAGAAACCATCTGTTCCACCCTCCAGGTCACATGGCAGTCCCCACAAACAAGTTATCTCTGCATTTACGGTCACAATGCACAGCAGGCATGTCCAGTGGGGGGTGCAGCCTAAGTCTAGGCCAGAGTAAGTCCAAAGGAAAACAAAGTCCAACTTTTTCCCACTGACTTCACTCATCACAAAAGTTTCTTCCTAGTCCTGTTGCATCAGAGCACACAGTGCTCTCCCTGCGTGAGCTGTGGGCAGCACTCAGATTTGTGTACAAGACCCCCCCGAAAGAGCCAGGGTGGTGACAGAAGAACTTTGGGGATGCTTGCGACAGAGTGGCCCCAAGGGCGTGCATATGCTTTATTAAATGGTAAGTGATTCAAATTATGTGGTTGTCACTTTGTTTCATTTTGACTTTTTCATTTCATACCAATTTCAGAATTTTGTTCTAAAATTTTCATTAAATTTTAACTTTTTATTTTGAGCCCTCAATAGGCGCTTCTGAGGGCCCTGGTACAAGCACTGTTTGTTCCAGAGTCCTGAACAACACACTTATTCTCCTACAAAAACAGGGTTATGAAACCCTTGCTTCCCTTTAGAGAGGGCAGCAAGTATTAATAAGTTAATAAGCGTTGCTAATTTGCATTCTTCTATGCTATTATATTAATCAGTCAAATGGACTGCTGTTCCTAGGTAGCTGGTAAGCTGCAAGTATATCTTTGGGCAAGAATCTGTTAAGAAAATTAAGTAGATGACAGCTTTTTACTGGGAAGGGAATAATTAGTGTCCTAAACCCAGCTTGGCAGCTTCAGAAACAGAAATCAAATAGTTTTAACAGTAAGATCTAGTTGGGTCCAAACTGAAATTAGTATAGGGTAATTCCCTGGTTTGCGTTACACAAAATTCAGACCAGGCATCACAATGGTCCTGTATGGCAGGAAGATATAACTCCAAATTCATCTTTTCTGCTAATTTCGGTTTGGAGCAGGTCCAATGCTCTGCCTAGAAGCAGCGTGTAAAATGCTAAACTTGCACCTGTTCCCTGTAGACACTGCTGCCGCTGCCTTTTTCTGTTCAGCTGACCTGTTCAGAAAGTCAGCTCTGAGTCAGCTAAAGCTTGCGTGGTGGGTAGGAACCAGCAAGAAAGGGGGAGTGACTGTCTGCACAGTGTGGTCCTGAGCAAAGGCGCTCAGACCGGGAGAGTCTCACTCCACTGTCCCTGGCTGGCCTGCCAACAGCACCCATAAGCCCTGGGGATATCCTGGTCTTGGCCACCAGAACCTTTCCGATGGCAAAGTTGGGTTTTGGTTGGGTTTTTTTGGGGAGTAGGGGGCAAGGGGGTGGAATTCTACTCTAATGTCAACAGGAGATATTTCGATGCAAGGCAGGCACGACCTCTGCACTCTCCCCACTGGTGCTGCTCCCTGCAGTGGTATGCAGTCTGGCTGAGCTCTGCACCTTCTTGTGTCTGTCCTCTGCTGCCCATGGAGCCTCTTCCATAACACGTTATCCCATGGAACCCTCTCCCCTCGTACCCTGTCTTGTGCTTGCTGTCCCATGGCAACCTTGTGCCATTCGCATGTCAGCAGCGCCTGCGCCAACAGCCACCAAGATAAATGCTGGGAGTGTACAGCCCAGAAGAGATAGCTGGAAACTTACTGTACTGGAATAAAAGGAAGAAGGAAATACTCTGGAGCCACAGTTTGTTCCTCATGTTGGTTCCGACTGGATGACCTGGAAAAAAAAACAACCAACAAACTAACTTAAAAAAACCCCAACCAACCAATTAAAAGTTCAGCTCAGCCGTATGCCGAAGGTTGAGGTGGAATTAATCTTGCTTTCATTTAAATGTCTAAAAGTAAAGTGCTTAATTTAGGCAAGTCATCTCAGCTCTCCTGTGTGCATCTACTCCATGGGCTAAGGAGGGGGGATGACCAACAGTCCTGCCAACTGGCCATAAACCAGGCCGGTGAAATTGCCGCTCCTTGCCAGCAGCATGTGCGCAGAGAAAGCGGCAAAGTGACTGCAGCCTCAGTCTATCCATGCAACAGGAAGGCACTTGGGTTAAGCGCTAACCCGCTTTTTTCTTCATTGGTTTCCTGCAACTAGAAATGGCTTGCAACTAGGAGAAGTGACATTGCTGTGGCTTGAACAACTGTACAGTAAATTAGTCAAATAGAGTCTGAATGTCACTGTGGGTTTGTATGAGCAAGGCTTGTGAGAACTCACTGATATGGCCCACCCATGGTTAAATAAGCATGGAATATCTAGCTAAGGGACTCCAAGAAGGCAGACCAGACAAAAAAAAAAAAGTAACAGCCTCCCACGTGGCACAGAAGAGAACGATGTACAGCACTCACTTCAGGGGAAGCCTGTCCTGATGCAGTTCGGTGAAGAGAGCCTACAGGAAAGTCTTCAAAGAAGAGGACAGCAGGATGTTTACAACAATATGAGGAAACAGCATCACATACAAATGACTGCTCAGCCCACAGGCCCTGCTCCAAGACCAGGCCCTCAAGCCACGTAACACCTTAAGGCTGTGTTTTCACAGTATCTAACATTTACAGGAACACACAGATGTGCACAGAAAGACTTAAAAATGAGCTCCCTGCAGAGTACTGGTTGTCGATACCTGATACAGATTTCAGCACTGTTTTCTCAAGCTATTCTGAAATGGGCTAGGCTGCCTCAGGACAAGACTTTGGAGAAGCAACCTGTATTATTTTGGGGACACGCTTCTGTTGGCAGCAAGTTGCACGGATGCACAGACAGCAGGGAGGGCCCACGTGCCATGCCGCAGAGCAGCAACATGGTCAGTGACTGGACACACAGGAGTGTCTCTGCAGAGCCCCAGAGCTCTGCAAACCCCCTGCACGAGATTGCAGAAGCACCTGCAAAAGTGATATGGGTGAAGACCGGGCAGGAAGCTGCAGCCACCAAAAGATACCCAGAGCTCCTGGCAGGGCCTGGTGCAGGTCATAGAATCATGGAATAGTTTGGTTTGGAAGGGACCTTTAAAGGCCATCTAGTCCAACCCCCCTTGCCAATGAGCAGGGACATCTTCAACTAGATCAGGTTGCTCAGAGCCCCGTCCAGACTCCAGGGATGGGGCATCTACCCCCTCTCTGGGCAACCTGTGCCAGTGTTTCACCACCCCCATCATAAAAAATTCCTTCCTTATATTTAGTCTGAATCTTTCCTCTTTTAGTTTAAAGCCATTACCCCTTGTTCTATTGCAACAGACCCTGCTAAAAAGTCTGTCCCCATCTTTCTTATAAGCCCCCTTTAAGTATTAAAAGGCCACAACAAGGTCTCCCCAGAGCCTTCTCTTCTCCAGGCTGAACAATCCCAACTCTCTCAGCCTGTCCTCACAGGAGAGGTGCTCCAGCCCTCTGATCATCTTCATGGCCTCCTCTGAACCTGCTCCAACAGGTCCATGTCCCTCTTATCTTGAGGGCTCCAGACCTAGACTCAGTACTCCAGGTGGAGTCTCACCAGAGTGGACTAGAGGGGGAGAGTCACTTCCCTCAACCTGCTGGCCACGCTGCTCTTGATGCAGCCCAGGATACAGATGGCTTTCTGGGCTGTGAGTGTACATTGGAGGCTCATGCCCAGCTTTTCATCCACCAGTACCCCCAAAGTCCTTCTTGGCAGGGCTTCTCTCTGTCCAACTCCCAGCCTGTATCGGTACCAGGGGTTGCCCCAACCCAGGTGCAGGACCCAGGTCCTGGGGTGCCTGTGCCTCCCCTACCAGCAGCAAACACCCAGACAGTCACTCGCAGAGAGAATGCCAGTGAGGCCTCTCCCACTTGGGGAACATCTGTGATGTTTAAAAATTTCCCAGGTTTACTCAAATAATGAAAGCAAAATAAATTTAGCAGCCACCAAAAAGCCCCTGCAGCCCCATGTGAGCTCAGAGACTTGCTCTCAAGGCACCGCAGTGTCCAGATGAGATCAGCAAGGCTCACTCTGGAGGTGCCACAAACACCTCATGGCTGCAGCACTTCAGCCCTGCGGTGGGAGCAGCCATGCTGCTGCTGCCCCTCCTTTCCTGCCAAACATATCCTGCAGATGAAGCACATGCTCCAGCTCAGCAAGGAGCCCCAGGTGGCACCCTGCTAGTCTCCCTCGCCTGCTCTGAGTGGCAGGACAGAAAATCTCTTTCCCCACACTCCAGCCCTTCTTTCTGCACCATACATTTCCTTGAGAAAATACCTTTTCTTCACCCCCCTGGTCCCAGTTCTCCAAGTTTTCTCTGTGTAATAACTATTGTCATGATCACTACTTCTGGTGGTGCAGTCCTCGATTACTAAGACACAGCCTACTGTCTAACCCCACCTTGTGCTCTCACTCATCCTTTCACCGCTCTTCTCCAAATTCCTTTGAGGAAGGCACCCTGTTATCCTGCCATCTCACCCAAATTCGTGCTAAGGCTGGCTGCACCATGAAAAGAGATGCCCTCAAGATGGGCAGTCTCCTGATGCAGCGTCTGCTTGTGACGTCCTAGCATCGAGGGCCCTGTTCCTTGCAGCATGTTTAATAAATGAGCTGCATCAAATGAACCGACCACTTGGGGCCCAGAGGTCTCTAGCCCTAGAGACACATGCCATTGTCCACTGCCTTTTTAAATCGTCCTTCTCCCTGCGAAATACCTAGAACCTATTGTTGCTGGGCTTAGAATATTTAGGGTTCCCCCAGCTTAGGATGCCAACAACCTACGCCAAAGGGCCTGTTCCCACCCCGAGAGAGCGTACAGTCCCCAAGGCTGCTGCTTTCCTCCCTCAGGCCTTCACGCCCTCCCACCGACTGCAACCCAGCACAGGCTCTGGACTGGAGGATGGACTAGTGCCGATCTGGTACTGTGCCCTGCTGCAGAAACCCATCTCAGCATCACTTTGCTTTGTGACGGTCACGCTTCACAGTCTTGGCCACCCTGTTTGGCCAAGAAAGACAACTCACTGCCTCTTCTTCAGCAGAGGAAGGAAGGGTTGGGCCCTCAGAGAGCTCTGCAGACCCATTGCTTGTTTCAGAATCCAGCTGGCAGTGCCCCCAGTGTTTCATGTTCATGGTATTTCTGTAGCTCCCTCATTTTACCCCCCATTCCTGCCTAAATGGGCAGAGCAATGCAAGGGAAGTCTTTGCTGCTTTTAGCTACTGGAATGTGGTTTCTTTAAAGTGCTTTCCCTATTTTCCTTCCTCTGCTTAGAGAATAGTAACATCAATCCAATGGGACAGGAAGGACTGAACAGGAAAAAGTCAAAGCAACAAGCCCAAGTAGCTCATCAGGAAGATGTCTTATGGGGATATCAGAGGCTGCCATTACACACTGGAGAGAAGTTAACATGCAAGGTCGTAATTAATCTAGAAGGAAGCTTCCTGAATAAGAGCACGGTAGTAAAAATAAGACAGAAAAGCTGTAGGATCTGCTAAGACAGGTGAAGCAAGGAGGCAATAATTCCTCACTTGGGACTCCCCTGTCCCATCTCTTACCCTTGCCAGTGGCCACAGATTAGTCCAACACTTATCTCCTTCACTTCTTACACAGTTCTCCTACCTCAGGGTGGTGGGGAAGGACCACTGCCTCTGAGAGCGCCATAGAAAGTGTCAGTGCTCTGTGTGTCTGACCTCCTGGCCGTGCTCCAGGTTGTTATGACAAGACATGGATGTGCCATGGGAAAGATGCAGCTCTGCAGCAGTGTCTCTGTGGTCTTTGATGGCTGGAAGTCCTCATGGCTTCAGAGAGATGTATAGCAGCCCCTGTTCTGAAGCTTCCTCCAGTCATGCCCTCTGCAAACCTCAATCCCAGTCTGTGATTAAGACCCCCGCCTTTCCTACATCCCTCCATTTGTTACACCCTTCCCATTTGCTTCCATCTGTCAGCACCCTGCTCATGAGATTTTTCACTTGGAGGGAAGAATGGCAGTGGGCAATGAGCAGAGGCAGGAACTTATTCCCTGTCTGACATTAGAAAAGTCATTTCTACCATTTCATTTCAGTTTCTCTGTCTGTGAAATGGGGACACTGAGATAGCTTCATGCATCCTTGAAACACAGTTACTTAATTCTTACAAAATGTCAAGCGTTGTACAGATGCTAAGCACCATTGCTGCAAACTCTGTAGTATCTTGGAGAACAGTGTGCAAGAGCACAGTAATAAAATTGATTAGTCATTCATATAGATGTGCACATGTAAATGGTGCTACAAGGTTTTAATATACCAGAGAATAGGAAATAGGTCCAATAGACACAGACATTTACACAGATTATTTTTCTTAAGGATCTGGAAATATGGTGCTACAAGCTACCAAAGATGGATGCACTCTAAGCTCACAATGTGAAATGTCTCCAGGAAATGTATGCACTTACAAAACTTCAACAGAAAAAAAAGCCTAATTAAGAACTCAGTTTAATTAAAAAATAAAAAAAATTTAAAAAATCTGGTATTTCCAAGCATGAGAAAATAAATGTCACAGCTACACCCAAGCAAAAAACAGTGGAAGTCCCTCAGTCCACCAGTTATGTGCAAAACCAAGCTTTCTTCTTGAAAAAAGTTTGTTATCAATGTACACTGCCATCTAATCACAAAACTAAAGCAAACGGGGGACAGAAGGGTTCTCTAGCTGTCCAGTAGAGGCCAACAGCAATGACGGCAAGGGCACAAGGGCCACGTCAGCTATAAGAAAGGTTTACAGTGAAGTCACAGATATCAAGCAGTAACAAACTGGCAGCAGGGAAAATTGGTGGAAACGTGGACATTACCTTGCCCCATCCTTTCAGCTGTGCGTTTCAGCCCTCCAACACTTCCATGCCTGGCTAAATCATTACTGCGACTGCAGACACTGCATACGCAGGAGCTGGAGAGCAGGTGGATCTCATCAGCACTGAGCAAGAGTAAAGCCTACTTGTGCACAACCAAGGGCTGTAGTGTATTGGAATATACAGTGATAAATGGTGGTTGACGTCACCGCTGTATCAGTATTACTGTGCCGATAGAAGGATGTGGTGAGCAGAGGAGGCAATGAATGCGGGTCCAAACACCCACACAACATTTATTACTATATTGCTCTGCTCTCTTACTCTTATGTGAGAAAAAGGTGGGAGAAGAGATAAAAATTCACAAGCCTCAGACCTAAAAGGTCATAGTGGGGCTGGTGGAGTTAGAGCCTTGGAGTGGGGGGGCATCAGTGTCAAGGCATTAAATGGTTAAGCCTAACTGTATAGTACGGTGTGTATCACACCCGAGACAGCCAAGTACCACTGCACCCTGCTTCCAGTTGTCCCCAAACAGCCCCTGGGACCAGGGCAACAGCACCCATCCTCAGACCACAGGCAGGGAGGTGGTCTGGCTCCTGCACAGTGGAGGGGCTCACCCCTACCCCGATCTCCTGCCTGCAGCTTGCGTCTGGGCTGGGGCTCTGCAGATTGTAAGGCTGACACTGAGGGAGGGTAGGTCAACTCACCTCTGCATACTTTAAAGGGGCTGCAAGGAGCCCAATGCATGCTCCTTCTGTCCTTGGGCAAGAAGGAAAGGAACAGCACTGTGAAGGGGACTTGGCACACACAGCACAATGTGGTGGTAGGAGGGTAACGAACAAGGAGCTGGAATAACCCAAGGAGACTGCAGCAGCGAAGCGGGCACAGAGCAGCTGGGTGCAGGGTGAGCAGGCTCTACGTTCAGCCCCGAGACCTGCTGAGCCGACCGCTCATCCACCGCACAGCGAGAGGAGATGCGAAGACTTGGCATAGCACAGCACAACCCAGCCTGGGGCAGCAGATGCACAGCCAGTCGGGGCCAGCTTCTACCCAGACCTCAGGGCTCCTCAGATATCGGTAATTTCCCTTATAGCTATGGGAGAGTCATGGCTGGTCAGTCTAAGTACAATACATTTTTATAGTAAAGACCAAAAATCAATCCCATCCTTCATGTAGGCAAGGATGCAGCAATCACAGGCCATAGAAGCATAAGATTGTCAGAAGATGTTCAAGACAGAAGCTCCATATTCAGCAGTAGCAGCCGTCTCTCTCTCTCACGTACTGATTAGATATTTGAAAAAAAAAAATCAGGAGCTTACTGCTTCCAGCATATGTAACATCTAATTGAAAAGGAGAAATCCGGACTTAAAAGGCTGCTGATCCCAGCCTGGAGCAATGAATACAGAGCCATGGAGAAGCTGCTAATAACCGCACGAAAGAGAGCAGCTCTGATTCCTATGCTGATATATAGGCAGGAACAAAGTGAGGTGTCACTATGTCGGGGGATGTTACCAGAAGGTTGTAAGAGTGTTACAACATGCCAGAGTTCTTATAAAAGGAAGGAGGGTATCCCTGGCCACAAAGCAGGCCAGCAGGTTTAAACCAAAGCTATTACAAAAGCTAACATGGGATTCAGTTAATATACAACAAAAGGATAATACAGAACAATTGCAGCCTAAGCAGTTACACAGAAAGTAGAACAACTGATTTTTCATTTTTAATGAGTTAAGTATAGAGAAAACCAGGCATTTAGATGCAATATGTTTTAATTTATAAAGCAGTTAGTCTTAGAGTACCACCAGTATTCTTGTTTTAAAAATTAGCTCTGTAATATCAAACATGTATTATTGCATGTTTTAAGAGCCATGTGGCTTGTACCTGCCAGACTACCACTCTTTGGACCGATCACACATGCTGCCCCTTCCTTCTTTTGCACAACTAATGGTGCTAGCGCAGCTTGAAGAGTCCTGTGTAACCATGGGGCAAAAGCTGCACCGCTGTGCTGGTCTGCTATCATCACAAGAGAAAGCTATTACTAATCCCCTGGGATATGTCTAGCTTAGCTGCTCAGCCTAATTGACCCTGTGCTACCCCACACTGCACACTCCACAACCCATAGGCAGCATCAGCTGAGACAAGTCTTTTCTAGACGCTTGGGCCTGACACCACGCCTGTAAGTCATCCACAAAGTGTGCAGAAAGAAGAGCTGGTCTCTCTTGCAGAGACTGCTCCAAACACGATGAGGAATTGCTGTTGGGCTGAGGAACAGGATCTTCTCCATCCATGTTATAAGAGTGCACAACCGGCACATGGGCCAGCCAGTTATCAGCAACTACCTGGCAAGCACCGTCAAGAGCCACCTGCCCTGGCCTCAACGGTCCAAAACATGTTTTTCCCAGGGTGAGTCAGGGGCATGGAGGTGTTTACTGTATAGAGACAAGGAAAGAGAGGTAGGTAACGAGCCCTAGGAGAGGGCAGCAGTGGCAGCTGGAACTTCTTTTTCCAAGATAGATAATTTTAATTTGAGAAAGTTTATCCTTCACTGAGTGCCAGAATTCAGGTGTGCACTGTTTCCCTTCTGTGATGCTCACTGCTGGTGAAGAATAAAGCCAAGAGAAGCATTAAGGGCCTGCCAGAAGGCTGGAACAGCTCATCACACATAGATGTGTTGAAACTTAATGATTGATTCTCTTCTGTCATCTAGCACTGTACCTATACATGTGTGCATGTGCAAGTACATGCATGTACACATGTGAAACTGTGCGAGTGCTGCAATGTGAAGAGCAACAAGTAGCCTTGTCCCTGCAGAGCAAATGCTTAACATACACCTAGCTCTTCAGTCCTGGGAAGCCCAGCACAGAGTGACCCACCAGATCTCTGTCAGTGCCTGACAGGGACTGCATCCATCATATCCAGCCTGGGAAAAGCCATGATGTAGGACACACACGCAGGATCTCTAGGAGCCCTGATGCTTGTTGCCACCTGGAGCACAGTACATAGATACACCTCCTGCATGGAACAAAGCAAGTCAGTGGGCTCAGCGTGCAGCGACCGTCTCCAAGAGCACTGACTCCTCTGCACCTGAGGTTCCATGGCACTTCAGGGCAGCTGAATTCAGCCCCCAAGGTAAAGCACCTGGAGACCTGAAGCAGTTCAATTGCCATGGCTTTATGTTGATTCGAGGTAAGAGGCAACTACTTTCATCCAGCTGTAATCTCAGCCCAGCCTGCAGTGGCAATATTCACCAAGAAGTAAGTGTGAAGGGCACACCAGGGAAGGCTTGGTAGCTTCTGCTAAAGTTATTAAAGCATTTTGCCATGGCTAGAAGACAGGCAACATCTGTATGTATTTATCACCAAGAATAAATACACTCAGAGGAAATAACAATCAGAGCTGAAAATTCCTTTCTCTAGAAGGAAGAATTAGTGACACTTGCAGTTATCAAGTTCATGAGGTGGGCAAAAAACCTCACACAAACAGTACTACCTCTCTATTTTCTTCCTGTCACAATGGAATTAAAACAATATCCTCAGCATCGTCAAAGGTATAACCTAGTATAACTCTAGGATCAAAGGCACCTTTACTGGCTGGTGACATTTAGGAGGAAGATAATCATACATTATGAAAAGTAATGAGTAAAAAATGGCAGGAGAACAGCTGAGACATGAGTAATAGTGTTCTGCTGGAAGGGAAAGCAATAGAAGAAACCACCTCAAAGCTCAGGAAATGGGGTAAAATATGAATGAGCCAGGCAGAAAGCGGAGGTGTTAGTCAGCAAAGCAGCAGGTTGAAAAACAACAAAGCCCCCCAGCTGGCGGCCTGTGAGCTGCCACAGGATGCGGCACAGAGGAGGGAGAGTGCATTGCTTTCCGTCTGGGGAATGCTGAGTGCCACCTACAGAGACCCCAGCACCCAGCCCTCCTGCCTTCCTTTTGCCTTTGCCAGTTGTCTCTTTGTAGCCACCAACGTTAGACTCGGCCTCTTGTTTTCCCCAACATACGTCGAGACTGAACCTGTTCTGCATGAAGGCTGTAGTAGGAGGACAACACTTTGGCTCCTGCCATAGGAAAAGGCTTACCTTCACAGAGCTGTGACTATGTACGTCTTGCTCACACCGAGGGGATCACACAGAGGCTCGTATATTCTCTTAGGAAATCACCAGACACATGCTGGTAAACAGAAACAGGAATGACTGTGCCTGTGAACTCACCCTAACCATCTGGAACAGAAACCTACAGCTCTGCTCAGGCTCAAACCCACCACCCTCATCTGCACCATGCAAAACGTGCCCAGAGCATCTCCCCAGATGCCTCACCACTACACTGTATACCTTCAGCCCACAGGGAAGCGCGCTCTCCCCAAGACAGCCTCCACTCCACCCTCCTCTGAGAGCCCAGACCCCTTTGGAGAGCCCACAGGCAGTACTCTCCCTACATTTGTCCGAGCCCTGTCCCACAGCCGGGTTCCTGCAGCTTCACAAAGTAAGCATCAGCCTTTTCTTGTCTGTTCAGCTGATGTGTCCCATGCTCTCCACCCTCCCCATCACAGCCAGTCTCAGACTGGTCCCAGGTCACACCTTCCATGTTCGTGCTTCCGAAGAGCACTGGCTCTGCACAAGGTCAGCAAGTCCGTCACACATTCCCACAGCACTCACCTGAGTCAGCAGTACCCGCAGAACTCCCCTGCTCCTTTCACGCAGGTTGGCAGAAAACGACCCTTTTAGAGCCAACATCCATCAGCTTGTCCCCAGATCTCCACTCGCAGGGATGCACCAAGAATGGAACTCTGCTGCTGGTGTACAGCCCTTTATGGCAAAAGCCTCACCTGAGCCTCTTGGATCTTTGTTTTACCACAGCTGCCAAAAATCAGCATACCCCACCCATGCTGCCCGGCCACAAGCTTTTACAGCAGGCCTTCCATACCTGGGGCTGGGTACAGCAACTGAGTGTGCCTTGGACAGCTTCTGGCATCTCTAATAGCGCGAAAACCACACTATAGCTGTTTTCAACCTCTGACTGTGGAACCACTTTCAGTGCAAAAGCTAATGGCTCACATCGCATGCTGCCTCCACGTGGCAAGCAGTGAGCTGCAGGAGACGCTCGCATGGCAGACCACAGTCTCCAGTAGCATTGCTGGCTCCCTCCCAGACACAATTAGTGGCTTCTCATGTCACTGGCACGGATGTACCGTGTCTTTCGGAGAGAAGGTGGGATGGGGGTGCAGGATGGACAAAGAGGCAGAGTTATGAGAAGCACCTTGCAATATGTTAGGGCATATTAATGATGTTGGAGATAAACAGGATTTTCATGGAAACAGATTGCTCCAAAGTAACCAATGTTTCCAGAAATTCAAAAGACATTTCTGCATAGAGAAGCCAAAAGGCTTCGGGAGACTTTCTTGGGGCAGTCCAAGTTTTGTGAAGCTGTGGCTTTGCTATGATGCTGGTAGGAGTTCATAGTAAGGTGGCAGAAGGAAGGACTTTGTTTTGTTTGAGGCTAAAAAGGCCAAAACATGGGGTTATTAGCACAGGCCATAACGCAATGAAATTGTGTCACATCAGTATCAGCACTGGTAAACATTTACAGTGCTCCGCAAGAAGAGAAGGAGCCTGAAGGTTGTTCCTACAAAATGTAGGGGCTGGGGGATTCCATGCTCCACGGTGGCTTTAGTTGTGGTGTGAGGCTCTTGCTCGAACAAGGAAGCTGCTTGGATGCCCTGGTTGCTGTTGTGTGACCAGCTCTGCATAGCCTGGTTTCTGCACTCCTTGCCCTGTCGCTGTGACTGCGCATGAGTTGGAAAGTGACGTGCCAGGAGCAGCGAGAAGCTAGAACAATGGGAGGTAACATGCAAACAAAAGACAATATGGACGGCAGTTGAATGTGTTGGTCCTTCACACTGGGGAGCACAGCTGGAGGTTTTTAAGGCAAGTTATAAGAACAGCAAAGGTGGCCTGACCAGAAGTGGGAAGAATCCCTGATGCTTCCAGATGACAGTGTCTGTTGCAGGGGCCCAGCACAGCTCAGAGTGAGGCCATGGAGCAGGTAGCACAGTAAACTATGGGTCCTATAATTCCTGCCCTTGTGGAGGAAACAAGGCACTTGATGGCTCTGTTGCCCCCCTCATGTTGTGGAAGAGCATACTATGTGCTTCTGGAGTACCTCGGCTAGGCACTGGGGGAGCAGACCACCCAGCAATGAGCTGCCCTGCGTAACCTTCAAGCCCAGAGCCTGTCAGACACACGCACTGGTTAGTGAACGCAGCACAGCGTGAGCCTGCCAGAGCCAGCTCCTCGAGACCTCTGCTGGCTACTCACCAAGGGCCAAGAGCACGAAATTCAGGTCCGCCACAGCCAGTGCAGACCTAGTTCTCATAGCAACTCTCCAGAGCATCACGACAAGAACGGGAGACTGGTTACAACCCCGAGCCAGGTGTGGAAATTCTACACCCAGAAGGCAGTCCAGTGCTTTCTCACCCCGTTATAACTCTTGTTGCTGTGTGGGTGGCTCACTGCAAGTGAAACCAGCGGTGGCTGAGCTGGGGAGAAGCAGCCAACCTCAAACTCTTCAGCTTATGGCAAATTTCCCCATGTCTAAGAGCTGGGGAAACAGCAGCAAGTAGGAAAGTCCCAGTGATGTGTTAGTCACCAACTCAGTAACCTTCAAGCAGAGGACAAACACCACACTGCTGTGAACACCCTGCTCTTACACAACAGAACACAGAGAGGACCATGGAAGCAGCTGATCCATTGCTGAACTGGGACAGGAGTTCCTTAGGATGCCTGCCACACTCCATGGACTGGGCAGGTCTAGCGCAGTCATCTCTCTATCAAAGACAGGCTGTGGGTCACAGGCTGGACCAACTCTTGCCATTACAATTGCCTCTCTGCATTCAGAATAGAGAATTTCAAGTCTCCTGCACAGACGGTCAGAGTTTTACAGAAAGTAGTCTGGCTAAGAGCAAAAAAAGAAGTAAACAGCTGCTCCTCCCCCCATTGCAGCTTAATGTGCCACAGCAGTCAGTTCCCCACTTGGTTCATCCAGGGCTGCAGCCAGTTTTTGTTCTCTTTCATCTGGCAGTCTTGCTGGAGGGTACAAGGTGGCTGTGTGGAAATGTCCACGTTGTAGAAAGCTGCAGAAGGGACAGGATGGAAGTGGGACAGCACAAGGGACAAACAGAGCAAAGCACCTTTGGCCAGAGTACAGCAGATGTAAAGTTCCTCTCAACATCGCTTTCTCACCTTGTCACGGATGTGAGAATAGTCAGGACTTAGCACACCAGTGGGGCTGCGGATGGCTGTTAGTAGGTACGCTGGGAAAACACACCGAGGTATGGCAATTTAGTAAGCTTTAACTTTGGTTAAGGGTGTTAGTGAGGTACCTGCAAAGCGCCCCCTTCCTCACTCAGCTTTTTCCTTTGCTTTGGAGCAATCATCTGCTTGGAGAGACGATAGTCCTGCAGCTGACAACCGGACTGGTTCATCGGTCTCCTCGCTCTGATTCTCAGCAAGTTCATGCTGAGGTCTTGCTTGGCTTCCAACCTTGTCACCGCAGTTTAGTCAGAGGGGCCTTGAGGGCTGTGTGCCATGGCTGCAACAGCTGATGAAAAGCTGACGGCATGACACGGCTGCCTCAGTCACAGCGGCACGGTGAAAAAAATTAAAATTCTGGGTAATGTGTGATCATGCTGCATCACCATGTGGGAGCCCGGGGCAGACCTTGTAGTCAGCAGAGGCAGGGAAATGATCTGTGTGTGCGTGTGCACACACGCACATGCCTCTGCATTGCACGGGCACAGTTCCCCGGAGAACTAGTCAAAAACACCTATTCTTTGTGAAAGCAACTGTATGCAAAACTACACACTTTGGGAGCACCTCTGTCAGAGCTAGAATACAAACTGCACAAATCATGGTCCCTGAGGAGTTCTCTACAAAAAAGACATGGGTAGGAGAAAGCAAACTGTCCTCTCAGTCTCTATTCACTAAGGAGTTTTGTCACAATTCCACAGTCAGAGATAAACATTATAGAGCAGGTTTTGGAAGTACCAACCCTCTCCTTTGGTTCTCTCACCTTTCGTTCCTTTGGTCATGTCACTGCTAGAATGCAACACCTAAAATAACTTGTTTTCTTAGATAAAGCTGGTAGCTCATGATGGATAAGCCCTCGGACATCCTTGCACACTGCCTGAACAATGCAGGCTCCCAAAGCAAGATGCAGAGACAAGTTATTTAGAAAGCTGATCCCTCCTTCACCCTAAATTAACTTGTCCCTAACCTCAAGAACTTGACCCCACATCCTCAAGCTCCTGCTTGCCCTCATCTTGTGGTTACTGTTAGTTTTCCACAGGCAATGACAAACCTTGTGATTGCTAGGAATTTCCCAACAGCTGTTCTGTGCAGGCACATATTTCCAAGGAGCTAACACTGTCCGGAAAGAAGAGACAGAAAAATAGGCAAGGCTGTGGCATTCCCTGCAAAGGAAAAGCAACGTATCAGAGCAAGCTTCTCAAGAACTGGGAATACGCCTGCTGTTCTCAGGAACCCATTTCACTCACGGTGAGTCGGGTTGCTAATACTTGGAAGGCAGCCAGGTGAGAAAGATGTGGCGGTGGAGTAATTGTGCACGAGCAATACATGGCATTATAACCAGGCTGAAACTTGGCGCAAGCCTCCACTTGCACCACAGTCTTACAAAACAAACTGAAAAACACTGAAAATACACTTACTACAATCAGTAATTCTCTGTCCTGGTAGGAGCCCTCCGCTAGCTAAAAAGGATATGCTTGGAGGGTCCCAGCCTTCAGGAATGAAGCTCCTCTCTCGGGAGGGTAAGCTGGCACAGGCTGGTCCCCGGGAGGTGTGGCAGTCCTGGGAGCCAGCCCGAAGTCAGAACTCCCACATACTCCAGGCAGATCATCATCTTAGGCCAGAAACCTGTCATTTGAAACCTACCTGCATTTGATAGCCCGACAAAAGCTCCACATGGCAAAAGCGGAGGCAGTGGAGGACAGAACATGAACTTAGGTTCCGCTGCAGCCGTGCACCCTGCCCAGCGCAGGACAGGGGGTGAGCTTGCCAGCCACCCAGCCAGCCCCACTCTTTATTGCCAGTTCTGGGTTATGCAAAGGCATAGGAATAGGTCTCCTCCTTCTCGAAGAGTTACAGTTTGACTTCACCAGAGAAATACTGAAAGGAGAGAAGGGGAAGAACACCCACATGCAGAAAGCCATCCAATGGAAATGGAGGGCATAGCTACGGAGAAGAAAACAAGCCAGGGAAAGGCAGAATGAAGCTGTGGCTCAGCAGAGAAGTGCTGCAGCAAACAGCTTTCCAATCCTGGCCTGAGCAGAGCTCTCCTGGCTGCTCCAGCCAAGTGCAAGCCTTCCAGGGAGATTTCACAAAGAGCACAAGGGAGAGTGCAGGAGCAGAATGGGAAGAAAGCGGCACTGGTGTCCCCGCGCCTCCCTTAAAAGCCCTGTGCTACTACAGCGAACACTGAGCAACCCATTCCGGGTAGCTGCAATAACTAGCTGTGGGATATTGCTTAAACTTGACTTTGCTTGGATTTAGGGAAGTGAGTCAGCTTGCTCATGAGGCAGACCACGGCCTCTACGCATCTTCCTGTTCCACCATTTCAGTGCGGGTTTGGTTGATGGGTCCTGGAAAGCCTCTTCATCTGCCTGCCTCCCAGCCCTCCCACCTCACAGAACCTGTGCTGATGTGAACTACAGCAGTGACTGCCCTCATTGGCAGTACAAATATCTTACAAAACATGTTGAACCGGTTTCTGTGCTGAGCATTACAACCCCCTTCCTTATGAATGGCAATGCAAATAGGGTTTTCTAAATAATGAGAATACACGTAAGTATTTAAACACACATAAAATTACTTCACAGTTCTTAACTATTTTGCGCTACTGCCGGCATACTAGGGTGGAATTTAGCATACCAAAAATATATGATAATGCCTTAAAAAAGTTCAGAGTCATGAGTAAAACTTTTGGAACAATTATCCAACAAGAAGTATATGCTGGCTTAATATATATATATATATTATATGCTTGTCTGGTCAGACATATAAAATATATATATAAAAAATATATATATATATATATATATAAATATGCTGACCAGACAAGAACAAGAAGCCAAAAAAACGCTCCATGAATTTAGGGAGTCGACCACAAACTGGATAAACTTTCTGGGAAAACACTGCTTAGAAATGTCCGATTCCAATTACAGCTGTAGAAGTACGAAATAACTCTGCTTGTTTCTACAGAATAGGGAACTAATCATCAGTAATAGCATTGCTTGAGCCCAAATGACAGTAATCTTTATTTCAGCTCTTGGTTGAACAAGTATAGAAACATATACCCCATGCTGGGGCTAGGCACACAGGACCTCCCTCCTCCCCTAATAAATAAATTATGGAACCTGTGTGATACTGTCAGTGCAAGTCAGTCAATTCCCCTTTGACCCACACCTACGTCCCACTTCCAAGTGCGTCCACACCTTCCACATCACCTTTGTGCACTTCCCAAGCAACACACAGTGCCAGGGCAATGGCCACAGGAGCTGTACCAAGAACTCCTACTTTATGCAGCTGCTGCTCACTTTGGGAGAACAATCACAGGCAGAGAAACTTTAGCTCTGGCTTGGCCCCCAATGGAGTTGTAGCTGCAATTGTTAGGTGCTAACCCTTGCTGTCCCCCAGGGGCCTGCATCACACAGGGGTTGCCAGCCCTGCAGCAGGCATGAGTGTTACGGCCCACTGAATCCAAGTCTGAACTGTAGCAGCTCTCCCTTTAGGCAAGATTGGAAGAACAAGCAACATTTCAATTTGTGATATAGTTTATTTCCAAAGACTGGTTTGGTTCAGTCTTGGCAATTGTGGCTAGGCAACCTTCATGTAGCAGTTGTCCTCCTGAGCAAGGGCTTGTAAAAATTTCATTTTTTTCTCATTCTTCCTGTTGTTTTCCCTCAATAGTTCCACTGGTGTTTTTTTAACTGCAGGTGCCAGTCTGGAACCCTCACTGTGAACGGTGTGAGTATCAGGACAGGAGTCATCCACAAAAAGAGCAGGTGACAACTTGTCCGAGACCAGGAACTCCAGGGGCTCTGCAGTTTTTCTTTCTGAGTTGAGCCCAATGCTATCCAGCGATTCTTCCGGTAAGCTAGCCACTGAGCCACACCTCCTGCCTACGGCATGCTTTACCACCTCTCTATTTTCCCCTGCATTTCCAAGTTTCCTCAAGTGGTTGTTCATGTGGCAGTGAAAGTCAGTATTTAGTCTGTTACTGCTGCTCTCTTGCATTCCTTTAGCAGTGCAGTTAAAGCTGTTAGGTTTTGTCCCCTTTATAGTTCTTTCTCTGCTGTTAAAATCTTGACAGTCCAGCTCTAACAAATGCAACAGCTCTTTGTCTCTGCTGCAGTTTTCATCTCTGCTCTCACTAGACAGCTCATTAGAGTTGATGATCCAAGGGCTACCATCACTGGTCTGTGTGACATCCTCACTAGAGGCTAAACCTGGGACAATGCTGCAGTCAAAATCCTGTGCAGTCAAACACAGGTGGTCATCTGTCCTCTGGTCAGGTTCACAGATTATGGTACCTGCAGGTGTTTCTCTCAGGTTGTTGTACAAAAGATGAACGAAGGGTTCATACAGTGACCTAGAGATAACCTCACTGTCACTGTCACAGCATGTACCATTACATTTAACTGCATTATCAAACGGTTGATAACCAGATGGTGGAGGTCCAATGGGGCACAAAATCATACCAGCTTTCTTTTGAACATTTTGATATGTTACTTGCTTATGTATTTCCTCCTCTGGTAGGAGAGCTGAACCACTGTCATTTGCATGTGTAGAGAAAGATGGCAAATGAACGTGTTCCAAACAGGTGTTCTGAAAATCAAGCTCAGTGAAGGGAGATCTGTAGTTAGTATAAGAGGTCTGATTGCTAGGGGGTCGATAAATTTGATCTTTGCAGCTAAGTTCTGGTGTCTCTGAAAACTGCGTCAAAGGCGGCGAGGAGCACACGTTTTCAAAACACAGAGTCAGGTTACTGTTAGCCATAGACTGAGACATAAGGGTATCAAAGCTCTTATATGCAGAGCTACTTGGTTCCTTGAATGCAGACACAATATCAAAGCTCTTATAGGCAGAGCCACAGGGCTCCACAGATGGAGACATAACGGTGTCACAGCTCTTGTAGGCAGAACCACAGGGCTCCACGGATGGAGACAAAAGGGTGTCAATGCTCTTGTAGGCAGAACCACAGGGCTCCACGGATGGAGACATAAGGGTGTCAAAGCTCTTGTAGGCAGAACCACAGGGCTCCACGGATGGAGAGATAAGGGTGTCAAAGCTCTTGTAGGCAGAACCACAGGGCTCCACAGATGGAGAGATAAGGGTGTCGAAGCTCTTATATGCAGAGCTACACAGCCCCATGGATGGAGGCACAAGGGTATCAAAACTCCTGTGTGCAGGGTTGCTTATTCTGTCTTTTTTGGTCCCAAAGGATGGTTTATTTGGAGATTCCTGGATCAGCACACACGAGTCATGCTGACTTTCAGAACTGCATGGAAAAAGGCTTTCATGAACCATATGTTGAAGATCACTTGCATCCAGAGAAGCAGAATTTACGCTGGAACTCTGATAGCCAGATTCAAAGGATTCTTCTGACTTCTTGCTGGTTGTACTGCAATTGTAGTCATCTTGAGAGGCTTTCGTGAAAAGGGAGACTGTGTGAGAAATATCACATGGCTGCTGACTCTGGGCTGCGCTTTCTTTTGGATTTCGCTGTGATGGATTTTCTGAGTCAAGTTTCTCAAAGGTTTTATTCTCACCTGTAATGATATCTGGGTCTTTATTGTCTTGCATGTTGTTTTCATCTGCCAGCAGCTCAATAAACATGCTAGCTAGTGCATCATTGTGTTCAGTGTGCTCTCTGAAAGCACTGACACTGTTCTCACAAGGCTCAAACAAGGTCATCTGGTTACTAGTCTCTTCCTGGCTCTCAGCCTCAACGTCTGTTAAACATTCACAGATTTCTATAGACTCTTCAACCAGAATTGTCTCAGGGATTAAAACTGCATTGTTGCCTTTTGGAAACCACTCTCCAGACTTGCTGTGGCAACTGCAAGATTCCTCAACATTTCTGATGTTATCTTTTCCCTTGAAGTTTTGGCTTGACAAACTTTGAGCCAGACAGTTCTTGCAACTTCTGTTTTTGGAAGTCAAAAGGAAAGGACAGTTAATGTTTATGTAACAGGAAACTATTTCATGCTGTAAAGCAGAGATTTTTTTTTTTCCCTTTATCTTACTTACATTTGGTTTTCCATATGCCTCTGCTTTAAGTCATGTAAAGGGAACTTAATTTCATCAATGTAGCACAAAACTGAAAACTAATAAACATACAAATGAGATTTAGAACACATGTGATTTGTATTTAGTATCCCCTGCACTAGCCAGACAATAGTACTTATTACATAGTCTACTTCTGGTGATCAGGAAAAGGTATTTTTTTGCAAAGCCTTTAAATTACCTTGACGTTTTTTACGACCAAATGGCTCTTTGCTGGATTTGGGATTTGATCCCACCATTCCTTCTTCACTCTGCAAGGGAAGAATTAAAATTGTCTGCTTTGACTGTATTTTGGCTTCACCAGCACACACTTCCCTCTCCCTCTTAGCCATCTGCATTGCAGCAACAGGAAGTACTTGTTCTGTGCCTGTCCAAGTGCTGGTTTTCATTAAACTAGTGCGAAGATGTTTATGTGTTTGGTGCGTGACTGCTCTGCATAACCGCAGTCACGTGTTCCTCTAATCATGTTTGAAATCACGTGCAAAACAGATAGGATCCCACTTTCACATTACCACTAAAAAAATTTAAAAGAAATACAGATATTTAACCATCATTACTGGAACTTCAGCAAAGAATGGGGTCCAAAACTGACAAACCCTAGAAATGGAGCCTGTTTTGGATGCTATAACAAGCCCATTTTGGTAAGATTAATAGAGAATATTCAGTTACCTATTCAGAAAATGACAGAGTCCAACTGATTTGTGTTTATAAAACGTTTGCTCATAGAGAGCTAGATAAAGGTGCTGAGGAAAAACAAAACATTAGATTCCTGTACTACTAGACATTCAGCTAATGAATAGCAACACTGATATCTGTGCAAACTGCTACTCTATAAAACCTGTGAACAGTACGATACATACTTGGTAAAACAGAAGTAACAAATTATAGATACTGCCATGATCAGTATGCAGGATACAGGAACAGCCATCTGCAGAACGTCTTCAGCTGTTAGCTGGTAAGCTGTTAAATAAACATATACATTTACATGTGTATGTGCATATAAATACAACTGCTGGCAATACCAAAGTCATTGCTCTTCTTTTGTGCCTTAAAAAATGCTCCTTTAGGGGATGTAAAATAAAGCCTCCAGCAGATAAACAACAGAAGATACAGAGCTACCAGTGGCGATGGCATGTGGCATGTCTGAAAGATCAATGCGGGTACTGCAGCCAGTTACAGTGACTGTTAGGAGCTGGAAGAGCCGACATGTCCTGTGAGGCCATTTGTCAGCTCTTGGGGACAAACCTGTCACACAGTTCCTAAAATGGCATTATCCTCTCCACTGTAGTGCAGCTATGCTTCTTTTCCTCTCTGTTGCTCTTCAGAGATTTTTATAAACCCCCAGTCCTCTGATGATTAACGTATTGCTTAATTTGCAGCCTAAATATCTCTTGCTCATTTACATCTACTTGCTCTTACGTCAATGTTTTTCTTGAGTTTAAATCTCTCTTCTTCCCTGGTGTCTACTTCATGAAGTATTTATAGAGAATAAACACATCCCCTTTCAGTCTTTTTTTCAGAAGGCTAAACAATCCAACTTCCCTTGGTCTTCTCTTTCTTAGTTTCCCCAGGAGTTACTTTTTTATCTTCAGTCTCTTTGGAAGCCTTTACAGATGTATCCACAATACATTCAAAAGGATGAAGATGATGATTCCATAACTCTCCTCTGAGAGGAGAGCAGCAGGGTATATATGATATGGTTTATAAAACTATACCATCCTTTTGTCAAGCTGCTATTTATTACAATACTTACCATAGTGAAATTCAACTTCTTCACTCCATTCACTCCAGTAGGCCGGGTACTCTGTATAGTTACACCTTACACTTGCAATGTAGTCATAGCCTCTCCTCAAGGAGCTTGCAGTAATTTCAAAGCTTTTTGCCTGGTAATTAATTGCTTTTACAGAAACCTGAAAAGAAAGTGAGAAAGTTCACTTTGATTTCTTTATGGGGTGAAGGGTTAGTGACAGCAATTAAATAACAATAATGTTATGTGTTTCAGCGACCTTTCACAAATGCACAAATGAATGACTGTATACCTAATCTGCTGTATATAAGACTGCATTTTGTTGTCATGAGTGGGTGGTATTTGTGACAAGTCACCACGCACGTTCTTCCCCTACCAGAAGACACCCAGTCCTAAAGTGCTGGATTGTTCAGGAAAGTGTCTGAAATGCCTCGAGTGCACCACAGAGTCATGAACAGCCTCCAGCTTCCTGATGTCTAAGGAGCAAACAAAGTTCAGGGAACAGAAGCATTGTATTTTCAATCTCTGTCCTGTCTACTGTGAGCAGCAGACCATTTTGGGGTGGCAGTCAAAAGAGTTTCAGTCCTTTAAAGCCCAGCTGAATCACCTTGGGACAATGGGACCCGTGGCAAGTGTTTGGTCAGGAACATTGTAGGACTTGCCCTCGCTGGCCCTTACAACATTATTCATGAAATGGTTTCAAGACTTTTCAGAAGACTTTTTAAATCTGTAAGCTCCAGAGAGACAGAAAATGAAGAGACTGCTTGTCTCTTACCTCTGTCGGGTGCTGCTTCCTCCAGTATTTCACTTCATAGATGACCGGCTTTCCAGAGAGCATGGATGAACGAGAATAGCCCTCCTCCCAGCTCAGATTGAAATTACCATTTTCAACTTTCTCAATGGTAAGATTTTTGGGGGCCCTTGGCTTAACTGTATGTTAAAAAATACAATTAAGGAGAACATGGCAATGGGAAAGCACTGATGGAGAGAAGCAGAGAGACAAACATTCACCAGAGACCAGAATCTCATTGCAGTCATGAGACTCTCATTTAGCTGTTTTCATTATCCCGTAGCGCAAGGATATAGAGGCCAAAACAGAACAACTGCAAGGTATTCATTAATAAGCACTGAATCTTCAAGCTGGCTGAACAAACTGCAAGTTCAAATTTTTGGTGCAGTGGATGCAGCTTTCAGCCTGGAAAAATGGGAACAACCTGCACCCTCACAATAGCATGCTGTGCCGTGGGGTAGGCACTGAGCTTCTGAGAACTTGGCAGCCAGGCTGTCCTGGCTACCTGTCTCTTAGAAACTGATACAGGCTCCGGCTTATTCTGCTGATAAGCAGCAGTGACAATCAAGTATTCTGGAAAGAACCAGCTCATCGCTGCAGATAAATGCCTGCCTAAGGTATCTGAATGATTCTTCTGAGTGTTTGAGGTGACAAGCGTATGAACAAACACACTGTTCTAAACAAACTAGCTGCCTATAGAGAGACATAAACTGTATCTATGGTCTGTCCTGTGAAAGAGCAGAGTCATTAACTTTTTATCACTGGTTGTTATAATCCAACAGCAATTACTGTAAAAATCTCTGTGGAGGGGGATGATTCAACTAGCATGAAAAAATCAGAGTATAACAGAGACAGGAATGGAATAAATTTCAGTAGGGATAGCCTAGTGCCTTTCTAAAAATTGGAAGTGGCACATTCCTCTTCATCCTTGAATTCTACAGCCACAAGTAAAATGCACTAAGGAAACACCTAAGCCCCCAAACTGCCGCTGCCTGGCAGCTGAGAGGGTACAGCTAGAGGAAGAATCACTCTGCTGGCCCCATTACTTATACTGTTTCTTTAAGAATCAGGTTTCTAAGCCACCTGCATTTAAGCCACCATGGGACCTTTTCACCTCTGATAAGGAAAAAGTGTTCCAGTGACATGATGAGGAGTTAGCTAGGATTGCAAAGCCTGGAACCAGATCTCCTGGTGACAAAATAATCAGTTTCTTACCAACCAGCGCTGGTGTAACACTGGTATTCCACATATCAGTCTCATTGAACTGTAGAGTTAGAATGTATGTGAGGGCTGCTACAAAATAATCCGAATATATTGTGCAAGTGCACCTTAAACTGTCTTTTCCATTCTCAGGGACACACACACGACTTCTGAAAAACAGGCAGAAAATTATGTGATGTTTAGAGAGTGGCACACTATTTCTTGAAAAGGTGAAATCAAGCTTCCCAATGTGTAGAGCTAATCAAATCTGAGACAAACAAGCTCAGTTCCTAGAAATGTTAAGTCCAAACAAATCCAAACCAAAACTGAGCTCCCCCGAACTCCCAAACAACCCACCTTCCCCGAACACCTCTTGGATATCTGTATCACATGAACGAAAAACTTGACAGAAAGGCTAATGATTGATCCCAAGAGGAAAAATTAACACCCTTCGTCACACTTCAGCCTCTGAAGGAGCGGACTGACATCTTGCTAGTATAGGAACAGGTTTACTATAGTGTATAAAGTGACGTTATTTGGATGTCTGTGTGGAGAAATCATATGGAGAGGAACAGGAGAGCCCAGATGCATCTTACTTAGTAGGAGATGATGACTGACCCTGCTGCAAAACAGGGACAACAGTTTGTGCTCGAACAGAGTTAGACTGTATGGAGAAATAATCACCTGGGCTCCAGGGGAGAGTACCTTTCACACAGGCTACAGACTGGTAAGTCAGGTAAGATTTCTCCTGAAGGAGGTAAAATTTCACACGAAATGAAGGCTGGGTAAACTTATGAGAGCCCTACCACTCCTACGAGTAGGACTTGATCACTTCTCCGTACTAAGAGTGCAGAGAGGTCTGCAGTAGAGTGGACCACTGAACAGAGCATGCTGTTAATTACAGCAACCCATTTTCCTCCTGGCAAGAAGAATAATCTGGATTACATTTTGCCCCGGACTCCCATGGTAGAGGGAGGGAATCAAAGCAGATAATGGCTATAGGATATATGAAGTTCCAACAATGATAATGTAACGTCTTATTAAACACTTACGGCTCAGAAAGTAATTCTTTTGTGTAGTACAGCAGGAATTCTTTGGAGCAATTCGTTTGTGCAGGCACCTTCCAGTGACAAACCAGCTCTTTGTCATAGTCAGTGAAGCATGCAAATTCCTGTACATGTCCTGCAGCAACTAGGGAGAAGCAGCACACAACAGGAAGCAAGAGAATAAATTGGACTAAGCAGAAACATTAACTTTTCCATCTAAACAGAACTACCAACCTTCTATAAATTAAGTGAAAGCATTGTTATTTTTCGTGTTCTGGGTAAATGGAAAGAGATGCAGGTCACCAAACGCCTCCACCTTTCTGGAGACAACATCTACAGTCTTGGAGAAGAAGAAGGTCTGCAGTAGTAATATTGAAATAGATAGGCACAACTCATCCAACACAGTCTCCCAAGCATAGAAAATCTGATTCTGATAGCTCTATCTAAAACACATCAACATTTAATTATAAAACAGCATCATCCTATGTGTTAAATACAAAAGGTTCAGAAGTCAAAATGCAGATAATTAACAGTCAGATCAAGATCACTGCCTACGGGCATGTACTTGTGCTTTACCCACAATGGTTCTAAGCTTCCCAAATGTATGCGCTATGCCTCCCAGAGCAGTTCCCCATTGCCTAGAAGCTCTTCCTTTCACAGGCTTTCTTCTAGTGTACACCTTTTCTCAATTTCACTCAGTATTTCCTGTTCTGTCTTCTATTTTTCACTGTTATGATAGTGTTCGGAGACCTGGAGAGGTTTAGTCACATTGTTCCGGGCACTAAGAGGGTACAGAAAAGCCCAAAGTCTCTGCACTCCCAATGTTCGCATTTACAGTCTCTTTCACTGGCAGTATTTAAGAAAAAAATAGAAAACATTGGTCAAAATATCTTTGTTAGAACTGGAAAGGGAAATGGAATACACAGTCCTCAGTATCCCTTCCAGTCTCATTTTCCATTATTTCAGTGCAGTCCACATGAGTGAAACAAGGTACAGAAGAGGAGGAGCTACGTGACAGTAAGGTCATGCTGTTATTAGGACTAACAGTGTGCCAAATGTGGTACTGGAAAGTGATCATTTCTAAATAAAGCAGTGAGAAACAGCTAATACTTTTATCATCCCAGACAACTGTTTGCCTTCTTTGATGTTTGACTTCTCTGTTATTGGTAAATATTAACAACATCTCCCTTTTCTTGCACAAGTTGTACAGATCTAAATTCTTCTCTCCTGCTCTACATCTCAATTCCCCATAAAAATTTAGAATAGCTTTGGCTGTTTTTTAGAATCCTATTAATTGATATTTTTCTGATAGTTTCCTAAGGGATTCTGCTAGGTTTCCTGCAGCAATTATACAAGGGCCATATAAAGACATGATTTTCATTTCTCTATAGTACATGAATGATTTTGTTTACATGGCCCAGCACATTACTAACTCTCCATTCTTGTGATTTACATTGCAAATTCAAAATTAAGTTGCCAACAATTCACATCCTGTAAGGTCCTTGTCCTTCAGCTACTGCTGCTTCACAGGCTTATTCTTTCCAATGAGTACCTCAGTTTCAGATTATTCCTTCCAAGCAAAAATGTTGTTTTCAAAAACACGTAATTTCATTTTATCCTTCCTACACTTCTACTTTTCTGTAGTTTACTTGTGTTATTTATTCTGATGTAACTTCTGCATGCTCCGATACAGTACAGTATCTCCAAATGTGAAAAAACATGATGGTCAGATGCCTTTTAGTGGACATGATACAATAAAACGACAGGATCTACCACCAGACCCTCTGGTACTTCAATAAAAACCTGACTCAAAGAAACACTTAATTGTTTAGTACTGTCAGTGTATGTATGGTCTTTCACCCTCATTAAAATCCACACACCACCTTCACTTGCCTTTCTATAAGGCCTCCCACAAAACTGGACTACCACGCAGTCCTGGATCACTTGAATAAGCTCAATAACCTTAGTGAGGCCCACTTACGCAAACGAGGAATTATGGCAATGTCTAGGAACCATTAAAAATTCTATCAAAATCATAATCTAAATTGTCTGGTATATTGACCGGTTATAAACCTAGAACTGACTCACGGTTTCATTAGTGTTCAAATATTTAGAAAATGTTTTATTTTAGTTACTAAGGCTAGATAGTTATCTTGTAGGTAAGAACTATCACTCTCATATCCTTTCTGGATGGCAGCACCACATTGAGCTCCGTTTTGTTCTGCACGGTCCCCGGTTCTTCAAAAAAAACCCCAAGAATCATCAGAAGAGCAGCAAGTTAAAGATTAAACTGCTGCAAAACCATAACAGTCACACTGCTCATTTATTTTAAAAGAACCATTATCTGTTTATCCTGTTGCTGTTTATATTTGGTTGCAATCTGTATTTTTATTGTTAGTTTCTTTCCTTTTCCCACTTTAAGATGCACTTTTAAAAGAAGTACTAACATTTTAAGCCCTTTAAAGATGAACGTCATTATTTTTCAATGTGTTGATGATCTTACACTTTGAAGAATACTTCAATTAAATGAAGTTCTTCCTGCTGTGTTAAGCTATGATGATTAGCAGCTTCACTTTATCACGCCTTTCAGTGTCCTCATGTCTTTCCAGAACTCTAACTTATCTTCTGTATTCTTTTCCTGTGACCTTCTCCCTTTTCCATCTCTGGTACACCGTATTTTTTTTTAAACCGCGGATATTTGAGAATTTCCTTTTGAAACTACATACAGTACAGGGTTTGTTTTCAGTTCATGTAGTAAAAAAAGGGAACTGAAATACTGGATTTCTTTTTTAATTCTCAACTAGAACATTACGTTGAAGAAACTTAAAACATGTAGTTAACTAGGAGAAAAAAAATATCTGTAAAATTAAACCTTGATAAAGATCATTCACAGAAAACATGGGATCACCTAGGTCAGATGACCCAGCCAATGTGCTCTTGCAAACCTTGATCCTTCTCATTAATTCAAATACGTGGTACACAAGAAAATAGTTAATAAACCTTTTTTTAGAGACAGGCTATTTTTAATTTTCTTTTAACTATTTTGGTTTGCTTTAAAAACAAAAAAAAAGGAAACAAAAAAACCTGTAGACTACTGTGGAACTACTTAAAAACTACAGAAAGCAAAACGTAAGATTCATTTTCCAGAGAATAAAAATGCATTGTCAGAAACCATGATTTTATATATCTAACTTGTCTTTATAATCAAATGTCATAAAAGATACAAGGAAAAAACCATATTCAGCCCCTGCCAGTTGAACTTCAGAATATAACCATTAGCTAACAAGCAGCATTAAGACTTAATGCAGCTACACGTCCTGCCAGACCAGAAGAACGGTGTAGTGAAGAACACACAGGACACCTGCCCCTGTACAGGCTCAAGTCAGAGCACGTCATGTCTGACAGCAAGTGCCTGCAAAATTTGTTCACACCAAGTCAACTAAATTGTCCAACTTAGTAACTCTGCACACTCCGGAGAACACAAATTGACAGATATCCTTTAACGGTAGATCTACAGGCTCCATTTCACGAGCATAGCTCCCTCAAGGTCCCACATGGCTAACAGTGGCAGTTATGAAAATAAGCAAATGAGAGACTAGTGCTTTCTACTCATGGTGTTTCTACAGAGGTGTCCCTGGGTTATTGTTCTGGGCTCCCCAGGTCAACAAAGACAAGGAACTACTGGACAGAGTCCAGCGGAGGGCTACGAAGATGATGAAGGGAATGGAGCACTTCTCTGATGAGGGAAGGCTGAGAGACCTGGGTCTGTTTAGCCCGGAGAAGAGAAGATTGAGAGGGGATCTCATCAATGCTTATCAATATCTAAAGGGCGGGTGTCAAGAGGATGGGGTCAGACTCTTCTCAGTGGTGCCCGGCAACAGGACAAGGGGTAACTGGCACAAACTGGAACACAGGAAATTCCATTTCAACAGGAGGAGAAACTTTACTTTGAGGGTGGCAGAGCACTGGAACAGGCTGCCCAAAGAGGCTGTGGAGTCTCCATCTCTGGAGACATTCAAAACCCACCTGGATGCGTTCCTGTCCAGCCTGCTCTAGGTGAACCTGCTTTGGCATGGGGGTTGGACTAGATGATCTCCAGAGGTCCCTTCCAGTCCCTGTGATTCTGTGTGATTCTGTGATTGCTGAGCACCTTGTTTGCAGCAAGGTGTCCAACAGAGATTAGATAATGGGGAAGCAAGGAGATGACTTTCCAAACCTCAGTTTCTCCTTCCTGTAAACTATTTTTCCTTGCCCATGTGGAAAAGGTCAATAAAAAGAAAAAATCTAATATGTATATTAGTATATGGATATTCCTGACATTTGAAGTTACACATTTTACATTAGTTACTTAATGGTAATAGTCTTGCCTACTAGTAATGGGAAAATGTTGTCAATAAAAACTTCAGTATAATAATTTAAAACATTGACAAATGTACCTTCATTTGTTGGATATAAAAAGAAAAGGATCCACAGGGTATGCAGTGCAACACTTGGGAGTCCTGCCATCGTTGACACTACCCAGGTTCAGTAGGGTAAGCTGTGCTGAAATTCTGCAAACAGAAAACATTATTAGAAGCTGACATCAGTATCCCAGTTAAGGTAAGAGTGTAGTTCCTCCTACCACTCTGCCAGATGTTAGGACTCAGATCCTTTGCAGTGCCTGATGCCCCTAAAGTTAGGTCATGGAACAATGAGAAGTGTAGAAGAATAAGGATAATACAAATGAGCTACAAGGCTTTTCTGCAAAGTTTTAATTGCAGAGGATACTAGACTGACATTGGCAGTGGACCTACTCTTTTAGCTACTAGAAAAGCAAAGCTGCTAGTATGTGAGACATTAAAAGGGTAAGCACTAGACCAAAATCATTGACAGTCAACATGTCACCAAAGCCCTATGATTCCACTCCGATAACTGACAGAATTTAACAATGAAGTGTCTGATCTATTGACAAAAATATTTCCACCAAGTCCTATCACCAGTACCCTAGACAATATCATCCTCTTGAAAAATATTTTAGCAAAGACCTCTGAGCCTTGCTTCAACAGAATACATTAATCCACTAAAACAGTAAATAATTAGAAAGAAGTTGTCAAACACATACCTAATCATGATATAGCCAGCACAACTTTGGAAAAGGAAAATTATGCAGCTTCTACATATTAGAATTCTTTAAGCATAGCGAAGCTGCTTAACTGCACTGAAAACAGATGAAATAATTCATTTAAGACTTTCAAAATCTTATTTCCCCAAGATTCTTTTGCTGATACAATATAGCCACTTTGTGGAAGATCATATTCTGGATTAGATAGCTACTAGCTTTCATATCGCTAGACATGTATGTGATGCATTTATAATTCTGGTAAACTTGTAGATAAAGTCATGCTAAATAATACGGAATAACCATGACTTTGCATTCAGTATAAAGAGGGATAAAACTTGTTCAGCAGCACATTGTCTCTTAATACACAACCCTTTAGTCCCTTCCTCTCACGCTCTTGGTATTTTCTAATCTCCAAGTCTGGACGCAGCGTTCTTACTACCTGTGTGCTACAGCTGCTCTGCTTACATCTGCAAAGTTCCCAGCTGGCACGTTATTTTTGATTTCAAAACCTCATGACTCTCTCTGTGTGACTGAGCAAGGAGGAGAGAAATTCTCAGATCATCTCCTTTAGCAGGAGAGTGGTGCTGGGCTTTCTGCAGAAGTTTTGTTAGATTTTGAAGTAGAAGAGACCATTCCAATGTATTTCTTGATGGTGGTTCAATACCCTCTGCTCCAGCTACAGCAGAACAACCTTTGACACTTCTACCAGATTTGAGTTTCACCAGCGCACAAGACAAAAGGAACTGGCGAGGGATCAGCAACTCTGCTGCGGTATAAACTTATTAAGTAATTAGCTTAGGAAAAATTTAATGACCTTTTGGAAGCGTGCATGCGGGCACTGTGTACATGTAAGGATGTGCAGCCTCAAAGGCATGCTACCAAAGCCATATCCCCTCAAATAACTCCTCTCTAAAAGTGGGATGATTCTCAAGCACAGCTGCTAAATATTTGTTGTCAAATATTCAAATAGAATAAGCACAAGGTAGGCAACAGCCAGACTCTGTCTCAGTTGAGTAAGGGGCAGAAAAATCACTTTTTTTATAAAGACAACCACACCTTTTATTGATAAATGTATCTACATAAATTAAACTATTGAGAAAAACAGCGACAGAATCTTTTTTTTTTTCCCCAATATATTTAGAGGTATTAGCACTTCACTTATGATCAATCTTTACTTGAGTATGTCAGATTCAGCTCCAAGGGAATTACCCCATAATCCAAAGTTCTGCACTTGTCAGAAAAGTCATGTTTAATGATCCTATATTTCTTGCATTCTCACATGCATGATTGACCACTCTTTAAAACAAACTTCTAAAGATTAAACTAGGAAAATTTCAATCTTAGAGGATAAGGGATAAAGACATTTCTAGTGAAAACAGAAGATTAGACTGGAAGGTCCTTTGTGACCTTCTCCGAGGCAGTTACTGCACATCTAGTAACAAAGGACATAAGAAAGATGATTTTCTCACACATGCTCAAGAAAACTATTACTCAAGAGCTGAGCTTTTCACATTTTGGGAACAGAAAAAACATGACTGAGCACAATAATAAATTTTTTGAAAAGCACAAAAGTGCCTTTGCTGCTGCTCAGAAAAAAGAAAAAGAGCAAACTGCTCCAGCATAACGAAAATCCTTCTTCTTTTCCTCCTTTTTCCCAGAATTCTCAAGAGAGGAAGTGTTTGCTTTCCCGATCATTGTTAAGTAATACTGTTGCATGACTGGAGTTCCAAGAAACTCTTAAAACTTTGGCAGAGAATCCTGTATCTCATAAGCATATATGAATCAGCAGATGGCAGAGCAAAAATATCTCCCCCATAGGAGAAAAGATCTGCACATGTTGATGAAAATGGAGTTAACCCATAGCTCTAATAAAACTGCAAATTTTTTTTTTTTTTTAAATAAGAGTAGTGGACTATAACTCCAATGCAAAGGGAGAAAATTTTAAAATGGCAATAGCTTCCCTATCTGTTAGCTCTTAAGTTTTTCTTCATATCAGGTAACAAAATAAAGTGTGTAACATATAGAGAATACTAAAATCACAGCAAACCTACTAATCCCAATATATTTGAGGAAAGTACGGTGTAAATAACATAAGTGACTTCCCTAAAACTACAAAAGAAATCTCTCAGGACTAGAAGCAGGTCTACGTGATTACTGGCACAAGTTATACGCTCTGATCATTTATCATTTCTGTCTCTTGAAAAAAAATATGATGTGGTTGAAAAGATTTTGCTTACTATCAAGAAAAACAATAGTAACTTCTGGTCTGGGCTTCTAAATAAGTTAGGGTCACATTTAATCTACAGGCGTAATTTGCAAAACTGTTATGCTCAAAGAGTAACTCATGCCCAAAAGACGGGCGATAGTCAGTTCTACATAAGACTGCTTAGCTTACCTTTGCTGCAATTGTACAGGTAAAGGACCGTTCCCTATTTTAAAACTGGCTTTTTTTAAAATTAAAGTACATCTTGTCTTATTCTTTCTGGTTTAAAACATTGGCCGTAACTGCAGACTAAAATGAGATAAGCAGTATACAGCAAAGCAAAGCAAAAGTTCATCAACTGATTTTCTATCAGAATTTGAAAAGAAAAAAAGTTAGGGAGTAATTTCCATCTTTTTTTGCTGCTGATTTTAATTGATTATTTTTTTTCTAAGTGCCTATACAAAATGGCAGACCCATAGGAACGTAACTCTTTGACATGCAATGTGACTGTCAGAGGCAACCGCAGAAAGTATGTGTATGGTGAAAAGCGTAGGCGTCTCAGACAAAGTGGGTTTTCACAAGAATTTGGAAGCTGGGGAGTGAGTCCTGTATATTACGTTAAGAAGGAGGTTCAGATGTAAGGGTAGACTGGAGGATATTTATAAGTTCCAATAATTAAGGATGGCAACTTTGGTCAATGAAGGGCCAAAGGATAAAATTCAATAGTTCCCACTTTGTGTTATCTAAACTGAATGGTAAACCGTTCCCACATGCTTCTTTGCCATTCAATTAATACACCATTGTGTTAACGTTATCTCTTCTTGCTGAGACTACTGAAGTGGAAAGCCTTGGGTAAGCAGAAACTCAAATCCATGCCCAGGTCCTTAGATTACAGATTCTTTAGTGGGGAGGCTTTGTCCCATTTTTTATCTTAAAGGGCATAATACATATATTATTGCTTACCTAACACAGTGTTTCCTGCATCATTGTATGATCACGAAAGAAGGAATTTAACTTCGGAATGGTGGATCTTAAAGGAGCAAGACATTCTTTTTTATTCTTTTTAAGTGAGTAATTTTACTAATACTTTAATGTCATCCTCGTTCCACAAATTCCTTCATGTAGTTTGGGACACTTACCATTAATGTCATTTTATGCAACAACATACAAATGATATCTGCATTTCTGGAGCAGGACAGGGCACATCTGGATAAACCTCTCCCCATAAACGTGAAAAGAGCCTCTCAAAACGAGCAGATAGGTTCTCTTTAAAAAACTTGAAACTGGTCAATCTTTATTTATGACTTAAGCTGAGGTTTCTGCATTCCAACACATTTCCATATTGAGATGACAGAAGTCAACAAAGGGCATAATAACATGTTATTTGGGCCTATAAGGAATACAGTACTTTCACATAATTTGACAAACTGCAAACCGTAGTCGGCAAGCAGTGAGATAACTTCAGGTATTTTCTACTTTAGAACCAACAGAAACTCTGGAAACCGCTGAAGTGGGACACGTTGGAAAAAAAAAAAAAAAGGTGAAAAATACAAAACCATTTAGACTGAAATGACTAGAAGAGCTCACTTCTGATCTGACACTTCTGAACCCCCGGTTCTGAGAGTTCAGCCTAAATTCGTCTTGAGTTCTCCTAGAACCCGTACACACCGGGAATAATTTTTAAAGAAGGAAATCAGATTCAGGAACAGCTCTGCAGTTCAGAGCGAGCTCCCTGCGGTGAACTCTCTGACGGCGGAACAGGGGTCCAGGCTAACACGGCGTTTTCAAGCCAGCGCAGGAAGGCAGGATTTCCAGCAGAAAGGAAATTTCTGGGAATTATACCAGTTTTGTCCTCGGTTATTTCCAAAGGAGCGCCCGAGTTAAATAACCTCAAGGAAGGAAAAATACACTTCTGCCAACGACAACGCTTTCACCGACCGGCCGCGCCCCGAGCCGCTCCATCCCGGGAGGCGCCGGGGCTGAGCGGCACCGGCACCCGGGGCTGCTCCGGGACCCCCGCCGCACCCCGCGCCCCCCCGGCAAAGGCCGCCCCGGACCCCGAGGAGGCCAAGGGCCGTTTCACAGCGGTACCTGGGATTCTGCCCGACCCGTCCCGTCTCGCCGCCGGCCAACTCCACCCGCCAGCTCAAGCTCCGGCACCGCCGCCGCACCGGGAGCACGGTAAAGCTGAGGAGACCGGCAGACGCCGCGTCAGCCGCCAAGCACAGACGGTACAAATTCAGCTCCGGCCATAGTTAATAAAAAGAAGGAAACCTTCCTGCCGCCGAGCGGGGAGGGGGAAGCCGCTCGAGCTACTCCGCCTGGTCCGGCTCCCGGTCGGAGCGGCGCGGCGGGTTCGGTTCCGTTCCGATCCGGTCCCGGCCCCGCAGCACCTGCGGGTCCGCCCCGACACCGGCCCCGCGGCTCACCGCATCTGTCTCCTCCGCCCGGCGCAGCCCGGCGGAATCGGCTGTCGGCGGCGCGGCCGCACCCGCTCCCGCCGCTCCCCCCGTCCCGTGTCGGGGCCGCCTCCGCAACCGGCTCGTCACGGGGCGGGCACTGCCGGGCCTCGGCCCCGCCTGCTGCCGAGCCGATCGATGGCAGGCGGCTGCAGCCATCACCGAGCTGTCGAGCGCGGGGGGTGGGGGTCGTGGTAGGAAGCGGCGCCACAGGCCGGCGGGTGAGGGGGAGCCGGGGGTCCGGGAGGGCAGGCCGGAGGAGGTGGGCCTGGGCAGGGGGGCGAAGGCTGCGGGCGGGGATGGGGCAGTTTCTCGGACGGTTGCCCGTGGCTTCACCCGTGGGCTGCGGCTGGCGGCAGGCCTGAGGGCCGGCGGGCGGTGAAGCAGCCCGGAGCTCGGCCAGAGGCGGTCGGTCGCTCGCTCCGTGGGTCTGTGTGAGGGTGGAACGCTGCCACGGGCGAGGAAAGCTGACGAAGACGCTTTTCAAGGTTTTCCCTGGAGCAGCTTCCAGCGTGTCCGCGTCGGCAGCTCCGGGGGCCTGGGAGGCGGTCGGGGTGCAGGCCGGGAGAGGCGGGAGCGGCGGGAGCAGCGTGCCCGGTGCTGTCCCGGGGCGCGTTGAGCCAGTCGGTGCTGGTGCTGCTGGGAGAGGCCCGTGTGCCGGGGCGGGATGGGGGTGCGACACTTTAAAATCTGAGCGCACACCCGCATTTCTCAGTTTGGTCCGTTGTTTGGTCCTTCGGCTTGGAGGAGTCTGGCAGCTTCTCTTTTCTTGTGAACGGCTAACGATTATTTGGCCGCAGCGGTCAAGGAATTTCTTGAGATGCTTTTATTTAGTTCTGATGTTGTTCAGAACGTTTAGAGGAGGATTTTCTGTCCGAAGTAAGCTACGCTCTAATTAGACAAGTTACTGGGATATGCAGTAAGCAGAAGCATCTAACACACGACTGTGCGAGGTCTGCTGTTGATGGTTACACATAACAACGCTATTTTCAGTTTGGGGGCATGATCACACAACGCCTACATTGTTTTATTCTGTAGCTAAAATTAGTTGGACTTGATCGTTTGCATCCTTCTCGTAGAACCTTGGAGTTAGTTACCACCTGTATTCTGAGAACAGCGTGGGGGATCTGCTTTTTTGCCCTGATTCAGTGTTAGAGAGTTTAATCTTACGTGTGCTTGGACTGTATATTTTTAATTTGTGTGAACATGCGCGTTAATTCCAGCTTACACCTCTTGCAGCATTTGAAGCCTGGTGGAATATTGCGATGGCAGCTCAGATGACTGATGCTCATCGACGGTTCTTGCAGGTCCTGATGTCTCATGGGATAATGGAAGGATCAGAGGCTAGGAAATTACACAGGCGCTGCTGTGAAATCCATAAAGGTGTGTCTCTCTTTTGGAGAAAAAGTAGAGAGATGGAAGAACTATTTTTTTCCTGGTGCAGCTTACAAATAATTGGATTTCTGAAAAGCATGTGCCATCTTAAAAAAAAAAAAAGTTAAAAAACTTTAATGATGTGAGTGTTCTCTCTCTTTCGTAGAAGATAAAATAACACAGCAATGAGGAAACTTAAGTTTTAATCAGGTCAGACTCATACAGAGCACTTTTTATTTTAGCAAAGTTTTTTTTTTAATATGCTATATACTTTTAAAAAATCATTTTTGACACTGATAGTGCTGAAATTTCCAGAATGTTTTCCTTCATACTTATTTGGAAAGATTTCCTTTGGAATATAATATGAAGCGTATGCTGTTATCCATCTTGAGTAAATCTGTCACGTCTGACTGATTACGTGGTCAGCTGGTTAGTTTTAATATATGCTATACCAAGCTGAATTTTATGGCACATGTAACAAAAATTTGGTTGTATATGATCAAATCTGTTTGAAGTTCACGTTCAAACTTAAATAGTACAGAAATGTATAATCAACTCAATAGGAATTTTTTTTTCAGAGATCTGCTTAGAGATCAGAGATCTGTATTTCATCTTCACTAATTTTGAAAATGTGGTGGGTACAAACCGAAAGAAAGTGGTAATGAGTAATGTGTTTAGCACTAATTAATCAGTAGGTATTAGATGTGTCTGTTGCTGGTTCCCAGCAAATAGTGAAAGAATAAAATTCCTCTATTTTCATCTTTTCCTTATTTATGAATGAAATTGAAAAGGACAAGGAATGTGTAAGAACAAAAAGTGGCATTTAAAAGGAAATACCCAAATGCTGTTCAAATTAGTGATTTTAAACCCTTACCATTGAAAGGCGGGTAACTTTGGTAAATGTTTAAATTACACATTCTGAGATCTAATATGCACTGAATATTTGTCTCAAGTTATTTTCTAGTTCTCTAGTATTTACAACTTTAAAAGCCATCTTAACAGTTATTTGAGGGGTTTAGTCAGCTCAGGATATCAGTGTGAGTCTGTTGAGAGCTGAACGAGTAACTGCAGGGGAACTGAACTATTCAGTTGCTGGTGGCTAACCAGGATGATAACTTTACATCACCATCGCTAACTGTTCTTTCTCTCTGTTAAGAGAGAAGAAACTGTAGTCACTGATGCACACAACCTCTTGTGAACTCCATCGTGCTTTGTTGCCACAGGTGAAATCCTTTCTGGGCGATGGCACTGTTTACGTATTTCCCTTAGTTAAAAGGAGTCAAACAGACTCCATAGGTTTTCAAACTCTTCTGAGAAAAATAACATTGCTTTTTAGAGGTTTACTCCTGTGTTTGTGACAACCAAGCCACTGTGATTTGTAAAAGAATTTTATCATAAATGCTAGAGATGGCCTAAGCCAGTAGCATGGCTATAATGGGTTTATTGTGTGTTAAGAACAAAGAACCTTAAGAAAAAAACCTGTTATGGCTAGGTTGTGTTTTCAGTGTGTAGGATCAGTGAGCTCTACTGCAGTAAGAGCTGACAGAGTTATTATTCATTAGGAAGGTTTATTTAATAGAAGGATGTAGAAAAAAAAGGTTCCTTTGCAATTGCTGCCTACCAAGTACTTGCTATTTTTTCTGCATAGTGACAGTTGATGTGTAATGGAAAAGTTTGTGAAATTACACAGATACAGTGTGGGAGTTGTAACTGTTACAGTTTTATTAAATGCTCTACCTAGGAAAGCTTTTTGTCCTGTCGGAAGGCAAAAGGATGTTGAACTTGACTCACTGAATGGAACACTTCCCCCCACGTTTGTTTTATGAACAAAAGAACCAGCGGTTTGACAAACCCATCCTTATTGGGGGCAAAGTTAACAGTATTGCAATTTACGAGATAATGGTAATAGCATTTTTATGAGGAGACTCTGCCTGACTATACTTTTTATAGATGAGGTTCTTATTTTGATGCAGTTTCTTCAAATACATCTTAATACTGCTTAGTGCAATGTGAACATCTATTTTCAAATCGGATCAAAGCTAATGTTACTAAAATTAGCTTATTTGAATTAATTCCTTTCTCCTGCAGGTTGTAAGCATTACATAGCAGGGCTGTCTCCTACGACATTGGTTTCCTTAAATAAAAAAGGATAAAAAAGATGTGTCAAATGAAGTCAAGTTATACAGTAACCCGCCTGTGCAGCCTCTGAGCAAACTGATCTGAAAACTTTCCCTCCTGGTGTTTGGCATGCTTTCTTGTTACAGTTTATTTCAAAATCCTAAGCCTTTTGGCCAGAAGACACCTTCTTATTTTGTGTGTATCACCTGCATGCTTCCTGTTAGCAGACAAGTGTCTAAAATCTGCACACAGCTCTGAAGGAAAAGCTCCAAACATCTATCAAAGTGCTGTGTAGAACCACTAGAAAGTGTTAGGATTAACACTTACTGTCAGTTGGGATACAAATTGCAGGCTTGTTGGGGAAGGTTATTATAATTGCTGATACTTTTTTACTGGAATCCCTTAATGCATGCTGTTTCTGTCTGCATTGTGTTATGGCTTCTCCAGTTATGAAACACGTTATAGGCAAAACTTAAGTGCAAAGTTAAAGATGTCTTGCAGATCTCTAGCATTATATAATGGCTGAGGTACCATGACATTCTCAGCATCCTTTCCGGGGTGGCTCTGTGTGTTGTCCGTGGGTGTAAGCTGGTATTTCCTTTGTTTGTGTAGTCAGGGAAATGGTAGTATCTGAGTTGGCTGTTGTTGGATCCCTTTAGAAGACACTGTCTGTGGGAGGAGAATATATAGAATATTATTCTGACCCTGACCCCAACCTGAAATCAGGAAGCAGTAAAAACTGGAGACTTTGTAGTTATTTTTCATGCTGTCTTCCAAGCCATCTGAAGTTCTTTAGTAACAAGCTCTGGATTTACACTGCTCTAAACAGTACAACTGGAAAGATGGTGCCCCTCCCCTGGAAAACACATTTCTCTCTGTCATAGCACGACTTTTTTTTTCCCTACAGATCATGGAATAAATATCAAGATTCATGTGCTCTCTACCCCTTGATAGATTTCCAAGTTTATATATTTTGTCTTGGATTCAGCACATCTTCATTTGACGACTATTTAAATATAACAGTATTGGACATTTTTGTGACCAGCATTTTATTTTCCAAAGACATCATCTTTTTCTTTGCCACATTCTTCAAGGCCAGAAAATTAACAGAAAACACAGATCCATTTTCTTTTGCTATATTTTTGATGAACCTAAGGATAATTTGGAGGGACAAAATCAGGTTGCCTTTCAAACCGATGGCTGTACTTACTGAAGGTTGTATTTCTACAAATAATTATAAAATGTAACTGTGTATTAAGTTACAGTGAAGTTCATTAGAAAAATGGCTGATACAGTCCATATATGAAAGGATGTTTAGAAAAATGGAAGAATGAGAGAAACCTGCTTTTTTCCTGCGTATTTGGATGTGCAGAAGGAGTATATTGATTAACCATTCGTTAACGTGGGTTGTATCAGACTGGCTTTTATCTAACTGTGTTTTGTATTTTATTTAGCTGAACTCAGAAGAAAGTAACTGTTGATGTCAGCTTTAGTTTACAGTCATACCAATTTCTTAAGCGTAATATATTTTGTGCTAGGCTGTTGAAAGACCCACTAAATAAATTATATATGAGAAACAGGGATTCATAGACAAGCATTTTTGCTTTACATGTTTTGTATGTCTTTTAGTATTTAGTATTCTAGGAAGAGCCCCAGCAGCTGCTCCTATGCGTGACCCAGTGTGCTCATTAAGCTTATATCTTGTCTGCAAAGTTCAGCTAGAGCTTAGGGGAATTTTTCTTATCTGTGGTGAAATTTGCAGATAACCATCTGTTTGAAGTCATATACATATACCAGAGAAGTGTTTGCATTGCAAAACAATAGAAAAGTCCACTGTACTGTTGTTTTGATATTTTGCTTTATAGTGCATCAAATATGTCAAAACTAGAAAAAGAAAACATGGCTCTTGGCTCCTCGAACTAGGCATTTTTGTGTAGACAATGAAAAACATCACAAGGCACCAACAGAAAAGGGACTGGGGAAGATCAGTGGGATTATAGACAGTGTGATCACACAATTCCTCAGCAGTACTTTGCTATAGCATAGTGAATGCTTGTAAGTAAATACACTGCAGTTACTTCTCTTACGTGTTGTGGGAGAAGTGAATGGTGACGAAATGTTTTGGTGAGGATGAGATGAGGTTTTCTGGTGGATGGCTGTACTTTCTCCCATCTCATCTGCATCATATTGCCCATGACTAGTTCTAGAAGCCAAGCTCCTGCCAGGCTCAGTAGTAGTCTCTTATCTTGTCTATGTGCTACCCACTCTGCAGAGACTCTTCTGTTTTTACTGTGGATTTGTATCTAGTTATGTATAGAGTTTAAGGTCAGAATGAAGTAATCTATTTTTGTGTCCTGTGTAACACAGGCCATATTTTCTGCTAAATATTTTTGGCTGCATATCAGCTGCCTTGTAGCTGGATTGAATCATAAAATGTAGAGAAGCTTATCAATAAGTCATTTAGCTGTGCTGATAATGACGACTGACTGTATGCCTTGAGTCAAAATTCAATACTCCCTGTGTTAAGAAGACTGAAAAAAGATGGGATGTGCCAGTCTCGAGTTGTACTGAACCAGCATTGCAGCAGTGTAGGTGTTGGTCATCGCTCAGGTAGTGGGTTCGTGGTTACACTTTAAAACTGAAGTCTTGGCTCTGAGTCCTTACTGAAGTTCATTACAACTTTTCAAGTGTATTAGCATTGCAGTGCTGGTGAAAATCCATCTGCGCTGTTTGAAGAACTAAGTATTTTCCCTCCCTAAACTCCTTTGCAGTCTGTTTTTGTTCTAGATTGTTGTTGCAGTATGCTACTAGAAGCAGCAACTTGTTCTTTTTCCCAGTGGTGTTATTTTTCATGGCAAGGCTGAAACATGTAGGTGTATGTGTGGAAAGAGGTTTAATGTGAATGGTTTCATGCGGGTTTAAAATAATGTAAAGCAGGCTACATATAAAAAATTAACAGTGAATGACGTTATCTAGTCCATAGTTCAAATGTCATTAAGCTCTCCGAGGTGAGGATTGCCTGGTTTTATGTAATTATGTATAATACCTTGTGCTATTACAAGGAAGTGTTCTGGCTTGTTTGTCATGTTGTTAAACAGAAGAAAGAAAAAGAAAAAGGTGTTGTACAACATGTTGCTGCGAAGTGTAATTAAGAATGTTTTGTTTTTAAAGAACTTTGTAAACAAGCTTTTAGATTCTTTTACTGGTAATGGTTCTGTAGCTTCAGTTTTTTCTAGCTATAATAAAGTTAGATGGTGGCATTTTCAAATCCTGATAGGGAGCTTCTTACTATATTAATCATCGTAGTACTAAGAGAGTAACTGAAGGAAATAGGGAAAAAAACCCAAATCCCACCACGTTTTTTTCTCGAAGAAATTCACTTTTCCAAATGTTCTGTTCCTCTTTTATTCTGTGAAATGAAAGCTGAGCATCAGTGACTTAAAATCCAAAGTAATTTGTCATGTGATTTTTCATGGTTTGTTTTAGTTTTTTGTTTAATACTAAAGTTTGCAAACTGATAAACTATGCCAAAAGCTGTTGTATGGGTACTAGTTTTTTAAATATGGTTTGAAAATCAGCCGTAAATACCAACACCAGTCACCAGCGTCTTATATTACATCTGCTCAGTGTCATCAAAGTATAAGAAAAACAGGACATTTTCGTGATGCTACTTTGCAAACTACAATTGTACTTAATCTTCTGGTTACACAGGAGATGAAAGCTGAAGTACATAGATATGATAACTATGTGTTTAGATTTTTTATAAGTAAAGGTCTTATCTCCTTCCTTTTAAGGCATTCACTCAGCGTATTTGTGGTCTTTTGCTGTAAACATGGGAGCTCTAATTTTATAATGGTGCCAGTATATTTTTATATTTATCATGAAGCTGTGGCATCTCAGACTAAGTAATAAAGATTCCTGTTGTTCATTTGTCTTTAAGCAAGAAAGTTTAAAACATACCTGTTGAAAAGTGATAATTAACCAAGAGTGTAAGTTTGTTATGTTACCTGCTGTTTATAGTTTGCATACAGACACATTCAGAAAAGTTTCTGGTTTCTCTGAGCACCTCTGCTTTATCTTCAGTGAGGGATCTATCTGGCTCTTCTGTGGAAAATATTTGAGTTTTAATTATTAAGAGTTTGTTTAAATTTGGAGGGGGGGAACCCAAACAAAAAACCCCCAAACCCCAAGAATATTTGTGTTCCATTTATTTACTGTTCGCTGTTTCCTGTTTGATCATCTGCTACCTGTCGTTGAACTGCAATAATTTATTCTAAAGAAAATGCTCCCAAGCAGTGTTCTGGGGTAACACAGAATGAACTCACTTTCTGGTGCTGTCACATGTTATCTTTCTTAAATGTTCAGAGCTGAGAATTGTTTATTGACAGAATAATAGCTGGTTCCTGCATATACTTGGTTTTAAATGCTATGAACAACTTCATTGTGTTCATCATTGGGTACTGGAATAGCAATTTGCTTTAATTTTATTTGACTGAAAACAGATTACAATAAGTACATCTATGATATAGTATTAGTTGAGATTGCATTTTATGCCCAAGAGAAGGAAATAATTTATTTCTGTTACAAAAAATAATTTACAACAATTATAAGTATGTCTTAGATTATTTTTTTTTTAAGGTACTACGCTTTACAGGGGAAGTTATTGGAAATTAAGACTTTTCAAACAGTTTAATCCAGTATTTTGGATGTAGGGTAGTCCTGGCTCCAGTATGCATCTACCATACTCACGTTTCAACAAGGTCTTCTTAAATACAGTCTTTAGAAGTACTGTTGGCACCTCTTGAGATATTTTACCAGAAGAAAAAAGGACAAAGAGATTCCCATACACGCATAGGCAGAATACAGAGACTGTGGATTCTTAATGAAGATCGCATTAGTTTGTCGAATTTCTCATCAAATCTGTTGACAGTAAATAACTTGTTTTTTGAGGAATGTATTTGAATAAACAGTTTCTATCCAGTCCGTTGCTATGGCTGCCTGTACAAGAACTGTTTTGTAGAAGTAAGTTACAAGCTTTTGCAAATAGTAAGGGGCATTTATCATTTCTCCTGAGTCTGGAATTGTAAATTATGGTGTGGTCTGTCCCCCATTAATTTTTTATGAAGAGTTTATATCCCTTTTTAGATGTTAAAATTGTTAAGTGCAGCTTTTGGTGTGGTCCGTCCCCCGTTCATTTTTTACGGAGTTCATATTCCTTTTTTTCACAGATCTACTTGAGCAGCCATTCCTCTCGCATTAAAATGTTACAGCTGTTGCACAAAAGAATATGCTTCTGTTATCTTTCATCTTACCCTCTTCTAGATCCGTCACTAACGCTGCCTGTCTTTGATGTATGCAGTGTTTCCTGCTGACAGGTGCCAGGCAGGTGGCATGGTAATTGACAAAATTATAGTTAAATATTATACTTACTTTATTATTGTTCTTGCCGTTTGTTGCTTTTGTTCACTTAAGGAGTCATATATCAGAATAATGAACTTTCTGGGCAGGAGCATCCTGTGAGTGATGTTTTTGCATTGTCCTACGCTGTGTAGTGGGGTTTTGAGAGTGGGACCTCTGTCTGATGCTGTTACACAAGGGATTGACTCTTATAACTGAGAATAGTATTAAGTTAGTGATAACTGGTAGTATTTTTGAGACATCAATCATTTTTCTAAAGTTACGAGCTGTTACTTAGCTCTGTTTTTTAAACCCGAGCCTGCTGAAGTCAAAAGGAGTTTTGCCACTGACATCATTTTGTTTTGCATGGAAACTCTTGAGGGCGTGTGCTGTTGCTGTGCAAGCAAAAGCCATAGTACCTGCTTCTACAGAATGACTCCAAAGTCCATCTTGATTATCTCTATGATAGAACTTCTGCTAGTATTTCATTTGTTTGTAGAACATGACACAAGATATGACCCGTATTTCTGCAAGGCTAGAATTTTAAATTTTTTGGTATGTAACGTGATCATTTACGTGCTATTAATTTGTGAAACAGAACACAAAGGAACAAGGAATCCCTTGTGTGTAAATGAGAGAAAGCAAGTATAATTTTGTATTGTGCATAATAAATTTTTCTGGTCATGTTTTATTTTCAGTTCAACTTAGTGCGAGTCACTGTAATTAATGGATTAATGTGTTGAGTTCCATACAGTGAGGCAGAATGTCTGGACTCTCTCTCCAAGCTCTGACTTTGAAATCGCTGAGCTTCTCTGAAGGCTGGTAGTCAGCAGCCCTAGAAAATGATATTTCTGCTGAATATAACAGGCCTGTTTGAATTCTGCCTCACTAACTTTTAGCTCTTTTACCTAGGGAAAAAATGTCCTGGCAGATAAAACATAAAAAGATCTGCCTTGTGTTGGGGTTTTTTGTATATGTGCTTTATCTTGTTTATTTTCAGTCTACTACGCACATGATAAACTGGATGATTTCATCAGTACTATTAACAGCCATCTACAGCCTTTGTTTATGCAGATCCGGAAAGGAATGTCGGAAGGTGATGGGAGAGCGCATTATGCTTTAGTAAGTATGCGATGTGCTGCCATCGAGTGGTTTGGCTTCTCATGACTAGTTGATGGGTAACAGAGGGAGCCTCCCATGTCTCCAACTTAAAATTAACCTTATGTAGTTACTGCTACTGTCCAGCACAGTATCCTGTAATATATTAGTTGTACTATATAGAACTAATTGTCTATATTAGTTCTGTGGGGGGAGGTGGGATTGTTTAAGAGCTTGGACTGGGCAGAGGGAGCTGGAGAGTATGTGGCTGGAGGATCAGAGGTTGTAAAGAAAGGACTCGAGTACCATTGAGTGCCATCTTTAAGGGACAACCTCTTTCGTGCCACTTAAAGAAATGACATTTCTCTTAATTGTAAGAAGATGTATTCTTTACCCAGAGGGTCTTTTACAATTTATGGTGTAGAAATACAAAGGCACTTTGATTTCAGTTTAATTATAATTTTTTTTGTAGGTTAATTTGGCAGAAACTGAAATAACTAAAATGGCATCTGACTATACAGAAAATGAATTAGAATTGTTCAGAAAAACAGTAAGTATGTGTTATTAGTAAATCACGTTATTTGTGAAGGTACCATCTTAAAATGAATGGCAATGGAAATGAATGGAGATGTGGTTCATGAATTAGTTGTCATCTTACCTAAGCTTATCCCAAATCAAATGGGGGTGTGGGGATGGGAATACAGGAAAGTAACGATTCCCTGTTGAAAGTCAGTTATCGGTAAACTGAAATCAGCAATAGGGGAGTGCTCCTTGGAGTTAGTGACTTGACATACCTGTGTTTAGTTAAACAAACACCTTTCTTCAGCATTTTCAGTTGTGGTTGCTGAATTTTTCACTGGCTTCAGTAGTCTAGTAATATACAGTAGATTTTAATGCTAATAACATACAAGTTGGATTTGCTGATTTGAGTAGAAACGTGTCTATTGTTATTGCTTAGCCCGTTAATTCTGTATTTAATAAACTAGTCAGAATGCTGCTTTTTAAACAAGAAACATAGACTTGAGAATTTTTTAAAGCTCTAAATAGAACTATTGGGGTGAGATTCCAGGAAATTTGATGTCTAATTTCTTATGAATGACCATTAATGTGAGTTGTGATCATACCTATGTATCTTGCATGTTTTAGTGAGTTGTTCTCATAGTGTCTTGAACTTTGAGGACGTAATTTCTCTGGCCACTAGACTTTTAAATTAATTTTTTTTTGCACACTTGTTAAAATAAAATTTCCTGTATAAACTGGAAAGAGAGGTGTATTGACTATTCTGTGACAGCTGCAAAAGTGTAATTTACATGGAAAGTACCCAGAGATTTCCCTGCCCTCCCCCATTATTGGTGAAGCACCTATGCAGGCATGTCAGCACTGCAGAGTTGGCACTGTCACGGCACATATTACTACTGGCATAAATATTCGCATGCTGCTTTGTGATGATGAGTAGCAGGAATGTTCACGATGAGAGATTTCTCTGAAGATTGGTAATACAGCTACAACCTTCAAGTGCCAGGTAGGTTCAGCAGTACTAATGACTCCAGAGTGGACAAACTTTAGTAGTGAGAGATTTTTCCTCAAAAGAACCTTGACAAAGAGCAGATAAAAAGATCTGTCACCCCTGAGTATGCTCAAGGGTCCCTGAATGCAGCTTCATTTTAGGCAGCACTGTACAGTTCTATTTGTGGAAATGTTTCCTTGGCAAAGATTAACGCTGTCAAGGTAACAATGATAGTTCCAGCTTTTGGCCTTTGTTTTGTACCATTCTGTTCAAGCCATGTACTGTAGTGCATCTCGTATGTATAGATTCTAAAAACTACACATTACTGTAAGGTGTGTCCATCTAATTGCATGGTTTTCTTAATAGTTGAAAATGTTTCTTTCTGTAGATGGACCTAATCATTTCATCAGAAAATGGCTTTGCCTCTTCTACAGATATATTAAACTTGGCTGACCAACTTAAGACTAAGAAAATGAAGAAAAAGGAAGCGGAACAAGTGCTGAAAGTTTTTGTGGAGGATAAGTGGCTCTCTGAGGTAACTGCTCTATCTTTTCAGGTGTTTGTATTTTAATAGGTCCAGCTATTTTCTTACGGATGTGATGGCTGAAACTGGAGCTGTTCTTTAATGAATGACGGCAAAAATGGTTTTGTGGGGCCTGTGCCTATCACTGTGCTCCCGTGATTTTTGCAGGAAAGGTAGTCCATTTACAAGGAAAAAGTCCTTGGGTAGGTCTATACAGGACAACATGGTTTCAGTTTCTTGTACCTGAGCTGGGTGGGTATGTGTTTACAGCCCTGCATTGCAACATCCAGACAGCCTTTGTACACAACAGCATGGCATACTTAAACTTAAACTTAAACTTAGAACAGGAGCTGGGGAAAGCTCCTCAGAGTGATCAGTGCAGCTGGTTACATCTGGAATATCCTGAAGAGCAGCGAGGCCAAACATGGTGAAAACTCCTGTACCAGAAATGCAGGGGTCAGTGTGTGCATTTTTCAATCTCCTTTACTTCATGAGGGAGAAATTGAGATTAGCTTACCATGTGGACACTGCAGTTACTTCCCAAGACAAGTGAGACCTCAATCCCTTTTCTCCTGGATTCATTGCATCATAGATCTCCAACTTGCTGCTGCACATTTTGTTATGTTACAGTGATTTAGCAGAGATTTTCAAAGAATACCTCAAGCATTAAATGCCTAGATTTTGCTGAAAGCCAGTAGAATTTCTGCTAATGTGCAAATGGAAGGTCCCAAAACTGCATGCCTTTGTTAAGGAGAGCATGCTTGTTCATCTGTACCTTCCAAAGACTAGATCTTTCTTAAAGGTGTGAGATCTTTATTCTGATCCTCTAAATGAATTAATTCTGTTACTTCAAAAGTATTTTGGCATTGCATTATATCAGTGCCAGCATGTTAGTTTCATGATGGCAGAAAAAAGTGCATGTCAAATGCTTGCTAGCAGGTGGTTAGAAAAGTCAAAAAAGGTAAAAGGAATTAAAAGATTAACTCCTCATGTCGCCACTTGTTTCCTTAGAGAAATGGAGAATATACTCTGCATACTCGCTGCATAATTGAGATGGAACAATACATTCTCAGCAACTACCAAGATGTGGCGAGGAAGTGTAACATCTGTCACAGCCTTGCCATCCAGGTAACATTTGTTTTATTACCCCAGTAGGCACCTGCTAATGTAGTTATGTGGTTAGAGCTGAAGTTTGTGATACTTTCCTTTTAGTATTAGGCAGGCAATGATAAATTCTGGTCCTGTAATCTGGTAATGCTGCCCATGTATATATAAAGAAAATCTCCCCCCCTCCCCTTTTTTGTTTTCAGTGTAGATATTTTATTTTCTGTCTTTGGAAAAAAACCTTGCCTTGGAGCAGTATCTCCAAGTATAAACTTTGAGAAAGCGAACTCGCCCAATAAGGAACATTATTGTGCTGTCCTGCTTTCCAAAGCCAGCAGGCTAGAGATGAACTCCTTAAATAGGCATAACAGTGAAGTGTTAGCTATCTTATCTTTGGATCTTACAAAAACCAGGCTTCATGTGACACATGTTCATCTTTGGTCCCAGGACTTTGGTTCAGAAATTCCTTGTGTCTTGGACTTCAGAACGAAGCATATATATATATATATATATATATATGCGCTTATATATAGCATGCTAAAGCACTGTGTTTTGATAGCTGGTAAGTTACCAGTTTAGTCTGGCTTAAGTGGTTACAGCCTGAATTCCTATTCCAAAACTACTGCCTTCTTTTGCTCCTTGACCCTGCATCTTCTCGTCTTCCCAACTAACATGCTTCTATGTTACTTCTTCCATCCCATTGGTCTCTCTTATTGCACCCAAATAGCTCGGTGTTGGTTTTCTGTCAAGCTAAACTTTGTCCATGTAGGGAAATGGTTATTTCCTAGTTTCCACAGAAATACCTCCTTTTATCATTTACCAGCTTTGACTTTTGAGTATCCACCAACTGTACTGTGTGAACCATTCTTTGGAATAAAGCATTGCGTATCTGCTTAAACGGAAGGACAGGTTAGAAAGATTTTTGTATCAACGCTTCTGATTTCAGAGCCAAGTATGTGACTCCTGTGGAATTGGAATGCATTTACCTTGTGTCAGAAAGTACTTTAGAGCTCAGACTGAACCACGCTGTCCGCAGTGTAATGACTTCTGGTCTTGCGACATACCAGGTACCAAGCACCCTATTTTAAAAGCAATTAAGTGTAATAATACTAGAGAATGGACTGTGATATTCAGTGGCACTGCCTATATTATTTATAACTGTAGTTGAACATCAGTTATTTCTGACTTCAGTAGTATGTTTCAGACTGTAAACCACACATGGGCAACACCGAGCCCGGAAGGTGCAAGGATTATGCCTTATGGTCACTAGCAGATCCTGTGCATAATTGTTTCTAACATTCAAGTGTGGAGGTGGGGGGGCGGGGAACAGGCACAACACATGACACTAAAACTTCTGGAAATACTAAGCTTCCAAGAAGAGCATAGTCTCTTCAGAATTCCTCTGTTTAGCCCAGGAAATTGGGCATTCTGAACAGGAACACAGGAATATATAAAGCATTTTAAAAATCTGGTGGTTGTGCAATATCATCCTTTTTTTGTGTGTCATTCATTAACCTTCCTTTTGTTTTGTTTACAGGTACGAGTCGGATAGACTCCCAGTCACCATCAAAACCAGGGAGAGCAGAGAAGAGCTTAATTCTCAGCACTAGACGATGCTAGTAAAACTTGCTTTCAGTGAAATCTTTTTCCCTACTCTTGCAGTATAGCCAGACTGTATTGTATTCATTAGCAACAGTGCATTGTTCAGTGTACTTATTTTTTTTTCCTGAAGTTTTAAGAATCTTACAATAAAACTATCATTGACCTTCTGTTCTTTTTCAGTTATGCCTGCACGGCTTTCTTGGAGGCTGTTTTGTGTGTGTAGTTCTCCATATTCTTGGGTTGGGACTCTCAGTGCATGTTTGGGAATGAAAGATGCAAATGTTTTTAGTCAATCCTGCAAGCTGATCTATGCAGGTGAACTATTAAAAGAAGCCTTTTGCAGCAAGTGTTCCCTATTTGTACAGTTTCAGTTGCACAACTGAAAATTAAACCTGTTGCTAGCACCACAGGGCTTCAAGTAGGTGAAAAATCAGTGTTGCACTTGTGATCTCCTCACTAAAGCAGCTGGTGAGTATCTGATTGAGGACTAGAGTTTGAACACTTTCAGTTGGCACTGTCGCTTGGGTTTTGTCCCTTCTTTGGACACAGAAGACTTCAGCTGACATAAGGCCCGGCCATGAGCAGCTATGCTTAGTAAGAGAGGGAATATTCCCACAGTCAAAACAATTGGGAAGGAGTAGGACAAGACTTTTGGGGCAATGTCAGCTTATGTCTGCAAAGTGCTGAAAAAATTATCATCTTAAGATTCTTTTAGGTTTTAGTATTAGCACTTCACTCTCCTGTTTTATGTAAGGATGCTTTTTCCTTTAAGAGTGACTTGAAAAAAAGACAAGGACTAGATACTGCCAGGTAGCAGAATGGAACGGCAGCGTATCTTTCCTTGGTAGAAATGTGTGACACTGCAGAAGGCAGAGTGTCAACAGTCAAAGTATGATTAAGCTTCAGTTTATTTAACTGCAATGAAACTATGGATTAACTAAAATTAATTATGTTCCTAGGCCTTACCGCTAGTAGCTTTTTCTGTATAGGAGACTGGTATTTTGCTTTACATCAGCTTTTTTTTTTTAACGTATTGAACCTTTGGGTAGCACCATCCCTCATTGTTTATGTAACTCCAGTTTTTACTGTTATTAAATCCAAGTAGAAGATAACACTAACCTGATGTTCCAAATACAGTTTGAAGCAGAGTCCCAGCAGTGCCCATATATAGAGCTGTTTCAGATGTACACACGCATACAAGGTGATGACCTAACATGCCTCTTTAAGAGGCATTCATATTAGAAACATCCACAAAAATAAAGTGGCTGTAGCATCTTCTTTCCATTTACCTATCCAGATTCCTTCACCATGCTGAAGCAAGAGGTTGTTGGTTTTGGGGTTTTTTTCGGTTGTAAATCCACCTCTAACCTCTGGATAGGGAAGAACATTGTCATGCTTAAGAAGAATTCTCTTGCGAGAAGATGCCAGATGCTACTTTTTCTGATTTTTAATTCCTATTGCAATGCTAACAGTCTTTATGCATGCTTCAGAGCTATGACCACCAGAAACTGACAGAGAAGCTGATATCAAGTGATCGTACATAGTGCCAATATTTAACTGGAATAAACAGAACCTGTCCAGGCATCAGAATACAGGACTGAAATGCAGCCTTTCTGAAATTGGGAAACTTAAGTAAGTCAGGATCTTCCACATCAACCTATAAAAAAACCAAAACAATCATCAGTAGAATGTCTTTACTTAAATCTAATTTGATAAAGTAATGTTACTGATGCTAATATTTCGGGCAACTGTTTACCTGACTAGTGTTGTGAAGAATTTGGCTTTCATGTGGGTACAGGTTTTCTGAATCTTGTGGTGAATATAGACGGATATACTTTCTTCCAAATACCTGCATATATTACAAGAAGTGTTTTCCATCTGTCATTAACCTGCACATTAGTGGAAACTGTGAGCCATAGCTGGCATTTAGCAGTAAAATATACTGGATTACAAGAAACATCATTATCTTTGTTAGTAATAAGCAGACACTGCTGTAATAAAAAGTTAAAACAAATCAGACTGTTGGAATTCAAGTACCTGTTCCCTTGAAGCAGGTAAGAATTTGAAATACCAGGAAAAGCCTTTAACCAAATTACTTTAAATTCAAAGTGTAAGGCACACAATTTATACAATATTATTTGGGCTCTACGTAGCTAGAAAGTAATTAGAAGAACAACTGAGAATAAGGAGATTGAGTATTCAATGCAGTTCACATCAGCAGGCGGAGGTACCTGCACAGAGTGACTGCTAAGCTTCCATATACTCCTTTAGCTTATTTCTGTGTTGTCATTAAATCAGTTATTTCATTGGAGTGCTTAGTTGAAAGACTAGAATGGACTGACTGACCTGAACACTACACTTAATTGCCAGTCGCTGGTGCCTAGAATGAAGTGGCAGAATAAACAAGAGTCAAAGCTGATTGCTGCGCTGACACCAGTGGAATGCCCAGAGAAGGCAAAGGGTGCATACTCATGCTGCTTGTGCCAGCACTGAAGATTTCTTCGAGGGCCAGGCATTTGTTTGGAACTACCACATTAAAGGGTAAGTCAGTATTCTTGACTAACCACAGTACCCTGGACTGGCATTATGCCACCAAACTATTCCTAACCAAGCTGCTTTTCCTCTATCTTAACGTCCCTTCCCATATAATAGAACAGAATTTCCTAATAGCTTATCAACACCCGAGTTGTAATGCTAGATGTTCAGAGTTTGTTGCACCAAGGACAGCACATAAACGTATTCTAAAGGCCAGACAAGTATCAATGTATTCCTGTCCTGTCCTACTCTTCACTATCAATGGTTAACCTAGTAGAGCATTGATCTGAATAACTATGGCTGTCCGTATTTTTTTAGGATGCCTTCCATACCCCAAAGGGATTATGGATATTAGTTAGCTCTCTAAAGAAGCAAGTGTTAAGTGATATTTTTGGTGATGTATGGAAGTAAAGAAAATGTTGGCTATTGCTCCAACAGCACATTTTCTGAATCCTTGAATTTTTTTTGGGGGGTAGGTGTTACCTGGACTGCCACGAGCTATTAATGGCTCCTTCCTTCACTTGCCTCGCTGTGTTAAGGCCTTGCATATTGCAAGGTTGAATGCACAAGTTAATGGTCAACAGCCTGCATCTCCAGATACTGGTTTCCTCATTAATGGAAATACTATGATCTCTGCAGCAGCTATCACCCAGCCAGGAGGCATCATTCCACTTTGTTTCTTGTACTTGTGCCTTCCTGTACTCCACAGCCACAGTTTAAATGGCATCAAGGGGCTGGGCAGTTTTAATTGAAAACTGCCAAATCACCTGCTGTTCAAATTGCAAAGACTTTTTTTACAGCACTGGCAGGTGCTCTCCTATTCTTCAGGCAGAAGAATACAAGTTCTGAAGTTTCTTAAGGGAACTATCTTTTCCCAGTCCAACAACTCTTATAATGGACTTCCAGCCAAAAAAATTCCCCTCAAGCTTTACATAGTGTGTACTTTGCTTTTAGAATGCAGGGGATGTGTGTACGTGTCAGGTGGGTTAGCGGGGAAGAGAAATACAATACATACAGCAGTTGTAAAACCCCACTTTAGGAAGGCCTGAATTAAGCCTCTGTTCCAAGTGAAAACACAGGTTAGCAAGATGCAACTGTTTGGGACAGAGTAACTACGGCTCAATGCATAAATAAGCACAAGTAGAAAGTATTCAATGTCATCCTGCTGGAAAACGCTTGAAAGTGTAAGCCATATTTTTTTTTTTTCAAAGGGTCTGATGGGATGGAGGAAGAAACAGCAATCTCCTTCCAGTAAGCAAAAAACCCCTCAGTGTTTGAAGATGTACGGTTGTCAGCAGCTTGGACCAGGAATACATCTTTGGACTTGTATAGTGCTCACCACAAAGGGCCCCAGTATTTTACTGTGTTACTCTGCACTAAAAGTCATCAAGAAGCCTACCAACAGTACCTCACTTAGCAGCAATGAAGTCACAGTGCAAATACTACTTCATCTGACTCTCAATGCATGCACAAGTAGGTATTTTACTCAGTAACCTGAAGAGGATTAAAGTATGCACCTAAGTCCACCCCCAAATCTTGCTGTTCCAGAAAAGGGATTTCCTTGGTACACTGTGACAGGATCCAGGTTCTTCCCAACTCTGTTACAAACTCCTTGTGTGACCTTGGAAAAGCTGCTTCTTGTGATTTCCATTTATCATCTGTAAAATGAGGGTAAGTAATGGTCTATCTCAGTGTGGCCTACAAGACCACATTATTAAGTTGCAGTAGTGACAAATGCAATAGAATAACAAAACAGTATCTGCATATTCTGTATCCTTCAATTGTTAATCAAGTTGTCTGCTACCCTTGTCTCTAACACTTACACACCATAACCATCTTTTCTAGCTATAGCATTAATGGCATGTGTACAGTAAGCAGAGTACAGACCTGGGCTAAAAAATTTTGCTGGGGATCCTGATGAAGAGGTGAGATAGTGCCTTCTGGACCAAACCAAGCGTTAATGGTGATGTCATCTTCTTCCCCTTCCCCTAGGCAGCAGTAGTCAGGGATACTGATATCCTCTTTCAATTCTGGGATCTACTCCCGTAAAGAAATAAACATTACAAAGGGTATGTGCTGACTTGCCAACAGTATGCAATTCATAGAACAGAGGAACAAGGCTTGACACAAAGAAAACAAATGACCTGCTTGTCCAGCAAAGGCAGGAAAGAAGTAGCTGAACTGCTGGGAATCTGCAGGAAATGTCCTCACGCTTTCTGTACTAGCAAGCAGATTCTGTTGGAAGGAGAGGTGGGAGAAGAGAGGGGGGTTTCTCATTCTTCAGAGACCCTTTGCTTTAGCAGAAACCAGAGAAACCCACAGGGGTAAGTAGGTTTGCTGTTCATGGAAAAGGAGCAGCTGATCTTTTATACAGTAAGCGTGGTTCTCAGTGAGATTCCTTTTTACATCTCCCACCAACCTAATCCCTGGTTAACTGGAATGTTATTTCAGAATATGGTGAACATATCACCACTGAAGGCTGTTTCCTGTCCAAAACTCCTCCCTGACTTACATATTCTTTGGGGAAATGCTGCTTTCCAGATGATATCCCTATAATATGTGCTACATTGTACTGAAACAGCACTATGACTGAATGTCTTCAGCCCTGAAAGGGTTTTGTTTCCATGCCTTTCAGCCAAATGGAACAAGCCCCTCTCTCTGTTCCTTCAAATTGTGGGAATAGAAACTTAAGAAATACTCTGAATTCTCTGTATGTCCTTCCATCTAGTAGAGTTGACATCGTCAGAGATGACTTGTGCTACAAAGGGAACACTTGACTGCAGAAAGATAAAAACATTCACTCAGTTTTACCTGATCAAAAAGCTGGTGCTGCGCAAGGTATCCTACACTGTTCTGAAATCACAGCAGAGAAAGAAAAAAACGCATAGTGACATATAGAGTAAGACTTCTCAGTCAGTTAATTGACTTATAGGTGAGTAGAATTTACTTATAGGTAACATCTATTTCCAATGTCCCATTTCAGACTACTAGAACTGTTTCAACAGTTGACTAGTATAAGGGGTCTTCTGAAATAGTAACTTACAACTACACTGACATTGTAAGAGTGCAGATACATCCCCACCACAATCAAAAAATTATCTAGCTTGAGTTACTGGAAGAAGCCTAGCTATAATCCTACAGAGTCTCGACAGTTCTGTTGTCAATCCTGTGACAATGCTCTGCATCTTTATAGCTAGACCCTGCTGGTACACAGACTAGTTCACCTTCACTCCATGTAAGTATCTCAGTATTCTATTCCAGGCTGCACCACAGGTCAATCTGCAATGGCACATGGTCCTTCCTGCCAGAAGACTAGGAAACAGAGATGAGGACTTTAGATCCTCAGCTGTGAAAGTAAAAGGACATTCAACTGCAAATCAACTTTTTATTTTTTCACCTGGTGGCACGTGAGTTTGGATCTTGATCCTAGACCTCACTAAGCAGTGTAATTACCACGAAGAACAAAACTGCTGGCTGAGGATCCCTTATCCTTAGACCCCACCATTCAGGCTTTTGCTGCAGAAGGTATCTATCTATTCATCAAATTCCAGCTGCTGTACATTTGATTGTATACAAACCCCAAACCTAGCTATTGTTGCAATAACTATTTGTAGCTTCAGATCTTGAAAACATGTCAAATCTTTTAATTCAGAGTTGTGCTTACAGCATGCCCCTCCCTTGACATCACCTCTAAGCATGTTTGTTCTAAGTAGAAATCCTGTACCAGTAACACACTGCTGTATTTGGAGATGAAACAAAAGGAGAGTAACGGACCTTGTTCACAATATACTGGTTGATGAAGTCACTGACAGTCATAAGCTTCTGAGACCATTCCTCATCTGTGTATCGGGTACCCAATTCCACGGGGACTGTGCGGCGCCCTGCGACTTGACAAAAATAGTCCACACTGAAATAAAGAAAGTTCCATTACCCTTTTATACTGCTCTTCTTACTAGTGTTGAATGTAAAGCAATCAATCAAAATCAATCTTTTAAAGTAATAAAACTTGACTACCACGAGTTTCTTCTCTCTCAAACCAACCAACCAGAGACAACAGGCAGCAGCAAAGGATGCAAGCAGCAAGGAAACAAGCAGTCAAGTTTGTGTGTACATTATGCTACAATTGTCCGCTCTGCTTTAAAACCTTGTTTACCTCAGTAAACTATTGTTTCCTTATGAACTAAGGAGATTTAAGCTGTTAGTCTCGCTTGACAAGGGATGGCTAATCTTTTTGGTGCCTGCTGCCACGTTTGCTAAATAAAATATCGTATCTTTTAATCATTAATGCTAGATCAACTGTCTGTCAGTGCCAAATTCTGTATACAGCTGCCAATAACATCCATCCTGGCTAAAGTCTTTGACGGATGGTATACATCTCTCCATTGACAATGATTTTAACTACATGAAGTTCATCTTTTTAAGTGTCTGAAGTTAAACAGTGGAGTACCTTCCCTCAAAAAAGAATAAAACCCCTATGAAATAACAAGTGTGTTCCATTAATGTCAATTTTACCTTTCGCTGTGGAATGAAAGCAATTGCTCAAACTAAATGTGAGTGGTTTTTCCCCCTTTTCTAAGGAATCATGAGCTTTATCTCACAAATATTCAATTCTCAGTACTGGAAATGTTGGCACCATTGCTTACGTTACACAAGCAGCACAATTACTCACTCCTGAACGGTGCTGTCTGAAACTCAACACTCAAACACGATATTGAACAACCACCAATGCTTGTACTTGTGCATGAAAAAGCCAGTCATGCTTCCTCACGCATCTCTGAAATTCACTAATTATCAGCAAGTTCGGAGACGTAAAAATCACTGATCTGTGTCTGACACAGACCCACCCGAGATGTGAGCAGCTCGCTGGAACAGTCAGCAGTGCATGCTTGCTGCCAGTTTCCAGCAGAGCAACACACAGTGTCAGTAACTCAGCACAGCGCTCCCCAGCACAGCCCCGGGAGGCTGGGCTGAGGGCTGCCGGCCAGCACCGGCTCTCCCTGGTTCACCACAGCACTGACCGTGCATTGCTCTGGATGGTTTGATGTGCTTCTCTCATCTATGGAGCAACTTCTACAGAGCAAAGACAACATCGCAGCAGGAAGGTGCTGCCAACAAGTCACTCCCAATGGCACCTGTCTTCTGTCACGGCCTCTACTGCCCTACTGAGCATCAAGATACCTGGCACAGAAGACGATCCTCGCCCTTACTAGGACAGGGAATAAACTTATTTCTCACCTCCACTTCTTCATACATGGCCAGTGGTCAATAATCCCCTCTAAGACCACAGGCTTCTGCGGAATTAGATAGTTGTCTCTGAAATGCTCCAGCGAAGGGCAGCGAAGGTGTGGAAGCGCATCTTCCGGCTGCACAACGGGGGCAGGAAGGGGCTCAATCCGGACCCTCTGGAACAGAGACATCCTCCTTCAACAGCTGCCAGCGAAGGCCTCCGCGGCCGCCCCCCCCCCCGCCCCGCGCCGGCCCGGGCACTCCCGGAGGGGAAGGGCGGGACGACGGGGGCAGACGACGGCGGGGAGCCCGGCCTCGCCCGGCGGCGGGAGGAGAGAAGGAGGGGGGGGGGAAGGCGAGGGGAGGAGAGGGAGCCGGGCGAGGGGCGCGGGGGCCAGGTCGCCTCAGGGCCGCAGGCTGGCGGTACCTCGGCGCTGCCCTCGGCGGCGGCCCGCCGCTCCCCGCGGGGCAGGTGGGCCTGCAGGACGCGGACGAGGCGGGCGAGGACGTTGTCCAGGACGGAGGCGCCCATGAGCAGCCCCATATCGCAGAGGCGGACGGCGGGCGCCAACGGGCGGCCGGCGGCGACCTCGGCCAGCGCCCCGAAGAGGCAGCCGTAGGTGTAGACCTGCCGCCAGGCCTTGCTGACCTCCCGCCACGGCCCCGCGTTCAGCCTCTCCCAGGAGTAGTCGCGCACGATGTCGCCCAGCCGCCTCAGCGCCGCCGCCGCCGCCTCGCAGGGCCGGCCCGCCGCGCCGTAGAGCAGCCCGCGGGCCCGCCGCAGCAGCGGCAGGACGCAGTCCTCCACCTCGCCGCTCAGCTCCAAGCTCAGCCCCTCCTCGGCGCCGGGCAGCAACGCCCGCACCTCGGCCCAAAGCGCGCCGGGCGCCGCCGGGCCCTCCGCCTCGGCGGGCGCCGCCATGGCAGCGCCTCCGCCGGCTGCCGGCCTCCGCGGGGCGGCGCTGCCGGGGGGCGGGGACGGGGAGTGGGCAGGTCCCGGCGGTGCCGTTCCACCGCCCACGGTGCGGGTCTGGGGTGCGAGGCCCGCGGTGGCCGGGCCGGTGGTTCTTGCGTTTGTGGCCCTAGGCGGCTACGAGTCTTCCTGCAGCCGCATAACGAAGGGGAATGGACACCTCTTCTAGATTAAAAAATACTCGTTTTCTCAGGTTAGTTTTAGCCCAGATCAGTCTCATCACCTGGCCCATCACGGAAGGTGTAGAGGCGGGGGCCAGAGGGGTTTAGGCGGGTGAAGGCAGCGGAGCCATGCCTCTCGGTGGCTGTTTGGGGGCTCTTTGCTCTGTGAAACTGTAGCCCAGGTCTCCATGAGCCGTGTAACATCACCACGACTCCGTCTAGATAGCGCCGTCTGGGCCCCTGACCAGCGACTCTGCTGGCATTTAGGAATTGTATGATTGACGGTGCTGATTGCATTGAAAGGGGATGTATGAATCCAATCGAGTTTTCTTTCTGCTGTAGCCTGCGTGTTAACCGTACAGTGATGGTATGGGGGAGACAGCTGTTTCACTTCAAAAATCTCTCTTCCAAAAGTGGGACCGCTGTGAACGAGTAGGTCACTCCTGGAAGACAGGGAGATACTCTAATCATAGAATCGTAGAATGGTTATCGATGTTAACTATTAGAAATAAAGCCTACCTGGGACCTTGCTGATCTGAGTAAGGTGAGAAGAGCCTAGAAGCGTCGGGGATGAAGGCTGCCGTGAGGCAGTGTCCTGCTGGTGGGTTACGCTGCTTGCTTTTGATCTGTGCCTAATGTGTGCTTCCTGTGTGGGATACGCACCTCAGTCTTCGGACACACTTTGCATGGCATCTTGCAGCCCCAACTTGCTTTGATAACGTGCCCTGAACGTGTTCTCAGTACTTGGTACTTGACTGCAAAGAAAATATTATTTTACTTAAAATTCAGCAACTCTGAGGAATGTCTTAACATCACGGACCAAAATCTAAAGCAACAGAACAAGAAATGAAGAATTTGTGACTCACTAAGAATTTTAAAAGCGTTGCTTGTCTGAGGTTGAAACCTTGAGACTTGATGCAAAATCTTACGTTTACAGAAAAAGTTAAAATCATCACCTTTTGTACTGAGAGAACACTCCTTTGTCCCATGCTCAGTCACTAGTGCCTTAAAAAAAAAAAAAAGTTGATTGGAGTCCTCCTGTCGCTGCTGCTGCTTGTGACTCCTCTACCCCCTTCCCCAGCTGTCTCCTTTGACTGACTTCCTCTTCTTCTGTCGCGCTTTAGACTTGCTGCGTTGGCTTATCATGCTGGCCCGTCTATTCTCTGTCATCTAACTGCCTTTCTCTTGGCACCTGAAATTCGTCCTGCGACTGTGTGATTTTAGCACCTTCATTTAGAATTTTCTCCTCCTTGATCGCTAAATGTTAATATATGCTGCTATAGGAGAAAGTATTTAACTGGCAAGGGAAACTTCTTGTTAGACCTTGGCTTCAATATTTGTAATTTCTGATGCTGGCAAGTGTTGCTAGTTTTGTGGTTATAGACTGTCCAATTTTTATTGCCATTTATATTAATTTTTATTCCTCTTTAAGTTGGTTAATACAATTCTCACTAAATCGTAGTTTTCCTAGTTTAAATATTAGGAATATTTTCACAAATTACATTTTAAAGATCTGGATTTTCTTCCTGGTATTTTAAATAACACCACGTTCTGAACACGTCGTCGCTAGTGCAGTGGTGGGGCGTTAAGGTCATGATGAGCTTTATCAGATTTACTGTAGGTGAAGAACCACTTGGGAGTAGATTTTAGATGACCTTTATCAGATTTACTGTAGGTGAAGAACCATTTGGGAGTAGATTTTAGTTTTTGGGTATTTGGGGAGGTTCAGTGTTTCTCTTTGAGTGTCCACTGGAAGACAATTATTTCTCGTCAGTCATTCTGGTACAATGGTTTGAATGCTGGTACAGCATCAATAGTCTTGAAAGGGCTGAGCTGTATATCTGCTAAGCTAATAAAGATAGGTTTTCGACTGTGTATTAAGTCTTGTTGTAGTGTGTTTGGCCTTTAGTCTAGGAGCAAAATCCACTAAAAGCTCATAATACACTGCATCTTAACAATTTGGTTGAAATTGTTTTTATTGGAAAAAACCCCAACAGATTTGCAAAAGCTGAATTGGGAAGTTTTGCTATCAGAGTAATTAATACATACATACATACATACTAGTTTTGAAATGTCTGTGAAGTAATGGAGATTTTTTTTTTGGTAAGTTGTCTGACCAAGGAAGTGGATGACTTCAGTGCTAGACATCTCCATTTTAAGACAACAAGAGGTAATTCAATTCCTGGTGCCAACGAACAAAGATTATTGTCATCTGTGTACCCTGCAGCAATTAATGTCAAAAAGAGTTCCGTTTCCCTGTGGATTATGCCACCATCACTGAAACTTTTGCTGTTTCCATCAGAAGTAAATTTTTTAAAGATTGGGGAAGCCAAACTGCCTAACCTTGCAGAATGATGCCCCTTTTAAAACATGGAGGAAAAGTTGGTACCAGGATTTTTTTCCCTGCTGCTTCCTGCGGTATAGTCTGCAAAGCACTTTTTCTTCTCTTTTATATTCTGTGTATTTTTAAATATGCTCCAGGCAGCTCACTTTCTCCTAGCACTGACATTCAGAAAGAAATTGCCTATTTAAAAAAAAAAACAAATAAACAGGCACACAATTAAGAGAGATGATAAAGTCTGATAAACCATCTGTATTTCTCTCTTCTGTTTACAGTCGTAGATTGCAGGACCCACGGTTACTTGATGTTACCTTGTCTGCCACTGGTGGAAAAGTGGTTAGTTACACCAAATAGGAAAAAACATGCTCCGTATCTTATCTTGCCTTTGTCTTCATTGGAAAGAGCAGGTGTTTGGCCTGTTCAAAATGTAATTATTTATTTGTAGTAATATTCTCTTTTATTACACTCTTCCTCATTAACTAATTTGAATTAACGAACAAAGTCCTGTGATTGTTTTTGGATCTTATTAAAATGACATCAAGACACATGCTCAGTGATTCACCACTTTAGTCCCAAGTAGGACATTTTTACTAGGTGGATCAATTTTTAAAATGACAGCATCTGCTTGCTTGTACACATTTATTTATGATTCTTCCCCAGGCGAGTATAGCAGGAGTCTGGTGAGTAATAACCAGCTGTTGGAATTAGCAAACAGGGAAAGCAGTTATTTGATCTGTGAAGGAGTGTGGAAGCCAAGGCCAGAAGTAATAAAAACTAAACAGATGCCCCAAATACGTAAACCCAAGTAGGGACTTATAAATTACTTTCACTGCTGATGGGCAAAATAGTGTCAGATGGGTTGACTTTGTCTGGAGTTTTGTCCTGGGTTGACAAGTTTTTATTAGAGATGAAACCCTCTCCCACCACCCTGTCACATACAGCAATCCGGAGGGCATCCTGGGTCTAATTCTAGCACTTGTGCAGCGTGAGCAATAGCACGCGAAGCACGGCAGCTCTCTCTGGTGGCTTCTGTCGGTTGCCTCTCCGATATATTAGCAGAACGGGCAAAAAGGAATCCAAGTGTGAGGAAACTGCTGTTGGACCACTTTGTCTGAAATCCCAGGTGCGCTGTGACTCAGGTGCTTTCTGGTGCTCTTACGAGGTGTGTTCTTGTACTGAATAATTTCCTGGAGGGTCACCGCAGGGGCACAACGGCATCACCAAAGGTTTTCCATCTCCTCAGCACTTCAGGCTGCCACTCAGCTACTCAGGAACTCCGTGCCCCTTTTGGCAGCCTGGCACTCTGGAATTACAGAGAGAGGTAGTCTGTTTCATCACTACCTGTGCTTTGCGGAAGAGTCATCAGAAGATGCTTTCTGTGGGACTTCTGCCCCTATCCTGACAGGTGATGAGACCATCCCTGAAGTGACAGTTGCAGCTTGATGGGGAAAGCCTGTCCTGGGAATTAGTGTTTCCTTCCACTGTGACTTTCGGCGGTGATGGTTTCCTAAGCTGGAATTTACATTGTGCTCATCAGAGTTACTGCAGTTGCTCTTAAATAAAAAAATTATGACAACAAATGAAAAATTTACATTCTTGATATATCTCCTTCCCATTTTGTAAAGAAGATAAACCAAGGTGAAACTATGGAAGTTACAGTGAAACTGTCATAACATTTCATAACATTTTGATGGCTGTCACAATATTTTATAAATCCTGTATCTTCAGAAATATTAGTTTTTTATGCATCTTACTAAGCTTACTCTAGCTTGCCATTAGGCTGGCACAAATTCTGTCATTTTGGTATGTAAAGGTGGGACCCTAAAACACATTAACCTCTGAATGGTATTATTTTGCCAATTATTTGTACAAAGGAAAGAGGGTGTAGCAGTAATGGTAGTGGGCTATTAAAGAGAAGGACTCTGTAGTCACGTGAGGTGAGCATAGATCCACAATTTCATGATGCCTTTGTAAGTGGAAAGCACAAAAGTTCAAAAACAACCTGCGAATTTAAGCCTATCCAGTTCAGGGCATGGGGAGCGAGGTGGATCTTGCAGAGATCCAGGGTTTGCAGCCGCATTTTTAACAACCAGGTATTTTTATGATGAATATTAATTGCAGTTGTGAGTTGGTTAGGGGCTGTCAAGCTTCTGGTATAAATTAATTTCTCCACTTCTCAGACCATCATAGGATTAATTCCCTTTGTGTATTAGCGTAGGCAGTTGCATTTAAGATCGGCGTTGCCACCTTCCGTGGGAACTGCCAAGTTCTGAGTGCTGCAGGAGTGAGATGGGGCAGCTGAATAATATCTTCTCATAATTTATACCTCATAACTGTCTTTTGGGGCTCCATCTCTTGTCAGCTCTGCTCTCTTTATTAGGCTCGTATACCATTACATGAAACAAACTAGTTAGATGCCATTTTTTAAATTATTTGTTTCCTAAACTAACTCAAATTTTTGAAATTTTATCAGGATATAAGGTATGCTTGCCCAGTAAACTACACAAGATTTAAATGTAACAGTATAGCCAATCTTATATAAGAATTTCAAATAGAATATCACAAAAGGTTATCAGGCTTACTATCTTTTGTTCTAGTAGAAGCAAAATGAGTGACAGATACGAGCACTGTTTTCCTAGGAAACCAGCTTTTTCTCTGACTATACAAAAGTTTAAAACCTGCTAATCTTTATTCCTAACTATTTCAATTACATATGCATTTAGCTGTATCTTTTGGTTGTGTATCAGCCATGTTATATTTTATCATGTTAATTACCAGTACACTAGTCTTACATTGTGTATCATTAATTATTGTGTGGTTAGAGATTAATTTTTTCTTTATCTTGGAAAAGACAAGTGGTCTCCACTGACGTCTTGTAAGAACATATATAGTGCTAAAACCACTCTTGTTTATTTTGCAGACATCTCAAAGCTACTACAAGGTTAATTACTCTGATTACTTAATAAGCAAGGATGGAGTCAACATTAAAAAGGTATCATGGTTGGAGGTCACATATTAAAGTAAATATTATATATGCATCTTATCTTTGTGCTCCAGATCTAGATTCTCTGTTAGAAAAGTTAACAGATTTTTCAGGTAGAACTTAAAATTCTAGTTGATTTTATTAGTTTGCCCATTTAAAAAGAAAGCCATTAAGATACCAAGTATCTTAATGGAGTTAACAGGCTATGAATATTGTTTAGCATCCTTGTTCTCTGAATCAGTATTTCCGGTGGTTGATCTAAGCCGAACTGGCATCTGTAGATTCTTTGTTCTGCAAAGTGAGAGAAAGCTGTTTAGTGTGATTTTGGTGCTCTGCCGGTCTCCCTGCAGGACTGATGTCCAGCTCCTGTGCTTTTGAGGGCACCTGAAGCTCTGCCACATCAGGGTTACTGGCTCCATGCGGGTAGTGACTGCTGCTTCTATGAGATGATGGCATCAATTCCCCTCCAGCCATCTGCGTCAGGAAGATGCTCTCATGGTTGGCCTGGGTGGTGCATGCCTTTCCTGGCCATCGCAGCAGAGAAGTGCCTGTCGGTGTTGGCAGTGGCCCTCTGCCTGGGGCAGGGATGAAGGAGAGGAAAGGCTGGTACTGCTGCTGCCCTGCTGTGTGTGCCTTAGCGTAAGTAGACTCTTTCTGCTTCCAGGAGTAGTTGGCTGGTACCTTCCATGAGCATTACTACACTCATTTAACACAGCACCCCCTCACCCCCCACACCCCCAAAGAAAAGGCCGGGGGGGAAGTGAAAATGGGAGGTAACATGCCCTCTGGTCCTTACATGGGAGTGTAAATTGATGATTGCCATGAGAGTGTTTGTTGTCACGTCTGACTCTGGTTTTCCATTACAGGGAATGAATGGTTGTCTCTCCCTTTGCAAGAAAAAAAGTGTGAACACGTAAGACTTTAAAGACTTTGGGTGTCTTTCCTGCCTGCTTTTTCTGCTCCTGTGGACAGGAGACGAATGATTCTGATTAATAATATGTAAAGAATTAATTGTTATACAAGAGTTATTTTCCTCAGATAAGCAAGGTCTTCCTGCTCGAGAGTGACACAGCCATGCGTTTCGATTGTATCTTGGAGTTGAGTGTAATTGTACAGCGAAAGTGTAATGACGGATATGTCTTTATCAACCTGTTCCCTGCATTGTGTTTTTATCACTGCCATCTGCTCTGCCGAGAGTGGCAGCTGCCAGGTCTCACAAATAGCGCTGTCATGTACTTTCATGTAGAACAACATATTGTCATAATTTCTCTGATATTACTAGATGGAATAACTTCAAGTGAGATAAGGTGACATTTTGTATGGCACTTTGGAATGCGTTTCATTGCAGTGTGTGCAGGACACACAATGTTCTTTCTGGAGCAGGCTATAACAGCACATCCAGTTCTACTTTCAGAAATCACTGGAAAACGCTTATTTTTCCAAAAACATTATGTAACATCCATCTGGGACATATGTGTCGGTGCTGAGATGCAACTGAGACCTAGTCAGTATTAGTGTTGCTTACATATGTAGCCTTAGTTACCTTTGCTGGATGGAAATTATGTAAGTTAGACTATTTTTAAAATTCAGTTATTTCTTTTTTTTGCTTATATCAACTTGAATCTCCTTCATATTTGCAAACACGTTCAGACAGCTCCTTCAACATTAAAAGAAACAAAAAAATCTTTACAACAAATCTTTAAAAAAATCGTTATGGCACTAGGTACTCTTTCTGTTGTCTCAGCTGGACCCTAGGTAGGAGATTTAATTTTTGACTAGGCCAGATTCCACTAGGTGTCCAGCCTAAGCCGATCCTCTGGGCTCTCTTGAGTTGTTTGAGAGAGAGAGAGATGTCTTTTGAGAGGGATCCATCCCAACCTGAGATGGGATACTTAGAGTAGGCAAGCAAGGGGAATAAATTGTTCTCTGTGGGTGTCTGTTTCCTCAGACTACAGAAGAAAGCTAAAAGACTAGCTTTGACGACCTTCTTGCCTTTTCAGCAGATGAGTGTAGGTGAGGTGAATCGCATACTGAATATGTGCCAACACGTCCTCTTGTTCCGAGTGCCTGCCAAAATCTTGCTTGTGCACCAAGTGTAGGAAAATATTTGGTGTAATCCACCTTCACAGAGATGCCTCTCCTTAAAAGTGATGAGGTACACCCTCTTTTACATATTCATCTCATTCTTTTGGTTGTGTACTTAGTGCAGTTTACACTACAAAGGTAGTCCTGGTGATTTCTAGAGCAGGTGGCTGGCTAATCTCTTTGTTCTGTCATAGTCCCTATTGCTGCTTGCAAGGGTTGAACAGCAAGGAAGGAAGGAAAATGGTGTGTAACTCAGAAAATACACCTGTCTGTTGCAATATACCTGTCTCATGCACGTGTGTTGTAAAACTGTGACACCAAATCTATCTGCCTACTGGAAAGATTTACAAGGAAAACTGATTTGGGGTATTTCTTCTTGCTAATGAGCATTAACGATAAACAGCCTTTCTGATATGGCAAAAAAACCAGTTATGATAAATAAGGTGGAATATTTGTTCTTGATTCTTGTCTCATTTTCTTTTTCAAGTGTGATAGGATGTAAAACGCTGAACAGCTGATCAACAGTATAAAGGATAGAGGCAAAGAGACAGCTTGCTTCCTAGTCAGCCTGTTTGGAACGGTGTGGTAGGTGGAAAGCTTTTCTGACAGAAGTATGGAAGAAAGCCAGAGCAGTGCTCCTTTACGTTTCTCTGCCTCATCTGAATGGATGTGTAGCTTCGGCACTTCATCGCTAGCCAAGCAGAGGCCATTTGAATTGTGAATGGCAAACAGAAGATCAGGCCAGAGAAATGTCTCCTGGCATTTAAATGAAGTCGTACACTCTAGAAATGTAAGTCTTGCCTGTCATCCCAGTAGTGCATTTCAAGAGCTGGTAAAGGCTCCTGGCATTGTACTGATCTTGAGCGCAGGCCAGATCACCTTTTTTTTCCTAAGGGTAGGGAAGTGTCATTTTCATTAACCACACTTTATATATACGTATGTACCTTAAGAAGAAGAATATTTATATAAACATTTTTTTTCTTCCTCCCAAGATTTACAAATCTCATTTGAAACTTCTGTTTGATTTATCTCCCAGACTGGGGCTATAAATGCTGCATGAATTTGGTTTTGTGCTGCGTTTTAAGTGTATTTAGAAGGGTACGCAGTTATTTGTGTTCATACATCACATTCTTATTAATGAGCACAGTATAATTGTTGGTTGTATTGACTTTTGTTTCTGTGGATGTTTTTAAAAGATATTTTAAAGGTTTTGCTGGAGTTTGCATGTGCTTCAGAAATTAATTTTAGTCTGCGATTTTATTACCCTTTTTATTTAATTTATTTTAACTGTTGCTTTCAAGCTGTGAACCAGCTGTTGACTTTGAAAAAACATTGTTCAATTTGAAAGGAGCATTTTAAAGCTTAATGTAATGGCTGTAAGTAATCACTACAGCAATTATATTCTCTGGTGTTGTGCGTCACTATAATAATATTGGAGGCTGTGAGAAAATGCAGGAGAGAAACACATCAAGCCCAGACTTCTCAGTTTTGCCTGTGATGCCGAGCATCTCCCTGTTTTGTAAATAGCTGGGTGTCGCTGCTCGAATGGTGGCAGAAAAACTGAAGCTCCCCTCTGTGTGTGCCCAGCAGGAATCGGGGGCTGCTTCTGAGCGTTGTTCTCTGTCGTTCTTCTCAGACTGGACAGGTTTTTTTCTTTCTCCGTACGGGCAGATTGTAGATGGACACTTGCTGCAGTGGCCGAAGGCCCTGCTGCTCTGCTGTCTCCTCCTGGCTAGTTCCAAGATGTGGCACTTGACACATGGTGTGGAATTTCGGTTTTGACTTCTTGAGCAGCTGCGTACCCACCTTGTACGGTGCCGGTTGTAGCAAAGCTCCTCACAGAGCATCCAGAGAGTCTGGCCAGGGTGGGAGTGCTTGACATCCAGCAAAGTCAGGTCATACTCCCGTTGTGCTCTGGAAATGAGCAGCTACTTGCCATGGTGAGGAGAATTAATAGAAAATGTAAGGGTTCCTGAGAAGGAACATCCTGCGTTTATTTGTGAGCAACTCTCTACTTCAAGTAGGCTGGACCTCTTGGGGAAGAGAACTTCCTGGGTCAGTGCAGTGAAGATAAGAGAAGCAGCATGCACACAGGATCCCTTCGTGTTGTAACAAACCACGAAAATGCTGTGCAGCTTTCTCTGCCCTGGAAATTCTCTCCGTAATGATTTTAAAAGGAATGTAATACGCATCATTGTGGGAGTGGGCTACATTTCACAAAACCAGGACACTCACCTAGCTGTGGTTACACACAGCTTGTGTTTGGAAACTGTGGACTATAGTGGTGCTCTAAAAAGGTAGTCCACCAGATCGCACGACTGTGCAGGACCTAGCCCCTTCTGTGCTTTTGCCAGCGAGTGTTGCACAGCAGGTTCAAGTCACCTACCAAGCTAAACCACCAGTTCCTGTTGACAGCTTTGTGAAGCAATAATGCAGCTGGGCAAGACCCAGTAGGAAGCTTAGATTCAGCAATATACTAAGCTTTCCTCAAATCTACTTTGCAGCAAGATTCTTCAGAATAAGGATCTAATGACAGCAAGGTCTGAGCCAATGCAATATAGTGACAATAACAGGAAGGGCAAGCGTGCAGGGAGCTAGAGGCATTGAGAGCTTGGGACAAATGTGAGACCAGGCTTACTGCTGAGGCAAAATTGCTGGTGTTTGGTTGCTGTGGTTTGAAAGGAAGGATAGATGATGCATTTGGAAGTGGGTTTTGTGATGGCACTTGTAATGGATGGTAGTCATGGTGATACGATTGGGATGATCCTCTGCTAAGAGGTAGACCTGCTTTGGCAAGGTAATACTCAGCTAGGATGACCTATACTTTATCTTAAAAGAAAAAAGTAATAGTAACATGAGAGTGAACGCATACCCATGTGTATCTGTGTGTCCAGTATGCTTCCGTATGACGTCTGCAGCAAAATGAACTTTGATGTAGTTTCCTGTTTCTCCACCTGCGTGTGGTGCACAGGAAAGCCAAACCACTGATACAGGTCTAAGTGAGCTTCAGAGATCAGGTGTATCCCTTACAGACAAGTCTGGCGGACACTGGGCTGCTGACCCTGGATTTGGCACAAAGGGATAGAGACAGAATCCTCATTGTGACAAAGACAATACGACATGTGAATTACATTATATACATATATGTATGTGTGTATAAATTAGACATTCAAAGAAGTTAACTGCTGGGATGGAGACAGACGTGGAACAGTGTGTTCTGGAAAGTTAAAAGCTTAGCCAGCGTTCCAAGGTATTTTTTAATGTAGCAGAATGAAATTCCTTTGGGTGCAGCAAATGAGACACATAAAGTGTAATGCCCTGTGAAATCACAAAGAGCCACTTTCAACAGATGGAAAAAACAACTTTAATACAAAACCAAAAATTGATAGACTCTGCCTTTGATAATCCAAATACCAGGTTACACTTTAACAGTATCCATTACCGTCTATAAAGTACATTTCAGTTGCTAAATGCACTTGCTGGTTTGTCACTATATAGAATTTAAAGTGATGAATCCTATATTCTTCTGTCTTCTTCACTCTAAGAAATTAAACAAAGTCTGTGACAAATGGCTCCCAGGTTGCACATGCTATTTCAGTCTGCTCTCGGCTGCACCTGTGCCAATATTCTGAGTGTGGAACCGAACCCCTTGTTTTGAAGCTGGTTTTAGGAGTCCCTGTGGCAGGGGATGTTAAGAGCTGTGAGTGGACACAGGTGAACTGCCCATTGCCAATGGCAAGCTGTGGGCTAGCATGCTAGAGCTGTCCTGTGCCCCTGGAGAAGGAGCATCCCATGCAAGTGGGATGGGAGTGCTCACCTTCCCCTCGTTGCACCACTTCTGACCTTTCTGATACACACCTCCGCAGTGGGGGCACCTCTCCCAGCTGGCCTGTGCTGCTCGGTGCAGCTTCAGGCAGGATTTCATGGGAACATTTGGCTAAATATTTCTTCCCAGGGTATGTCAGTGCTAAAACTTGGGAAAACTCCCTGTGCAGTCATTGTAAGCTAATCAGGGAAAACCTGGAGACGGCATGGGGTGGGGGAGGAATCAGTGTGTTGTTCTTTTAGGTATGCATGAAGTCAGTAGCATGTGAGTAAATGTGACACACTGAAGACTTAGGACTCCTGTAGACAAAGGCAAGTCTCACAAATCTCTTGGAGTTCTCTGGAGAAGGCAGCAAACATGTGGGACGGAAGAACTGGATTTATATATTCCACTTGGATTTCCAGAAAGAATTCAGCAAGGTCCCTTGTGAAAGACTTCTAAATAAAGCAAGCAGCTATGGGATGAGAGGACAGGTCCCCAGATGGACACATAACTTAAAAAGCCTATAGGAGTAAATGGCCAGTTTTCACAGTGCAGGGAGGTCACCAGAGGAATGCTGTGGGATCGTGCTTCAGCTGTTTGACATGCTCATACGTGGTCTGGAGAAATGGATGAATTATGACTGTGTGTTTGCTGAGAATTCTCAGCTGTTCAAGGTAGTAAAAACAGGAATCCACTGTGAAGCGGTGTGGAAACTCTTCTGTATAGTGAGTGACTGGCATGACGTCATTCAGTGTAGAGAAACAGAAAGTGGTGAGCAGAAGGAGGAACAATCCTAATTTTGTGTATGCAGTGATGAGTACAGAGGTGGTTGTTAAGTCATGAATGAGACCTGGCATTGTAATAAATAATTCTATGGAAATGCTGGCGTAGCACTCAGTCACAAAAGTAAATAACATGTTAGTTCTTAGAAAAGGAACAAAACAGGTAACAGGATTATGTCCCTGCATAAATTCCTGGTGTTGTGCACCTTGAATACTCTATGCAGTGCTGTTCCCCCATTTCAGAAAGCAAAGAATTGAACTAGAAAATGTTAGACAAGGGAGACAAAGATGATAGAGATCTGGGATGTCTTCTTCATGAGGAGAGCTTTGCCTTGGAAAAGAGATGATTATATGGAATATATGTGTATAAAGTCATGTGGAATAGGAAAGATGAGGAGGGAATGATTGTTCACTGCCTCTGTTCGCGAAGGAGCTGGGGGTGCAGGGAAGGATGTGACAATACATATGCCAAACTCAAACCAAAAAAAAAAAAGGAAGATAATTATTCACACTGTGCATACTGAAACTGTGGAACTCCTTGTGCCAGGATGTTGTAGGTGCTAAACATTTCAAAAAATGAAAGCATAAAATTGTGGAAGAAAAATCCATTTGTCACTATTAAATACCAAAGACCCACCCCACTCCAACTCAGAAAGTTTCCAAACTGTATGCACATCACTGGAGGCTGGGGATGTGCTGCTACGTGCTTTCCTAATTCTTATATTCTTCTCTTGACAGTCTTCTCCTGTCTGTTGCCAAAAGCAAGATATTTGGCTGAATGGACTTCAGGTTTGAACTCATGTGGCCACTCTTACATGCCTGTGTTATCCTAAATTTGACAAATTTTAGGTAAGAAATTGCATATGACGTAGGTTTGCGCTTCCGGCCAATGTTTTTTACTGTTGTTTTACTTACGTCTAAAATTTGCCGTCAGAGATAGCTGCAACCTTAGGCTGTGATGCGTTTGGTTCTTGCAGTGGAAGTTGTATTGCCAGCAGTGGAAGTCAGATGGAAAGACAGGAGACAAGTGCCTTGTTGCGTGGATGTCAGGGTAGGTGAGCCCCTGATCTGGTGATGTTTTGCTCATTGATTGGAGTGGAGGAAGAAAGAGGAAGAAGAGGTTCAGTCAGCATCTAGGATCCATTCTGAGTTCCCTGTGAGACAGTCAGTGAGGCCCTGGAAATGTATATGGAGGCTTTTGTGCAGTGGATGGTGATCTAAGTCTATGCACTTCTTGGTGAGTGTTCTTAATGCCTGTGCAAGGGGATGGAGCAGCCTGCTAGCACGGAAGAACCCAGATGGTCGGGAGGTTGTGGCCTTTCTAGATAGAAATTTTGACTGAGTTAAGCAGACACTGGATCCAGTCTCCACCATTCCCATTCCTTCGCACGCTTTATTGCCCACTGTGTAGCACAAGAGTCATGCGGGTAGAGTTCAGGGCTTCCTCTCACTCCGTGACTGTGTTGCTGTCAGGATGGAGCCAGCTCCCCAGCTTTTCCTCTGCAGGAATCTTCCCATTTATGTGCCTCAGAAATAATTCGTCTGAATTTAATTAATCACAGTTTACATGGTAATAACCCTTGGAATATTTTTTATGGGTAAATAATGTGTATCCCCTGCTGGGGGGGGGTGTCTGCTGGTTCCAACATTCAATTACTGCGTAATCTACTTCCCATTAAATGATCAGAGAGTGAGACCAAAGGAAACTAACAGCAGCAGGAATAACTAGCAGCTACTTTGTATCTGGGACACAGACGTACCTTCTTAATGCTGGTTCAGAAGCCCCTACAGTTAAGAAGGATGCAGTTTTGTGGTGCTGCCAAGGGAGTGCCGGGCTGAGTGCCGCAGGGGGAGTGTCCGGTTGGCAGCGTGGTGCTGTGCACAGGGACCTGGCTAGTTCTCTGTACGAGGAGTCATATTCCCAGGGGATTTCCATGCGAATGAGGCTACTCGGCCCCTGGTACCTGACCAAGCCCAGTCCCTTTCCTCGCTGCATGCCTGGCTGTGAGCTGTATTGCGAGGGGGCCTGGGAATGACTGGCTGCAAGATTTTGTTCAGTCCTTCTTCTCCTATCAGGCAGGCTCAGAGCAGCTCCACATGGTCACAAGTATATCACTTTCTTGCGAGACGGTGAGGAGTGTCATTGTCACCCAGCACCTTTGACAGAAGAGAAGGCGAAGAGGGTTGCCCAGGGCTGCGCAGTATGTCTGCAACAGAGCAGAGTCAGGTCTTCATGTGTCTCTTGCTGGGAGTTACCAGCCCCGTGCTCCGCTGCAGCCAGGCAAGCCCTTCTGCTGAACAGTGGTCCAGGAGCCATCCCGTCACTGCAGGGCTGGCTGATAGCCTCTGGAAAGGTGACATGCTGGCCTGGCTGGCAGCCACAAACACGATCACAACATGTGTGGGGAGAACTACTCTGAAGTGAGGTGACGTCTGGCTGGGAAGTGCTCGCTCAGGGGCACACTCTAGTCCCTGCACTGTGATTATCCTAAGCAACAGTATATTTTTCCCAGTTTATGTTTCCCTTTCCTTCCTTATCTTCACTATTTTGGCTTTTATTTAATGTCGTATTCTCTGTTGTAATTACTTCTTTAATCTGTAATGTTGCCGCCTGCCTGACTCCCCCAGCTCCTGGGTGCCTTTGGGACCAGCGCTGTAAACAAGTCACGGTGTCTCTCAACAGCAAGGTTCCTGCTGAAGTAGCTCCCTAAATAAATAAAAGGCAAATTGGATATTGGAAAAGAACTTTAAATAACATCTGAATTCCTAGGGAACTACATCTTACATCTCTGTTAGGGACAAATGGGTTCAACATAAGTAATAATCCTCTGGAATGAAAAATAAAGAAACACTGTTCACCAGCCTCTGTGGGCTGGAATGAGAATAGACTTTGGTGATAAATAAAAGCAAAATGCAAAGATGTCCCTGGGTGGCAGATGGGAGCAAGATTTAAACATCATTGGACTATGAACACGCGATCTCTGAAATGTGCCATAGCTGCTTTGGATATGATGGGTCTAGCTTTTTCCTCTTGTGTAATGGGAAGAAGCTAAAAGCCCTTTACTGAGACAGCGTTACTGGCAGGCCTTTGCAGCACATGCTAGACCATGACCTTCCCATATGGAGTTGTACCTTTCAAACAAGGCCTCATTGTGCTGAATTCTAGCTGTTTAATAAAACATAACTAGTTGAAATTCTCTCAATGACTTTCTTTCTGGTCTTTCCCCATACTGATGTAGTGCTAAAATCCTCCCTTATTCCTAGTTCATGTGATCTGTTAATGCTTGCATTTTGATTGCTATGTCCCTGCTGTTTGATACTCACCCCTTCTCCACACCTTCTTCAGGAGTTTATGACTGGACAAGCCCCAGAGAAGTGTGCACGTCGGCTCCTGGCATTCTTCCTCTCCTGTGCATGACATGCCCATCCTTTTGGTTCTGGGGCAACTTATTCCTGTCACTGGGTGGACCAACTGCATTGTCACTGGATGTTTTGCTTCCTGAGCTATAAAGTCCTCTGTAGAAGTAGGATGGCGCCAGTGTTTCAAGTCTGTGACTGTGATCAAGCAGCTGAGCTTGCTGTGGTGTGGGTGCAATGGCATGTGCCGTCAGGGAATCCCCATGTGTGTCCCATCCACTGCATCAGAACGTGAAGCAGGGAGTATGGGTTTTGCTGCCCTTCATCTCCTTCCATCTGTTCGCTCCCCCAGTTACAGGCAGTGGGTATAGCTGCTGCCACTACTGCCCTACTCTTCATCTTCCTTTGCATCTCCTGGGAGCACGTTCTTCCTGAAGAAAAGCTGATTCTTGCTTCTAAGAGCCTGAGTCGAAGATGAGCACGTTTAGTGCCGTAGAAAAAGCCCTTCCTTTTGAGAAGCATTTTATCTTTCCTAAGATGAAGTTCTTGATTTGCCTGTTTATGAAAACCAGTCCAAGTTATTCCCTGCTCAGCAGGGTTGTGCTGCACCCTGGTAATGATTTAATAGCAGCTCCTGAAGAGGGCAGCATGGGTTAGCTGATGCTCCTTCACGTGGAATTATACTTTATATTCCAGCCATGTCTAAGGCAGAGCTAGTGAAATGTAAAAGAGCATTGAAGGAATTGGTAGTAAAACTCTTGGCTCTGTGATAAGATGCCTGGGCTGAGCAGACAGAGTTATCCCCATTCCTGTTACTACAGGAGAATATGGCTCTCACCAGCAGTTGTGCCACCTGCCACAGGCTGACATAAATACCTGGTGCCTGCGGGACCTGCCTGCAGACTGGTCCCACTCCGCTCTCCAGGGGAGAGCACAGACACAGAAGAGCACATGTAGGAAACCCCAGCTGCTCCCTTGGCTTTAAAAGACTGACCCTACCTATCGGATGGATTTTGAGACTCCAGAGTTGTGAACAGGTTGTTGTTAATTGCTGAGCACAGATGTTGCACTGAGGTCTGTGGAATGTAAGCTTGCACAATGGCAGGGTATGAAGTTCTTTTTCATTAAGAGGAAGACACTGGGAGACCGAAGGGAAGGGATCAGCTTAGATAATGAATCCTGGGACTTTGGTGCCTGACTGTCTTACAGGTGATGAACAAACAGCTCTTTTCCTTGAAGCAGAAACCAGGATGGTCTTAAGCACACAGCAAGCCTGGAAAATCACGTGGAAGTACTTGTGACATCCACATTAATACCAGATGAACTAATCAGGATTAATGTTAGTGGGAGTAATACCAGTGGATATCACAATGATTAGGCTATTATAATAATGAGTTTTCCAGGGAGGATGATGACAGGTGATTTATATACTGTACAGGTATTTCTTCTGTGTATCCAGATGATAAGCAACTCTGGCACTTTGCTGCAAGAAGTTGGGACTTTTCCTTATTCCTGAAGTTGCCCAAAATGTGGCTCCCTTCTAACTAGTTAGTTGGCCAAAAAGATCCTGGGCAGGAAGGGAGGGAGGGCTGGGTAGAGGAAGAGGATGCTGGTGTTTCATTCCTTAACTGCCTGGAGAGAGCTGTTGCGAACCTAGCCGAGACGTTTTCTGGCCTCACTGGGAAAAATGAGGGGAACTCTGTCTGGAGGCATGATGCAGGGACAGTTTTACAAGCACCAAAGTACTCATAGGCAGTTAGGTGATGAAGGTCTGACTGCTGTTTTATCACCAAGCTATACAGGCGTCGGCTGCTTTCTGTTCTGGTAATCAGAAGAAATATATCCAGTGGAATATAAACCTCAGTGGTAACTACAGTTTCACACAGTGTATATCTGTACAGTGGCCACAGAAGGCCATGATCTAACTGTGCTAGGGGTCACTGTCATGTGCAATAGTGATTGCGCAGAAAAAATGGGGAACCTAAGGTAGTTAAGAACAGGTAGCTGCAATTTTCCGTGCATGACGTTTCATCCTTCACCATTTTTTCTGTGTCTTTGCTAAGCACTGACTGTAATTGTTGCCATCTAGGGTGCACAGTCACGTCTCCATAAACTTTCCACCGTCTCTGTACGCTGGCAAGAGATAAGGAGTTACAGTATTTCTGTGCAAAGCCTATTCTGCCAATGTGTCATCAAATTGTTTGGAAGAAATTTCTTCTTCTCTGGAACTGAAATCAGAGGACAGGGAAGCTACCCAGTAGCTTGTTGAGGGTGCAGAAACAATGCAGCATTTGAAGGTCTCATGGTAGATACTGAGGCTCTTTTATTGATTTGTTGACAGAGTGACCAGGGCAGCAACAGCTGAAATTCTTTTTTCTCCTCTCGAGTTGAGAGATACCTAGATCCTTTCCAGAGTCCCATTTTGGACTTTAGAAGCGATGTGGGTACCTTTGTCCCATCTGCAGCCTGATTAGTTAAATACAGAACTTTCTACCTTTGGTACCCACCTTGGGGAAGGTAACACAATATCACCATTATTCACAGTTTCATAATCACTTTTAAAAATGAAGTCAAATGTTTGCTGCTAATAATAATAACGATTTTCAATGTAAGCCTGAAAAAATGAAAATAAGTTCAGAGCATTTTCAACATTGAATTTTCATTATGTGTATTTCAGCTGCTTCCCTCTCAGTGGGGACTGGTCATTTGTCCCTAGTGCTGTGTGCTTTGCACAGTAAGACGTGGGAGAGCGCCACGGACGCTGAGCAAGCCTTGTTCCTTCTGGTGCCTGCAGCAGGTTAAGGTTCAATAGTGAGTTAATAAGCCAAGGCTGACACCGCTGCCTAAAAATTAAGTGTCATATGTTTGAACTGTACTTGTTTTGGGGTAGAATGAGATTGGAGGCAGGTGATAAAGTCCTGCATGTCCTTTTGTTTTCACATTGAGAAATGACTTTGGGACAGGTTTCCAGATGAAAGCAGCCAAAAAAATTCCTGGGATTTTTCCATCATTTTTGTGATTCCTTAACAGTGACAGCACTGTCTGCCACAGGAAAGAGCTCTCTGCTCTGCAGCAGGTTAATAGGCTCTTTTTTCTTTGGAAATGCTGTAATTCCTTCCCTGTCACCATAATCCTTAACCCTTAAGTGACAATGGGCTTGTTAGAGCCCTGTCCAGAAGAGATGCTGTGTTCAGATTGTAATCTGGCAGAGGGGTGGTGTTCTGAGCCAGAGCTGCTTGCCCACCCACACCTCCACCCGGGAACTGATGATACAGGCAGGAGGACGGAGCAGGAGGGGATGGGGCGGGTGCGACCTTGTGCTGGTTGTGCTTCTTATTTCAGTGAATTTGAAGCAATCTACGTGAAGTGTTGGTTTGGAAGTGTTAGTTTGGAAATGTGTGTAACCCTAGGCACATACACCTAGGGTTAATGTGTTAGCAGTGTTATACCAGAAAACTTTATTATATGCCATTTAGATACACAAATATATTTTCATGAAAAGTGCCCCCCATCAGAACTTCTGTTTTATTTTGAAGAACCCGAATCGTGAAGGGCAACTGGCAATCTACATTGAAGTAAGACTGTGCTGTGCTATGTTGCCACTTGAATGCTTAAATACCCCAGAGGTTCTTTTGCAAATTTGCTCAGGTGACCCTGTCATCTTTACACGCAATTCTGAGGGTCTCTTGGCCAGGTCCAGAATGGGAAGGAATGCAGGCCAGACTCGATTACTAACTACCTGCATTCTGAACTTACTCTATTTGGTGCTTGAATTCATCTGTTTTTAAGACTGTGATTAAACTTTGCAGATATCTCACTGATACGCAAATCTCAGGCTGGGAAGTAGCCTCACGGCCAAGGAGAGCTGCTGTGAAGTGGTGGTTCCCAGCAGAAACACGCCTGCTGTGACCAGAGGGTGTTCTGAATAGGCAACGCTCGGTCTTAACAGGCTTGGGGCTTGATATTGCCCCTTCAGAGAGATTCTGTCTTTGCTTAACCTCCTTCCTAGTGCTTTCTGATCTGTATTGCTGTATTGCAGAATAAAATGTCTGATTCAGTTCTAGATTAACTTGGTCTCTCCTTCAAAATGTAGATTTACTAAGGATTTCTGCAGGGGAAACCAAATGGAGTGCCCTGGCAAGTGATAAAGACATCTGGGAACGTTTTGTGTCATCCTGCTGAAGCACGTTAGGTCTCTTGTCACCAGCTAAAGATCAAGATGCTGCATTCAGCTCATATGTTTCGGAAATAAAATAGGAGTACACGAGCACTGCCAAAGCCTTTCCCTGGTGCTGGGCTAGCTCCACAGTGAGCAGCCCCACAGACAAGAGTCGAGCTAGTATGATTTACACCAGCTTTGAATCTAGTTCCCTGCACTCACTTTTTCTTGTGCTCTGCACAGTGGTAAGATGAGCAGTTGAGCTTTTGCTAGGGAGTATGTCAGACTTGCTAATTTTGCTCAGTCTTGGATTAAGAGAGCAGCAGCACTGCCTACAAGCTGGAACTGGAGAGTTCAAGAATTTTGCTACCAGAACCCCATTAACTAGAAAGTGATCTGTAAAGCAAGCTCTTGTCATGTTTGTCTTCTGTGCTGTCAGTTTGTCAGGCATGGACATTAGGCAGTGTTCATACGGGAGGAAGTTACACTTGTCTCTCCCTGGTTTATGCCTCTGGGATGAAATGACAATACAGCACAGCTGTACTAACCATGACACTGACAATCCTTCTAGTTTGGCAGATTAAAGAAAAGGAAAGAAGGGCATGTACGCTGATCATCTTAAAAGCGATTGAGAAGGGGGTGATGGATACTGGGAACACCATGTTGTACACTGGGGTCTCCAGGAGCTATGCATAGCTCTGCCTTTGGAGGCCAGCAAAGGAATTTCTGCCTGGCAGGGAAGAGGTATTCCACAGTCAGGACCTGCATAGAGTTCTGGTTCCATTTCTCTGCATGGATTCACATTTTCTTCCAGATAGTTGACTACATCCAGTGTCTTTGGGACCAATTTTTGTAGCCTGTTTGCATAGCAGGACTCAGCTGCTGAGTTACCAGCAGCTGCCTAAGTCACCAGGGGCCCAGGGAGGAGAGGTTCTGCAGCCAGCAGAGCAGGTCAGGACCACATGAGCAGGGCAACCACATGCACCTCCTAAGAGGCAGAGGTAGTAAAGGCCATGGCTCTGATCATAATGGCTGAGTAAGGCCGGCAGGCAAGATGAGACCCTCCAGCCAGTGAACAGTCAATGTCTTTGCTACGTGTAATTGGCTTGTGGCTCCAAAGATCCTCTTCTCTAACTGCTGATGCTCTTGTCTGCCCTCAACTCCTGATCCTTGCATCTGCCCTTGCTGGCCTTCTGCTTTTATTCTTTTTCAGCTAATCACTCTCTGTCTTCTGTCTCTGTCATCCTGCCATGTAAAACACTGGCTGTACGTAATAAAATCAATGAAATTTCTACTCAGTCATGACATGTCAGACCAACCAGTGGAGTCTGAGCAAGGCAAAGGCAGCCTATAATTAACACCTCTTATGGAAGTGCAGAAAGGTTGTCTCACTGCACAGAGGCGCAAGGGCATGCCCTGTCCAGACAGGCTGGCTCCTCGGCGCTTGCCTTCGTTTGTAGGAACCAGAGTTTTGTTCGTTGCACATCTTTCTTTGTAAGGAGATGCACGGTAACAACTTCAGCTTGGTGTCACCTGGCTGTTTTAAGCCAGACTGCACTACAGGCTGCTTCCAGGCATCCTTGGGAAGAGGCTGAGCTTAGCAGCTTAAGCCATCCACTTCTCAGAATCAAACTAGTCATGTCCTATGTGCTCCAAGCAGACTCTTCCCAGTGCGACTTCTCAGGCTGAAGACCTTGGTCTATCTTCTGTCTGTTGTTATTTTCTAATAAGTTTTTCTGTAGATACAGCATTATGCTAAGATAAAGCAAATATTGGTTCTTGATACAAAAATGAGTCTTTGCACACCAATATTATTCTGATACAGAAGCTTTGAGAATTTATTAGCCATTAGCCATGTGCAATCAAAACACAACTTTTTTCCTGCTAGTTAGATGTTCAGAGTTGTTAAGTTTGACTTTCCAGAAATGGCTACCAGTAGCATAATTGAACAGTTGACTAAATACATTAATGCAGTTTGCTTTGGTGTAATTAGAGACCTATAAAGTACATTTTAGGAAGTTGAAAGCATTAATACAGGCCAACACATTTGCACATTTTCAGCTTTGTAACATTACCTAGGCTGCTGGAGTGTGGAGACCAGGGCTAAACCTCCCAATGCTCTTAGAACAAACCAAGAACTCACACCTGTTTTGTGGGGGTTGGTGGGGCAAATTGTATTTTAACACAGCAAATAAAGTACCGGGTGATTTAAGCTGTGCAGGTTCCAACCACTTTGTAGTCCATGTTGGAGAACTGTTGGTTGGTTTAGAAGGTGAACCCACCAATGGCCGAACTCGTGGTTGATGCAAGCACTGCCCAGAGTTGGCTGGTTGTGCCTGGCTGTGGCAGTGATGCGGAGCCAGTTTTGCATCAGAAGTAATTAGGCAGCAAGTTGCATGTCTTCCCACAGCAGGGACTCACCTTCCCCAGTCTGGGGTAGTGCCATGTGAGCCATGATGTTTTCCTGCAGCCTGTTAAATGTGTTTGCTTTACATTGCATTTCCTCTGCAAGAACAGAGGATATATTCTCTGGATCTATTCTAATGATAAAAATATGTTCAGGCTACTGCAGAAAATAAGACCACGGGAACTGTGAGCATTGTTAGTTTTCCTTATCTTGTAATTCAACCGAAACTTGAAAAAGGCATTAGTGTTCGTTACAGGGCTGGATCTGCCTGCCCGGTCAGCGCTCTGTAGAACCTCAGACATGGCACGTCCACTCAGGGTCTCTGTGTGTGGGATACGAGGGCCAGTTAGTTAGTGGGCCAGTTGGTTAGCTGGTTGGCCCTGACTGGTTGTTACCATCTCAGAAAGAAATACTCCCAGACTTGTGAGCAGACCAGCGCTTCTGTTGTGAGATTGTGTAGGAGAGACAGAGAATAACAGGACTTAGGCTGAAGAGGTGACTGCACTTCTGCTTTTCAGACTCAGCCTGCTAAAACTGGCCAACCTTTACATGAGATGCTTTTACAGCAGCAGGGGCTCTCCCTGAGACTCCAGGCTGAGGAACGTGGTGCCGTTCGGCAGTGTCTGCCTGGTGGGGCTGGAGGTCCCTCTCCAGAAGATGTTCCAGCACAGCCAGGGACTCTAGGCTGTGCACAGGAGTCTGGGCTGGGAGGCTCTCTGGTTTTGCCTCTGCGGCTGTGTCACAATGACTGCTTCCCAAAGTAGTTTTATCTTTATCTCCATGAAAAACATCCGCTCCTGTCACAACTTGCACAGAAGAGCAAGGCATCCCCAGGGGATCCATGGGAGATTGGCCATACAGCCACAACTGGTGTCGAGGTGCCCAGGCTGCCAGTGTACCCTACCTGTCCCCATTGGGGCAGCAGCACCCATCTCTCTGCAGGCCAAATTCTGCACAGTCTAATCAAGGTATTGGAGAAGGTGTTCATTAAAGCGTCCCCTTCTTGGTGACTTCTACAATGTGAATCTATCAGACTGCTCCCTGCCTAGAGACGTTTGTGCTTGGAAATGCAGCTTTCTCTACCATGTGGTACTGGCCGGACAAACTGTCCTGAACTCCTCTGCTACTGGTGCATCACAGTCTTTTGGGACTCTAACTTTCTCCCTCTGCCTCCTGCACCAGAAGGATTCTCCAGGGTGTTTCCTCTGTCGTAATCCAGTGGCTGCTTCTTTCTCTCCACTGGTCCCCAGGTCATCACAGGCTACTGCCATTGACCATTCTGGCTTTTGTTGTTGCAAAGATGGTCTCCAAAAAGCTGAAGAAGCAGCCAAAGAGTAAGAAGGGTTTCCAGGAGAACAGAAGTGACCTTTTTGATGAAATTAATGAGAAACCTTGACTCCACTGCAGCATATCAAAGCCAGGTCAAAGCATTTTTTAAACTTTACAAACATGACATTTGCTCTTCCAAGGCTAAACCCACACCCCAAATTTATGCACAAATAGCAAACTTCTCTGGGGATTTTCTCTTTCTCCCCATGCCCATGTTCCTGTGCATCTGTGCAGGACAGGCAGTTCTGGTTAAATGTCAACGTGTGAAAGCAACTAGACCAAGAGAGGTGCTGTTTGACTCACAGTGCTTTGCAGCCCTCATGAAAAACACTCATGACAATGCCTCAATTAACAATCTATCCAGCCCCAGGTTTCATGACAGGGCAGTGGAGAGCTCTGGTGAACTTCCAGCTGTTCCACTTAGTCAGGTCTGAAAACCATGGTTTGAATGAAAACTAGGCTCCTGAATGCTGGTGACACACTGCACAGATAAAATTACTCAGAGCCCTAAGTTCAGGAGTTGCCTGAAACATGCCATATGGCTGAGTTCAGGGTCAAGCATCAAGAGCAGGTTGTCAGAATGTGGCATCCAGAGACCCCAAGGCTCAATTTCCTAGAGCTTTTCTCCATGCGCAGAGACCAGAGCACACATTACATCACCCTCCTGCTCTCTGAGCCCTGGCATTCATCATTGTCAGTGCCTCACTGAAGGTTATACGATGTCATCTTACACTCTTTCACAGGTTTACTCTTTGCCAGCAGGAAATCTCCACCCTTGTTGTGGACTGATTGCCTCCCTCTTCTCTTAACTGTAGACTTACAAGAGATGTTCATGTTTTAAATATGGTGCAATGACATCAATAGTAATAATTATTGCATGCATCAAAGCTTTGGAGATTAGCCACGGATCATGCATCTAAATGGCAAATGGTTATAATAGCTCCATACGTGAAACATCAAAGTCTGAGGAAACATTGCTCTGTTATAAAAAATACATCAGAATGATCATTCCACTCCAAGCAAAGTGCAGAACTGTAGATGTGCATGGAACAAATGCAACACATTTCATACTCATTTGGGTGTTTCAAGTATGGGAAAAATTGATTCCACAGCTCCAATTACCAATCCACATCAAGTGAAGACTGTATTGAAATTATGAGATTTCACACAATATTAGGCTTAAGTTGACTCCTCCTTGTGAAAATGTATTTATAATTAGGGCCTAGAAAAGCAAGAAGCAGTATTTGGGGTTTTAAATTTTTATATGCTCCCTGGCAGAGAGAAAAGTGGCTGAGATTGCATAAAATCCTTAAAACCATCATGTTTCAAGTATCCTTTTGCTGAATTGAAATGGCTTTCTCGTAGATTAAAGGAACTGCACTGTTGTTTTCTTTGTTAGGAGAAAAGTATTGCGAACCAAGAAAAGCACAGCCTCTCTCTATTGAGCCTGGGGACAGCTGCTGGAATAAGAAAATGCAGAACAGTCACTAGAACAACAGAACCTCTGAACTCAGCGACTGAAATTCCCAATTACAGACGTGCTGCTGTTTCTCCTCCCTCATCACAGCTGTTTAGCTTGATCACTCCCCCAGCCCCAGCGGGACGAACAGTGTGAAGGATGCAGTGCCGTGCATGCTCTGACAGCCAAATCAAAGGCCCAGCCAAGTCTGTGCCTCAGCTATGAGTCTGGAGGAAATCAGAGACCCTCATTAAAGTTTCAGAAAAACCTAACTGGTATGAGGACAGCATTCAAAAAATGTATTTGGGGAAAACAAATATTGTTTTAACTCTATTAATAATTGATGCGTTGCCAGCAGAGATCCTCATAGCATTAAGGGAATTGAAAATTAAAGGCACAAAGACACTACTTTAAGAAAACATCTTGATAAATAATTAATATAGCATAGGCCTACTGGAATCTGAAGAGTGTAGATTTTAGCTTGTCTTGTCAAACCTATGCTTTCTAATACCACAGTTTCTTCCAGAATGAGAGCATGGTCATTTTCATTTTGTATGGACAAAAGCTCTAGTTGTTCATGCTGCTCAGCTGGAATAATTTACTGGCTTCTCTGTCAGTTGCTTGTGCTGAGCCCCTAGGATTCGAAGTCGCACATACCCAAAGATCATAGCTTTCTTAAGTCAAGAGGGAAAAAAGATTGATGATTATTTAGAAAACAGAAGAGAACATGTCTGTTTCAGGGAAACTACTGTTTGACAGGGTCAAACTGGATCAGAAGAAGAAACCTTGGCAAAGCCTGTATAGCAATATGATGTATAAATGGCTGGTGGAGGTGTCTTGGGTTGTGTAACACCCAGGAACAGCTACTGCTTTGGTTTGTGTGTCTCTAGAGAGATGCATTTTCAATGGTGAGGCCAGTCTTGGGGACTACACTGAATAATTCAGTGGCTGGCACTTCCCCTGTGCGTTCTATCTGATGGGGATCTTAAGGACAATAAATAGAGCAACCCGGCATTCCACAGAATACAAGCCTATCGGTATGACTAAAGAAAGGCTGGACATAGAATGTGCCAAAGGAAGTAAATGTGGAATTTCTGCATTTCCCTCCAAAGCAGCTCTCTACTCTGCTGTGAGCAGAGCCTGGGAGAAGCAGCGTTCCGAGACATGGCTGAAGAGTTCGGCTGATGCACAGCTCCTGACATGGAGACACACTGTAGTTTCAAAACAGAATACTGAGCACCGTGTTAACTAACAGAGCTTCTGCCATCTCTGAAAACCTGTGTGTTGCTGAAGGGCATACGAGCTTTTTAAAGTCCCGATTTATTCCAGTCCACTCCTATCTTTTAGGTTGTTATAATGAAGCAGCTAGTAAGTCAGGCATAATTGCTGGCAGGCATTCTAATTTAAGAAACTGCACAAGAGCATCCACAGAACTATGTTTATCATTTCATTCCTTTAACTAAAGCAAAAATGAATGCTGCTTCTTCATTATAAATGTCTCAGTGCTTTACATACAAAAGGTTTGTTGAGATTGATGGAATTCATAAACACCCTTTATTTACTACAGTAAAGTTAATAATTAAGCAGAAGAGAGAATATCCATGAACGCTGTTATAAAAATAATTCTTGCTCTAGTTCCTAGCAAAAAGCCCACATAAATTAGTGATTGATAACATAAGGGTGATCCTCTAGAACTATAAAGGGGAGTTCATTTTTTCCGTTCTGGATAATGTAAATGCAGTGGTCAGATGTTGCCTCAACATATTGGTGAGTGCAAAATTACCCAAATTGCAGCTGAGTGTGGTCTGTCTCAGGTAGGTGCCCCTTTCACTATCCCCTGGCACATGGACCGCATTCATTGCATCCGCCCCGTGCTGAGCAAGAGCTCACCGTTCCTGCTTGCTGCTGAGACCCGTGCTTGCTGTGACCACAGGCAGCGAAGTCAGGCCCTTGTTGGAACTGGAATGGAAAACACGTGGGCTCGTCCCCACTGGGAAGGTCAGGCCTGACATGGCAGAGAAAGGGTTGTGGAAAATCACCTCTTGCCCCCAGTCCAAAGAAGTGGATTCCTTTGAAGAAGAATCCTTTGGTTTCAGTGCCGTTATTTCCTCTTGACTGCATTGCTGTTCCTCTCTCCCGTATGGCTCCCCCGGCCCCTGTTGGGGCTCAGCTGGGATAACGGGCAGCGCAGTGGTTAGAACACAGCAGCAGGGAGGGCACAGGGAAGAGCCACGCGTGGCCGGCTGTGGTGGTCAGGATGGGCTGTGAGTGTCGTGTGGGAGGGCTGCTACGTGGGCAGCCTTGGGAGCTCTTCCGTCTGAGCACCATGAAGGCCAGAGCCGCTGCCCTGCAGGGAGAGGCTGGCTGCGAGACTGTACTGTCCCGTAGCCATTCCTCCCCATCCCGCTCCTGCAGCTCAATTCTTGGGTGCGTCCTTGTGTTCTGCGGTGTGTCCTGGTGTTCTTTGGTGTGTCCTTGCCTATGGCTCTTCGTACCTCTGCTTCCACTCCTGTCCCGCTCCAGACCTGCGTTCCTCCACCTCTCCCTGCTCCTGCCTGCCCCACCTCCCAGCCTTACCTTCTGCTGCATCCCTCCCTCTTGCTGCTTTGCTTTCCTGGAGCAGGGGCCCTCTATCCATCCTGCTGCTGGCTGGCAGGATGAGCTTCCATGCTTGCCAGACAGCCCTATTGTTATTTAAAGATGCCGACTCTGGGAGCCTCATCCCCATCAGGCAAAGCTGAGAGTCTGTCTGATTTAACAAAGCAGGGAAACAAGCCAGTCAGAGTTATCTCGATCTGAAGCATATTCTAGGAGTGATTAGCTGCCTAAACTTACACTGTAATTATCTGTGCTGAGTGGCTTCTGCACATCATTGCTATTTTTCTGAGTGTTTTTATTTAAGTTGATAATGGAAAATGAATAAAGCCTTAGTTCCACTCTGATTTTGACACTTGTGCCAGAAAATATCTGAAGATTAACATTTTTGTGTTCACAATAGTTAGATTAATATTTAATTTGCTGGCATCCAGCAAGCTGATTAGTTTTCCTCTGATATGGCTCAACTTTGTAATTACAGGAACTGGCTCCTCCTGGTTTGTGCCTGGGGTAAGAGGCTCAGAGACGTCCTGACATCACTGCGACCACGATTTCAGATTTCAGCAGGCTGACGCACTGCGAGGTTGTTGTCATCAGAAATCTCTGCTCCTGGAAAGAGGTACGGACTGGGACCTGCTCCGTATCTACTGAGAACAGAGAGGATCTGTCCATGACTGCATTTAAACGGAAGGGCAAGAGAGTGGAAACAGGATGCAGCCATGTCAAGTTTCAAGGATCGCGTGAAATTTGCCTGCTGCTGCAAGGCAAGCCTTCCTTGGTGACACAGCCCGTCTGGTGCTGCAGGCGTAGGGGAGACCCTGCAGAACTACAGTTTGTCTTGCTCTGGGGATGGGCAGAGCTAACCGAGACACAGGAGATCCCCCCTTGATGGTGATCCTCTGCTGAGCCTGGGGAATGCTGCAGGCAGGTGCTGCCAGTGACAAGCCATTGAACAGCCTCCCACACCACCATGGAGGCAATCTGAGAGAAAGCTCAGTGTGGCACGGAGGGCTGGCTAGCTCAGGGCCTCTCTTTGGCCACAGACATTAGGAGATGCTTGTGAAAAGCCTACAGCAGTCAGTGCCTGGATTACATGATTATTTGCCCGTGGTCCTCAGAGATCCTGCTCACAGTCTGTCTGGAGCGGTGGTTGTATCTGACCATCGCACTGAACTAGCAGGTGGGGCTGTACTCCAGGAGTGTCTCTGGAGCCTCTTGAAACCCATGAATACATCTGGGCTCCACAGTGTGCTGGGCAAAGAGCCACATTCAATTCTGGGTTATACTGCCCTTCCTCTGGCCTGATATTGAATAATTTCACTGGCACCTCGTGATTCCTACATTGTGAAACCAGGGGCTAGTGCACATTCGGTGTGCTCTGGTGATCCCTCCTGCTAGGGATGGTCCCGCCTTCCTGGCTGCATTTGTAGGTGAGTTGACTGCTGGAGTTTTGCTGGACCCTCCCGAGGCAGGCAGAGGCAACAGGCAAACTCCCATCTTCTGTTTCCAGGACCACGCTCCCAATGCTTCCTTCACAAATGGGACTGCAAACTGCGACTCAGTCGTCCAAGTGATTAAGCCTTCCTTATTTGCTCAGAGAGCAACTATGGCTCAAAATCAAATTCAGCCTTTAGAATTAACCCCCCCGTACTGTCCATTAAGTCTGGATTCCCCTGACCGGTCATGCAAAGTAACGTCTCGTCTTAGTGCCATATTCATCTTGCACTGTCAGTTTTACCCAACTCCTAAGCACTCAGTAATAGCAAGACTGTCAGGGTGTTAGTTATTCATTAGTTTTCACTCACTTGAAGAATATATCGTTGTCATAATATGGCACATTGCACTGGGAACAAACTCCCCATGCAGACAAGGATTAGGGCCATTTTTCAAATGCTGCTGACTATTAATTTGTACATTGTTTGAAGGGAAAAGGTCTTGTTAGAACTCCATTTTGAACATTACTTTGACGGAGCATAGTGGGCAGTTCTCACATCCTCTCTGATAGCTAGGGGACAAATGGGTGCTGGCGACAGGGATGCAGAGCGCTAACCCCTATAGCTGTATGTGCCCAGTGCTGCATACGCAGTTCGTGCACCCAATGCTAATCAGGTGAACCTCATCAAAATCCACTTGTTCAGCAGCTGACTGTACAATAGCTTCTGGCTACTCAGCCTCCATCCCTCATCACTGTCCTCCAGAACTGTCTGCCAAAACTTGATCAATGAGAAGTTCCGATATTTTGTTTAGCTGCAGTACAATCCTGGCTGGCTGAGAAGAGCAGCAGGCTAGTGCCACAATGATCCGAGCGCTGGTAGTAGCCAGTCTGTGGGCAGCTGGTCTGCTCAGGAGAGGAATGGGAGATAAGAGGGATAAATCTGTTAAAACTAGGAAGGAAAAGTTGATCTTCTTATATGGAAACGGTAAATATAGCCACAAGTCTACAGGCTGGTGTGGAGGGAACATGTCTGTGATGAGAACGGGAGACCATTTCACGCCAGCTATAAGGTTCCTGTTGTGTCCCCACCACTGAGGAGTGCTGGGTCAAGGACCTTCTGCAGTGATATTCTTGCTGAGATGCATTGCACCTCAATTCCGCGTGTGCAAAGGGTGAAGCGGGAGGTGTGCCATGCCCGTGCAGAGCTGGCTTCTTGTGGAGCTCAGGGAAAGCAGGTCAGGCAGGTCTGTCACCTCATGTCACCTCATGTCTCCTCATGCCAGAGGACTGTTGGGTTCAAGGACCGCTTAACGATGGAAAGGAGGATTGTCTGATGTTCAGAACTGCTCCATTATTGAACAACTAGAGCAGATCTTCTTTGTATTGAAGCTGGATAATCTGGGGAGAGGGGAAGGAGTGGGGCTGTGTGTCTGAGCCAGGGCACTTGCTATTCTCAGCTCTTCCAAGTTACTTTTCGTCATCTGAACAGCTGCCCCTGGAGAGCTGTGGGAAGGAGGGATGGCAGATACCGCAGAGCTCACAGTGCAGCCCCCAGCTCCCACAAGCCGAGTGTCCTGTTTGCTTCTAGACCGAAGCAGCAAGTGGAACAGCTGCGGCTGACGCGATGTTCTAGCTGTGACGTGTCTCTGGACTGCCTTCACGAAAGGCAGAAAAATAAAAAAGGAAATTAATCTCTCAGGGGCAAAGAAATCAAACCAGCAACCTCTGCTGCAGCTTGTAGTCTGCTTAAACACAAGTCTGGACTAGAACATTTGTTGCAACCATTTAGTGACCCATGCTCTTCCCAGATTCATCTTATGAACTGGAAAAAGCAATTTGTCTGCCCATGTGCCCTGAAGTACTCTTATTTGTTAAATCCACATGCTTCCAAAGCCCTAGACTTGAACTACTGGGTATGTAGAGAGAAAAGCAAATAAAGCCAGCTGTGATATGTCAGTTGTATCTAGATAATATTCTGATAAGGCCTGATTTATTACCTTTATGTCTTAAGGCCAGGCAAGCCTCATGGGGTCTCACCTTCGTCCCACTCATAAAATACTATGAGGCAGGAGGAGGAGAGTTTGAGAAAGGCAGACCAGAAATCCTATTTGCCTGTGGAGGTCTCCGAGTGCTTCCTTTCCAAGCTTTCCAATTCACACAGCGCTGTCTAGTTCATTGGTTTGCTGGCACATCAGCTGTCCCTCTCTGTCTTGGTGCCAGGCTCATGCCCGCCGCCATCAGCACATGGCTCTGGGGTGCCAGCACCTCCAGGGCATGGTGCCCGCGGCTGCCCGGGGTGGCTGTGGCACTCACCCTCGTGCGCTGTTCTCCTTTGCGGAATCTGACTTTCCTCCTTTGAAAAATTATTACGGTAAGAAAGCCCAGGCTGAAACCAAGTTATCAATGACAAGAACAATCTGAGTATCACCTGTGAACTGGGGATAAATAATAAGGCAAGACAAACGCAAGGCACGCACAAGGTAATTAAAACCACAATTCCTAGGGATATTTCTAAATGAAAAAAAAAAAAAATCTGCACACTGAAATTGCAAAATAGTGCATCTCAGTGTCTTAATTCTGCCCAAATTAGCACTGCCTAAAGAACAGCTGACAGATTCTGCTGGCTTCGGAGAGTCTGGTGGGGTGAGCAGAGCAACAGAACTTTGGTCTCCCCGTGCCGCGTGGCTTGGTCTTTGGGACCACGGGTGGGGAGGAGGCACTACATTTCTGTGTCTGGCTTCCTTGCTGGCCCGCAGCTCCCTGCCTTGGGTCCTCAGCTCTCGGTGCAGGTAGGAAAGCAGCAAGCAGGCGCGGGAATTCCCCAGCAAAGTGCCCGCTCTTTCCGCCAGCTGCTGCTGCTGTGGCTGCCATATTGTCGTGTTATGCCTCCATGTTTTGAGGTAGGGGAAGAAACTGGAGCAGATGAGGATCAAAATCTTTGTGGTGTCCAGCACCTTTCATGGGGAACTTGGAGCGAAATCACAGAAATCTTCCAGGAGATTGGTTCATTTTTAATGATATGGGATTATAGTTTGTCCGTTTAATTCAACCTGAGTGACATAATATCTTTCATTTGGACTTATTACCAGAAGAGCAGTTAGTCAGTTGGAAGCAGACCTAGGGCAGGGCATTTTGTCATTATTTTAAATTTTCTCTATCTGACAAAATTGAAGGCCTTGAAAAGACGAGAGCCATTGTAAAGGAGAGAGCATCAGAGAATAGGTCACACAGTGTATTAAAGAATGAAAATTGATTCATTCTTTCCTCTGTTGAATAAGCAGCTGTACTTTGGTCCCTGTGATCCATGAAATAAGCTGTCAGGGAAATAGGAAATGTGCCACATTTGAACTTCACTCATTGATTCCGTTCTGATCTAAGGTGCGGTATTAAAATGCATTACAGTGGGTGCAGAATCTGCAGCGGTGACAGCAGCTAGGCCTGGCTTGCTAGTCAGTTGTCTGGGCTATTTGTTATTAAATTAATCAGTGCTTTACAATGCTGAGACTCATTTACTTAGGTCATCTGGTCAGAGCCAGCTAACGGGAGGAATTTCACAAAAGCGACGTTTGTTAGTTTTAAATAAAATCAAAGGCTACAGAGGAGGCTCGGGAGGAGTGGTTCTAACAAGATCTATTGGTCCTTTTATCTGGAGAAGCAATTTTCAGGCAATTCAGAGATTCTGACAGTAATCAATGTAAGAAGGGGTAGCAGAGGCTTCTAGAATATGGGATTACTAGCTGGAGCACGTTAGGCCAATTAATGCCTGCAACTCTAATAGACCGCTTAGCTGCAAAATTAAATGGAGGATGTTCCCATTATTGCATAAAAAACATACCCAGTTTTGTTTTTTATGTCAGAACACATCTTCCTTTACACACCTTTTCCCAAGTAAAGAATTAACCTTGTTGTGCTGTCCTTAAGTAGCTTACAGAGGACTGCCTGCAACTATTATTTGCTATGGTAAGTCTAGTTTATCCATACTGAAGTGTCTTTTGCTCCTTTTGTGAGTTCTTACAAGTTTTATTAAATAAAACATCATTTTTGCTGCCTTTGCTTTATTTGCCTCAAAATCGTGATTCATAAAGATGGATTTTTATAATTAAGGTAGAAATGAGAAATAACCCCCTATATATAATTTAAAATGTTGAAATTGTAGACACTATCTAACTTCTGCTTTAAATCACAGGAACAAACTGTTCCCCATTAGCAGCCCTAATTAAATCCATTTTTCTGTGAGTCTTTGGCAAATTCCATTTTAGTAAAGCTGTATTAAGCTCTCTTTTATTTCCTTTTGCTTTGCAGAATTCTCTGTTTGAGATGAATAATAGGTCGAATATGGTATGTGACGGCTCTGTAGGCTCCGAAGATATAACATGAACAAGTATATTGTTCTGGAAAGCTGGCGTAAGAACGCTACTGAGGATTTAGAAGGATCCCGACTACCAGACAGGTAGGAGCACTACCATTCTGGCCTGGGGAGTTTATATGTGGTGTAAGAACTGGCAAACACCACGTAGCAAAAAGGCTGTGGAAAGATGGAGGAGACTTGGAGAAGAGGAAGAGAGGGAGAGTACGGAAGCAAGCAGCGTGCTGCTCACCCTCTGTACAGCACATTCAGGAGCTCTGGGCTACCACCTGCTGTGCCCCGTTGGTGTTGTCCTAGGCCTTTTAGGAGGAACGAGCAGTTGCAGAGGATTGGAGAGGAGAAAACTTTCTGAGGATAGCCAGCTCTGCTTTTATTATTATTATTATAATAGATTTTATTTTATATATGGAGCATGTCCAGAGAAGGGCAATGAAACTGGTGAGTGGTCTAGAGAACAAGTTTTATGAGGAGCAGCTGAGGAAACTGGGGTTGTTTAGCCTGGAGAAAAGGAGGCTGAGGGGAGACCTTATTGCTCTCTACAACTACCTGAAAGGAGGTTGTAGTGAGGTGGGGGTTGGTCTCTTCTCCCAAGTAACAAGCAATAGGATGGGAGGAAACAGCTGGAAGTTGCGCCAGGGGAGGTTTAGGATGGATATTAGGAAAAATTTCTTCACTGAAAGGGTTATCAAGCATTGGAACAGGCTGCCCAGGGAAGCGGTGGAATCACCATCCCTGGAGGTATTTAAAAGATGGGTAGACATGGTGCTGAGGGACATGGTTTAGTGGTGGTTTTGGCAGTGTTAGGTTGATGGTTGGACTCGATGATCTTAAAGGTCCCTTCCAACCTAGACATTCTATGATTCTGTGATTCTATTCAGTATGTGCAGTCATACGGAGATGTGTTTTCTGCAAGGCTGTGCCGAGTTGCCTGTAGCATCTGTCTGAGCCTTTGTGTCGAACCCGTCTAGCAGGGGCCATGCTCCTGCTGAACTCAGACCTGTTTCTGCATGTAGATCGAAACCTGGCCTGGGTCACTGGTCCTGTGCATAGACAGCTTTGTTAGGGTGATGTTCACTGACAACTTGACTGAGGAAGCAGTGCACAGACCAGAGAACCCACCTGAAACAGCCTCTCATTTTGCAGTCCTTGTGTGTGAAGATTAACTTACTCCCAATAACCTGCAACAGTCCCAGAGCAGTAGGCTTACTCCTATCCTCAAGCGGCTCCATTATTCATTTACTGTAACGATCGGCTTCAGCCTTCGATTTCCTCTGTGGAGCATATTGGAAAGAGGGAGGCTGAGCTGTGAACATTAATAACAATGAATAATAACAGTACGAGTTCCACAAGCTTTAACAATCAAATGAATCAACAGTCAGGAGAGTTTCATTAATAAATACTTGCTGGGGTTAGGTGACAAGGGAGCTGGTGCCAGAGGTGTGTGTATCAGTTAAAGGCACTTAACCTGTGTGATCCACCTCTCAGCCCCTTTGCTTACCTGGTGGATCCTGTATTCTCCGCCGTGACCGGCTGTGGAGGGAGCAGGGGCCAGAAGGAACACAGAGCAGACAGCTTGGGCTGCGTTGCTTTGTTGGGATCTGTACTGGGATCTGTATTGGGTTTACATGGCAAGGTTTTGGTAGTGGGGGCGCTGTGAGGGTGGCCTCCATGAGAAGAGACCAGGAGCTGGCCCTGCGTTGGACAGAGATAGCTCCAGCCGGCTCCAAGATGGACCCACCGCTGGCCAAAGCTGAGCCCATCAGTGATGGTGGTAGCACCTGTGTGACAACACATTTAAGAAAGGGGGAAAAATGCTGCACAAAAGCTGGGGAGAGAGCAGTGAGAATATGTGGGAGAAATGACTCTGCAGACACCCAGGTCAGTAAGGAAGGAGGGGAGGAGGTGCTCCAGGCTCCAGAGCAGAGGTTCCCCTGCAGCCCGTGTTGAAGACCATGATGAGGCAGGCTGTCCCCCTGCAGCCCATGGAGGTTAATGGTGGAGCAGATATCCACCTGCAGCCCATGGAGGACCCCATGCAAGAGCAGGTGGATATGCCAGAAGGAAGCTGTGCCCTGCGGACAGCCTGTGCTGGAGTAGGCTCCTGGCAGGAGCTGTGACCTCATGAAGGGGAGCCCACGCTGGAGCAGGTTTGCTGGCAGGACCTGTGGCCCCGCAGGGGACCCACGCTGAAGCAGTCTGTTCCTGAAGGACTGCACCCCATGGAAAGGACCCATGCTGGAGCAGTCTGTGAAGAACTACAGCCCATGGGAGGGACCCACGTTGGAGAAGTTTGTCCAGAACTGTCTCCTGTGGATAGTATCCCGTGCTGGAGTAGGAAAAGAGCATGAGAAGGAAGCAGCAGCAAAGACAATGTGTAATGAACTGACCACAACCCCCATTCGCCATTCCCCTGTGCTGCTTGGGGGGAGGAGGTAGAGAAATCAGAAGTGAAGTTGAGCCCAGGAAGACGGGAGGGGTGTGGGAAAGGTGTTTTTAGATTTCTTCTTATTTCTCATTATCCTACTCTATTTTAATTGGCAATGAATTAATTTCCCCAAGTCAAATCTGTTTTGCCTATGACAGTGATTGGTGAGTGATCTCCCTGTCCTTATCTTGACCCATGAGCCTTTTGTTGTATTTTCTCCCCCTGTTCCTGTTGAGGAGTGATGGAGCAGCTGGGTGGGCACCGGGCAGCCAGCCAAGGTCAACCCACCACACTGTCATGCTGCAGGAAGGCATAAACCCTTCAGTGCCAGGGAGGTGGGTGCTGCTTCGTCTCAGCCTCTGGCTCACACCCAGAAATCCCTGCTGGGTGCAGCAGCTCCGTGTGCCACCCCTGGTCCACGGCCTTCATCTTTGCATGGTACCGGAGGGAGCTTGTTACACTGCAAAGGCAGTGGTGCGGAGTCCAGGGTGACTTGTACTCCCTGAAAACACAGCCAGGAGTGAGTAAACAGAAGCTGGTAGAATGTTCTGCCATTTTACTTTTAGAAATGGAGTAGCATCTTCGTGACCTAGGGTAAAATATTCCCCTTCCAAAGCCACCAAAATAAAAGCTGGGAAAGACCTCTTAGGTTACGGTATATTCGCCTCAGGACAGAGTGAGAAGTGCAGGGTAGGGCCGTCTAGCTCATCTTTTGCAGCTGCCTCTTTGGGGGAGCTGAACCTGGGCCGGTTGATAACCTTTTATACAGAGCAATTCCTGTGCCAAGAGGAGCAGCCCTGGTCATTAGGCTTTCACTACAGCAACAACAAAAGGAAACGCAGGCTTTGTTCAGTCTGGTTTGAAATCCAGTGTAGAGGAATCGTAATTCAGCTAAGGAGGGTTTGAGGGCCAACTACCAATGTGTTCATTCATTTCAGGAAAAGAGAATGACGTTTTCTGTAATCATGATTAAAGGAGCTGTTAATGTCTGTTTCAGGTTTTCCTGTTACCATAAAAGCAAGAGATGTGCTTTTTTTGTCTGGGCTGTTTGAAGTCAATTTTGTGAACTTCCATGCTTTAAATAACACAAACTATTTTATACTAGAAGCCCTGCCCCGAGACACATGATGCTAACAGAAAGGACAAATGATTTCAAGAGAAATCACAGAGTTCAGGGGTAAAACAGAGCTCTCTGCAGCTACAAGGGGTAAAAATGGGAGCTGTTGTGCTGAGGATCTGTGCAAGAGTTAGGCTGCCTGCCAGGAAAGATGCCTCCCTTATAAAGGCATGGGGTTTCACCTCAAAGACAGGGACTGTGAACCTCATTCCAGCATGTCATCTCACCGTTTCCTGCTGCTTTATGCATTCAAGTGACTCTGCTCTGGTCTCTGAACCTCCTCCGCCCTGCCATGCCTGGCATGTAGGCGCTTTCATCAGGCTCCACATCACAGCCTAATTATCCAGCACACTGCAGACGCTTGTGGTAAGCAGGCTTTAGCATGGCTTTTTGGACCAGGGCAAGCATGTTACGCTTCTGGGCTAGCAGACCTGGGCTACCTGTGGGCGAGTATGGAGAATATTTCACAGCCCTAGTAACAGACCTAAGCCCTTTGCATACCTGTGCCCATGATGAATTGTGTGCACATCTGGCCCTGCATGGCAGTAATGGAAGTGGTGCTGGCTCAGATGAATCTTCACAGTAAAGGAAAAGTGCAGATTGGCACTTGATTTCTGAGAGCTTGGTGCCTTCTTTTCCTGCTCCAAAAGAAGTGTCTCTGCGCTTGCCTCCTGGTATGTCCTCTGTGATCAACAATTTTGGAGTGCAGAGGTGCTATAAGGTCACAATGTGTGTGCCCAGAGAGTACAGTGATGGGGCTTCAGGCTCTCAATGTTTTTTAAGTCCCTTTTCTCTTTGATGGCATCTGTTGGTTCGGCCACCCAGCACCTGAGCAGGTCAGCATTGCTGAGCACATCTGCTGACACCCAGTGCAATTCATGCTTTTGACTTCTGAGGTTTGGTCACTCCTTTGGGCTTCATTCCCAGACTGGTCTCATCTCACAGGCATAACAGGGTTTGTAGTGGTTAGATACAAAAACACAAGACTGACTTGCAAAATGAACAAATAGATCATGAGAAAAAGCACTCTGGACTCTGGTGACTTCTTGTGCTATTGATATGTGCATGCAAAGTGGCCAGAATTGTCACTGGGGAAACTCCCAAAGCCAGTGGAGCGAGTCACCCCACAGACATGTATTGAGTCCTGTGGCCTTCTGTAGTTTTTGCCTTTGGACTAATTAATGTGCAGCAGTTGAAGCTATTTTCTCTTAGTGCTGTTACTTTTCTTCTCATATCTGTGTTTTGGTATGCTTGTTGTCTAATTCCACTGAATCCTCCTCTTGACATCAGGAATCTCTTTGTCAAGTGGATAGGGTGCTTGGCAGCCTCAGAGCTTTCCATCTTGTTCCTCTGTAGCCTTTGGCAGAGAAGGCAAAGAAGTTTGCCTTCCCGAGTTGCACAGACTATGGAGAGGTGCTGAAGAACAACTTGTAAAGTACCATGTGATGGTTTGTCTTTGTGGAAGTGCTATTCCTGAGATGCAAACAACACCCAGTACTCTCATTTTTGTCTTTGATCATACATGTGTGTCCTTGTTTCTTGAGGACCACTGGGACCCCTTTGAATTGCTCCTTTAAGTCAAGTCCACCTGACACTTGACATCCAAAATTCTCATAGAAGATGAATGTGCTTCTCCTTCCACGATAAAGTGCTGGTCATTGCTATTTGAGTGCCATGCTGGGATATGTTCTCAGTGTGTGCAAGGGCACTGTGTCTACAGCGCTGGCAGCTTGGGGCTTTGTTGCCTTAAGTCTGCAGTTACTTTGACCTCGCAAGCGGGGCAGCTGGGTACACGTAACCAGTGGAGATCTGTGATCAGAAACCCTGTGAGTGCTCCTTGTCGGTGCATTGCAGCAGCAGAAGGTCCAGGCTCTGGGTGAAGCCGATTTGCAAAATGCTGACCAGTCACAGCCATTAGGGCTTCTCGGTCCACTTCCTAGACGAGTCAGGCTGTGAGGTGTGGTGTCCAAGTTGGGTGCCAAGACGGTGCTTTACATTCTGTCTGAAGCTCTACTGCGGTTTTGATGGCTAGGATATCCCTTCTCAGTGCCTCCCTAATCTACTGGCTGCGTACAGCTGCTTCTCCATGTTTCAGATGTGGGTTAAGCGATCCCGCACCAACAGTAATGCTGTAAGGCCGTCAGACTTGCAGAAAATGTTATATGAATTAAATAATAGTAATGATTTGATAAAGATGCTGTTAACAGTTATGAACTCAGCCAGAAATATGGCCTGATCCATCTGTTCTGAGGGTGGGACTTGCGTTTGCCTCTTTTCTTGCTGTGACGAGCTACTGTCAGGATTACCATTGTTTTTTCAGCAGAAGGCCCTGCAGTGTGCCATGCCAGACATTTCTAAGAACTCAGTAGATGCATCATCACCATGCTTCTCTGGGACAGCACTGTCTTTGTTCCTGACGTATCTTTGTGCTTTATTGCTTGATTGAGTTGGTAGGTCTGCTATGTCTTGCTCTAGCAGTCTGTTGGATCTCACTCTTTACCTACAGTCTATTTCCTAATGCTCTCAAGATCAGTGTAAGGAGATCTTCACTCTTTTTCCCGGCCATGTTTGGAGTCTTGACAGGTGTGGTCCCTGTGTGTTGGTAATCCAATGGGAGATCACTGGGGAAGGCCAAAGCTGTTACTGGCTCACAAGAACATCGAGTCATGAAGCAGCCCTGGAATGTGTAATATCAGTTAAAAGTGACCAATGCAGATATGAATGAATTATTAAATCTGTTAGCATGGGGCTGCCATAATGAAGTGTCAAATTCTTCACAAACCCAATTCCCATTAAAAAGACCTAAGATTAAAAGCAGAGTAGATTCTGAAATGATGGGAACTGAGAGGAATGAGAAAACACAGTATTGATTATCCACACCAGTCATGTCTGTTTCTATTTAGAAATATGAAAAACAGATTAATGAATTCATGATTCGGTGTCAAAAAGGGGCCCAGAGGAAGCAAGCCTATTTAAGACATGTGGCTGTGACTGTAAAAACCTGGGCACCATCGGGAGCTGGTGAGAAGACAGCAATGGGAGAGGGGCCGAGTGTCACTGGTTACAAAACCCCAGCACAGCCAGGACTGGGAAGGGATGTTTCAGATTTTAACTCCATGACAGTGAATGGGCATTGAAGGTTTGGGTTCGCGGGGCACACAGCCGGCAGCACAGAGGTAAGAGATAACCAGCTGTACCATCCACTGGGTTGAGGTTCAAGTTTTCCAGCTCAGCCATTAACAGTTGTGGTGGGTTAACCCTGGCTGGCTGCAGGCGCCCACCAAGCTGCTCTCACACTCCCCCCTCTCAGCAAGACAGGGGGAGAAAATAATATGAAAAAGCTCCTGTATGAAGATAGGGACAGGAAGATCACTCACCAGTTACCATCAGGCAAAGCAGACTTGACTTGGGGAAGATTAATTTAAATTATTGTGAAATAAAAATAGAATAGGATAGTGAGAAAGAAAAACAACACTAAAAATACCTTCCCTTCACCCTCCCTTCTTCCCAGGCTCACTCTCAACTTCTCTCCCTCTGCCCTCCAAGTGATGGACGGGGACAGGGAATGGGGGTTGCGGTCAGTTCATTACACTTGGTTTTGTTGCTCCTTCCCCCACATGCTCTTCCCCTGCTCCAGCATGTGATCCTTCAGGAAGAGACTGCTCCAGCATGGGTCCTCCATGGATGCAGTTCCTGCCAGGAGCCTGCTCTAGCACAGGCTGTCCGCAGGGCACAGCTTCCTTCAGGCATATCCACCTGCTCCGGCGTGAGGTCCTCCATGGGCTGCAGGTGGATATCTGCTCTACCATTAACCTCCATGGGCCGCAGGGGGACAGCCTGCCTCATCATGGTCTTCAACACGGGCTGCAGGGGAACCTCTGCTCTGGCTCCTGGAGCACCTCCTCCCCTCCTTCCTTACTGACCTGGGTGTCTGCAGAGTCATTTCTCCCACATATTCTCACTGCTCTCTCCCCAGCTTTTGTGCAGCATTTTTCCCCCTTTCTTAAATGTGTTGTCACAGAGGTGCTACCACCATCACTGATGGGCTCAGCTTTGGCCAGCGGTGGGTCCATCTTGGAGCCGGCTGGAGCTGTCTCTGTCCAACGCGGGGCCAGCTCCTGGTCTCTTCTCACCGAGGCCACCCTCACAGCGCCCCCACTACCAAAACCTTGCCATGTAAACCCAATACAACAGCGACGGCATGTCATAAAGAAGGAACTGCACAGACACTGCCACACCTGGAAAGAATTTGTGTTTGCTCTGAAACCTGTGCAGGTGTTCCGGCTTTTCCTTACTGAAGCCGAGCAGCTTTGCCTTGTTTCAGCCTGAATTTGCATCCAGGAAATCAGAAAGTGCATTGCAGACTAGAAAAATGTAACCAAGGTGAGAAGCAGAAACGTACACCCCGAGTTCGCCTTTTGAGACTGAGGCTTATGATAGGAACTGGTAAAAGATGTAGAAACAAGGTTAAAGAGAGACTTTTGATGGAACGTTTTGTTTCCAGGAATAACAGTTATCAGCATTTCTTAGGGTGTGGTATAAATTTGCATGTCTGACTTTGTTGATCAACTCTTATATTTATACCTGTGATCATCTGTGGGTTTGTGCTCCTGAATAGAGGGCTAGAAGTCTGGGGACACCAACACTTCAGTTCAAGCCTTTTCTCCACTTAGCAGCTGATTTCAGGGAATGTCCCACTGTTATGCAGCTCTTGGGAAATGTATTTCAGTGCACATAAATTCATTTCTAAAGCTTCAGAAATGCCTTTTCCTTTCACCTTTTCAGTGCTCCAAAATGCAACATGTGTGATCTGCGAAGAAGGGGATGCTTTCTGTTCCTACAAACGCAGACATAATCGTGTTTGAGAACATCTGAGCTTATTTGTTATTCATCTAGGCACATGTGTGTGTAATTCTGGCAATGCGTGAGTAACTTCCCCTGGTATTGTTGCCTAGGGGGATGCACTGTGAGGCAGGGAGCTTAGGTTTTATTCCCGTACCTGGTACTGATTGAATGCATGGCCTTGGGAAAGTTGTTTGATCTCTTTGTGGATCGTTTTCTCATAAAACAAAATGGGCACAAGGAAAATTGTCCACTTACATATCCACTCTAAATCTAAATTCAAGTAGAAAGGCAGTCAAGAGATTCTGAGAGGAAATGTAGAAAATATTTGAGCGTTTGGTGTCCGAGTCATGGGGAGGCATTTGGAAAAATTCCCGTTGAAAATCCCCTATATGGCATAGAACCACAGTGCTTGTTTGCTACCAGCATTAATGTATCAAGTGTATAAAAAGTCCTTCTCCATTAGCCACACATACTGCCATCATGTGGGATACTGGTCCATCTTCCATGTCGCCTATGCCGCTTGTTTTAGGGTGATAATGCTTTGTTTTGTGTATGCACGCACACACACACACACGTCTCTAATTGCTGTGCAATATTCTACATAAAGCTCCTTGAAAGGTTTTCGGTGAGATCAAGTAACTTGTAAAACTGTGATTGACTCCAGCGGGATTCTTGTCTACATGGAGCTGGTCGTTTGTTGCAACTCCTCTTTTCAACTCGCGTCGGGCTGGTGTCATGTTTTACTGGCAGGTATTTTGCACGCGCGGCCCCTTTCTGGTTGCGTGCGAGCTGATGGCGCTGCTGGTCACACCTTCCCATGCACGTATCGCAACACCTTCCCACACACACGATTAAAAGGCAAAACTTAATTTTGGAGAAATTAATTGCGTTAGCAAAATGTTTTTTAAAACACTCCGGAGAATGTTCTGTCAGCTTGACAGATGAAGGTAATGCTACAAAATGAATTTTGTTGACAAAATAATTTCAGGGTGTTGATAAAATGCGTTTTGTCTTCAGAGTGAAAAATACCAGACTGACAAATACTATTGTCCTTAGAAGTGTTTTTTCAGCTGTCAGTCAATTATTCCCTTTTTGAGCCAGCCAATGATAGTTCTTCATATCTGAAAAAGCTTTCGTAAAAGATAGCATTAAGCTCTGAAGGACAAAATAATTAAACTTTGATTTGTTGCTTTCAAATTGAAAACAGCTTTGTTACTTTGATGAACAAGGATTGGTCGCCTGGGAAGTGGAAACAGGTGGCAAGCGTCTGATGGAGATTCTCCACGCGTTGTGGAGAAGAGAAGGTGGACTCGGAGCTGGGTTTCTCGAAACAGCTCTTTGTTTGGAAACTTATTGCTAGACCATTTGAATACATTGCCAGCTTTTAAAATGGGTTTCCTGCAGATTTCACAAGCCATTTGCGTGCACTCGGAAGTCTCATTTCTTCTTCCTGTTACGTTGCCCTCCTTGAGCGCGAGAGAAGGGATGTGCTGCCAGTTTGCTGCCCGCAAGCGTGCAGCGGTGGCTGGGGACGGCTGGCGGCAGCGTGCTCGAGGTGGGGCAGGGGCTGGCTTGCCCACGGGCAGCGGGTACGCTGCCGAGGGGCGTGGGTGGGGGCCAGCAGCAGCGTGTTGATGATGGCCAGAGGGCCTGGGGCGCAGGGGGGCCCTGCTCCTGGATGGTCGCGCTCCTTCCCAGTGGTTCCGTTCCGCTCCGGCAGTGGCTTCGCACGGTTCCTGCCCGCAGGGCTGGGCTGCCTCACCCCCGGTGAGGTACTGCCTGCCCCTCGCCACCCCGGGGTTACAAGATCAGCTCTTCCCACTGCGGCCAGAAGGCCCTGGGTGTTTTCTCACCCAGTTTTAGGATGGAAAGCCTCTCCTGGCCCACCAGCTCTGTGCAGACCAGGGCAGGATGGGCAGAGTCTTCCTCGCTCCCTGCAGCTCCAGGTGCTGCTGCAAGGCAGGGGCTGAGAAGCGGGGAGAGCGGGTGAGGCTGCCGCAGCACGCTGCAGGGCAGGCAGCGCTCCGGAGCTGCCTGGTTGCACGGTCTGCAGATGTCGGGACTTTGCATCGCTATTTCCTATGGTGACCTAGGGACATCAACAGAAACAAACCTCTGGAGCATAGGCAGCTAGCACGGCTTACAAACACTGATACCATCACCAGCCTTCTGGTTATAGCTTAATGATAATAGTATGTACATAGAAAAAAAAAAATCTCTGTGTCCTTTCAGCAGCTCCCAGGAACACTGGGCCCCTTATCATGACAGCTGTATCAGGTCAAGCCGAGAAAACCAGTGATGAATTTGATGAGATTTTATTTTTTAGTTACTGGATCGAAGTCCTGCCTGGTGCAGCCCAAGGAAAAGTTAACCAAGTTACAGTAAGGGTAATTGGAGTTGATATAATTTCGGTCACTAAGCGGATGGAGCTGTTTCTCCTAGATGGAGAACGGCTCTCCAGGCATTCTGCTGCTTCCCAGGAGGGTGGCATGCCAACGTTTTTTCAGAAACCCTCTGGTTTCTTATTGGGATCCCGGGTTCAATAAATACATCCCCTTTTGTCCTGCAGCACAGAAAAGGAAGGAACTCTACTGGGGTTTTTGAGGAAGCTTGAACTCAAGGAGATAGTCTTGTGATGAGGTAATGGTTCTTCGTTGCCAGGTTGTATTTTTTTTTCTTCTTTGTCAATACTGGCATAACTAATTACATTAAAGCATCAATGACCTTGTTGGAACAGCTAATCTTAGTCAAATGAGTGTGCCACTCCCACAAGTCACTGGAATGACACTTAGCATAATAGCTCCTTAATATGTGGAACATCTGTTCTTCGTTTTTGAAATAATCAGTGACTCTTTCTCGTTACCTTCACTTACCAGTGCCAAAGTGAGCCAGCCATCCCTGGCATAACGTTTAAACTTTTTCACTTCTGGCTGCATGGGGTTTTGAAAACACTGACAAGAAAATAAGCAACCAAAACTATAAAGTATCTGAAATCCCGATTACAATTAATGTGTGATAATTAACTAATGGTAGTTAATGGCACTGGCTAATAAATTAACAGAAGCACAGTTTCTTTTTTGGAATTAGAGTTAATGGGGATGCTAGTAGCATCAATCATGCCTTCAGTCTTGCTCTTAAGGGGGACTGTTTTGCTTTAGCAACAGTAGGATCGAAGCCCCTCCAACAAGCTGAGCACAGTGGATAGTCTTTTAAAACATGTTAGTACGTACGAGAGCCCTCAGTGACCGTCCAGTCAAGCCACACCATGAGCAGAGCCGCTGTCTGCATCAATAGCTGCTCTCGTTGAAGCAGTGCACGGGCTACTCGCATGCTGTTTCGGGAGAGCCAGGGGAAGAGATGGGCTTCCCGAGGCCCTGGAGGGTGGTAGGCTCTGGTTGTTTCCCTGCTGAAGAACAGCCCCAGCACTCTCTGCCTGGGCGCTTCTGCGGCTTGTGCCAGGGATGCTGTCATGGGCAGAACGTGCCTCGGGTGAGAGAAGAGCCACGTTTGGCTCGTTAGGCCCAAACCAATCCCTCCAGCTTGATTCAGGATGGCAGGGAAATACGATGTGGCCATTCCCCAGGGGAACTGGGATGTCTGAATATTATTTGCTGATTGAACTTCGACATAGCCGTGCTTTGTCCTTCCGTGCTGTCCGTCTTTAGCAGGCAGGTAGCGGCCTGGCTTCTCCCTGCTGGGGCGTGGAGGACAGGGAGAATCAATGCACGCCTGCTAATCTGCCTTCGGTTCGCTTCTGCCTTTCAGGCTGCTTGATCCCGTGGTGCAATCACAACAATGCTAGAATAACACCTGAAAACCAATCATTTTTATGGGAACACACATAGTATAAAAGGTCTGACTGTCTGTGCACACATATACCATCAGTGGCTATTACCCAATAAAGCTGTCAGATAGAGAAACATCACAGCAAGTCCTTGAACAATATCTCCTCAAGTTTAAACAGAGAAAAAGCTCCTCACAATTCATTTCTCGTAAAAATAAAGAAAAGAGGGTCAATACAAGCTGAACAAATGAATCAGGGTTGCTTCCTATAGACAGGGAGAGAAACAGGGTTTGCGACCACAGGTGCTGGCTTTGGGAGGGCAGCCCACCGGCCATGCAAATCACCTGGACAGACTTGGCAGGAGCCCTCAGCTGCTAAATACCAGTGTTGACTGCTGGCATTGTCTTCTCCCAGGATCTGACTTTTATTCTGGAGGAGAGCAGGAGCCCAGGGTCCTTCCTGTGAGCTGACAGGCCAGGGACTGCCAGACAACCCTGATCTCTCTGCTTCCTCCACAGTGAGAACAGTCTCGGCACAGTGACAAACCTGGAATAATGAGCAGGGTGTAAACAAGCTGCTCTGCTGCACCGGTGTCCTCGTGTCTGTAAATGCTGTCAGCGCCCTCCTCCACTCAGCGCAGATGCACCCAGACATTCTAGGTTTCATCGTCCGATTTTTGCAGCAGTTCTGGGCCCCAAAAGGAGCTGTAGCAAGTGCTTTAATTTCTCTGTAGTGATTAGGAACACAGTTCTTCCTTCATGACATGCTGTCTGTGCTTCTGAGGCTCCTGCACAGAGTCCTTTGTATTTCTCTCTTCACAGTGTGAGTCCCACGATGCTCCATTTAATGGATGTTATTTAGGTTGAAAGGTAAGCAGCTTAAATGCTTTGCTTTCTAGTATCTGTGTCCTGTTAGAACCATCTCTCACTCACTCTCAATTGCACATTTTTTTACATGAACATGTTCAGATAGAACAAGCGTTTTTCTCTCCTTCAAATATTTATAGTGATGACTTGTGATGTAATCAATAAGGTTTGCAGAATCTCACCGTGCACCGTCGCATCTTTATTCTTCACAATGGTGCTTGCTGCAATATTGTAGCTAGGACTGACAAGATAAAGCTGAGTTAAAATAAATTGCACATTATCTGCTTCCATCCTGCTGTTGAGATTGCAAAAGAGAACAAACGAAATTCTATCAAAGAGCAGCTCTTCTCCCTCCTCCCAAGCAGAGGAGTGGCAGCTACTGAGGCAGACCCGGAGCAGCCCTGACAGAAGCTGTGCTGAGATGGGGCTCCTATTCCCTCACCCCCAGCAGATGACCAAAGCGCTCTGCGCCAGGCTTCCAGATCCACATCCATCTCACCTCCATGCTAGATCCTGAGCACGTCTTTCCCGACCCCTCTTCAGTCTTTGCTCAGTCAGCTCCTGGGGGATCTCCAGAATTCAGCACGCTGTTACAGGCCATACAGGAGTATGGTCTGGGCTCTCCTTCTCCTGCAGTACACGCCAGGAGGTGTAGCAATAGCTCGCACCCACTGTTGCCTGGTCTCCTTGTCTCCTTCGCCCAAGAACCACTGCCAGGAGAAACACTTTCAGGGAACTCGGATCATAAGACAGTTTTTTCCTCCCTGTCACAGCCAGCAGTGAGCCAGTTTTCATGGGACCAGAGAACACTGGTGTCCCACACGGTCCCAGCAGGAGATGCTTGCAGGACCAGTCGGAATGCTGGCCGTCTGCTCTACCACGCCTGCATCAGAAAGTCTGAGTATTTGACGCTGAAGGCCTGCTGTGAACCTGCCTCTTGCCAGTACACCCTGGAAGCATTTTTTGAAAGACTTGGGAAAGCGGTCAGGCTATGGGGAGGTTTGGCTGCTGTAGCATTTGAGCAAAGTGCTGTTCAATATGGATATGTGTACTCCGTGCTGAACTAAGAGATAACAGGAGCTCTTCATGTAGTGAGGAATGAAATGCAGCCTTTTCAGGAAGCCACATGCTCCTGTAGTTGATGAGGAGTTGAGAGCATCTCGCCACAGAGCTGCCCAGCTAGGGGACTCGGCACAAAGTCACTGGGCAGCATTTAGTAATGTCCGTGTGGCTCCTTTGTGCTGTGGAAGGATCTGACTTTTTCTCAGTCAGTAAGAGTGGGATGCTCTTTTCGGCACAGAAACTACATTAAAGAACATTATGCTATCATTGCTCTGGATGGAGCTGCCAGGAATTGCTGCTTCTTGTTCTTGGCTGGAAGGTGGCTTCAGTCTTTTTGTTGTATGAGGTCAGTATATTTAAGTTCATTTGATAGGAAGCCTCTTGACTTCAGAAGGAAGGCACTGCAGACAACTCTGGCTTAGAGGTCAAAGAACTTCCCGCTCTTGTTGCTGCTCCTACGAAAAAAAAAAAGAACATCTCAAAAATAAACCACATTTGACCTATAAGCAGAGAGCATAGCTTGGCAGATGGCAAGGGAGGAAATGAGGGATCAGGCACTGGGCAAAATACCACCTGATTTTTGTCTACTTAAAAGCCAGTTCTTTACTGGGAAGAGTCGCAAACTCTGCCCCTGCACAGCTCCTTGCCTCAGTCTGTGAATGCTGAACCGGGAACTCCTCTGCTCTGAGACTGAGAGAGCTGCAGAGGAATGCTTAATTGTGTGACTGCTACCCCAAAGGATAATTACTGATCTGAACTACCTGAAACACCCCTGGAAAGCTGTTTAGCATCAAAGACATTATTTAGCTAGCCAATAGCAAAGAGCAATTTCCAAATACTCTAGGAAATAAATTTCTACAGATCTTGAAGATACTAAAAGTGATGGATCATTATTACCTGGTATTAGGAGTTATTTTTCCTAATTCTGTGTAGAAAAGTCAGGCGCATGCTGACAGGTAGAAGGAGTAGCAATCCTTTGTAGCCTTAGTGCCTTGGTTCAGAACATCGTGGGCGTAGTGGAGTCAGGAAAGGCTCTTCCTCCTTCTTTTTAGGGACCCCAGAGGGATTATCTCCAATCCCATCATTCCTGAAATGCCTTTTAATTGCTGCATGGCCGGTTCTGTCTGGTACAAGTCCCTGAGCAGGGTCCTTCTGGGCACTGGGCAGTGATGAGCTCTGCCAGCACCCAGGCCCCAGACAGCCCCAGGCTCTACCTGGAGACTTGGTCAGGAGCTCAGTGGCAATAGCCCACGGTTCCATGGCTGGGTCAGGCTTTAATGGCCACACCAGCCAGCCACCTGCTTTTACATCTAGCCGGAAGGACACGAAGTATGTATCACCCTTGGCACTGGACCATCCTGCCTTGGGAGACATGTCTAGCGCAGCACTTGGGCTGCCCTTGGCATTGCAGACCGACACCAGTTAATGCAACATGCACATACGGCGAGTGCAAGATGTGGCATTTGTGCAAAGACGTGTCAATGCCATGCCAGTGTGCTTGCCTGTGTCTGTTGTCATCTTTGCCTTATTGTTAGTAGAGATTAATTAGTATTTTATAGCCTATATGTGGTGGGCCACCCCCTATTTCTGTGCTAAGGGAACAAAGCAAACCGCCCTGGGTCAGCTGCTGGTGCGCACCCTGGGAATTGTTCTGCCCATAACTGCCCAGTTAACAGAGGTCCCCAGGACTGGAGCCGGGCGCATGTGTCCCTCTCCTGCCTTCCTTCAGGTGCACACAGAACCGTGTGAAGAGCAGATGCAGCCAACCTCCTTGCTGATACTGGGAGTGTCTGGAACCTGCGTATTATGCTGTTCTAGTAGGGGTGCTGTTAATAAATGTAAGGCTGGAAAGTGCCAGTCGGGATCAAAATAGTAATGAAACCACATCATAAATGCGGCAGCAAAGCTGATGTTGTTCCCTGTTAAAGAACTCAGCTGTATATCCCATTTCATAGAGCTCTGAGGAGGCACCGCAGATTCCCTCCCTCATCCCATTCAAAGGAGCCTTGCCTGCTTTGAAAGCCTGTATTTTTTCCAGAATATTAAGAGTTTGGTTTCTTTGGACCTGACTGCAAATCCAGGAGGCCTTTGTGTGTATTTCACAGGGCTCTGTCCCTGCAAACAGACTCCTTTGGTTTTCAAGCTAGTCAGGCCCAGGACCTGCTTTGTGTTCGCTCTCTTTATATTTGTATCACTGTTCTATTACAGCAAGGTGCTGCAGAGAGGAGATGAAAAGAAGCTTCAAGTCTCTTTCTATGAAAGTGTGAATTTATTTTTAAATCTCTTGAATTATTTACTTTGTCTGCCTTTTTTTTAATGACAGGTGAATACGTTTATGACTTGTTCTCTTTCCCAAGGTAACACTTGGCATGAAGGGAATTAATTACATGCAGCGTAAATGCAGCTGATGTTAATTTTCAAGTCAAGTTTCAGCTTTGCCGAAATTTCAGAAAGAAAGTAGTGTTTTATAAATTAAACTCTGCTTTGTGTGCTTTCTTTTTAAAGAAGGCTTGGCATGTGGAAAGGCAGCAGGAACAGAAAACAAACATGCGAGATGAGGGAAACTTGTCTTTAAGGATGTCCTCCGTCAGCTATCAGTAGACAGCCGTGTGAGATCGGTGTGGCAGCCCATCAGCTGTGTGTGGAGAGCGTACCAACACCTTTGGCAGGAACTGGTTTCAGTGGCAAATTGCTGGTCTGTGGCACGAGCTGCTGCTTTGAACTGACAGGGCAATTAGACTAGTTGCTCCTTTCTGTGAGAGAGCGCATGCCCTGTGCACGACCAGGAAAACCTCATTCTCCTTCAAAGCAGTTTAGATACTGATACCAGCAGAGCTTAACTGAAGAGGATTCTGCGCTGCCATGCCTGCGCTGTCTGTGCAGGTGCACCACCAGCAGGACAGGCGAGGCTGTGGTTCCTGGGAAAATCAGACTCCCATCAGCATACATTGACAAACCGGTCCCCTTTGTTGCTCCGTTCCAGGCCATAGTTGGCGTTTCAGTTCCTCCCTCCGGAAGGTTGGAATGATCTTACATTAACTCTTGTGGTATGAGAAGTCTCAGGAACACATTGCCAGAGCTGGATAGGTGCGGTGGGCTGGAGCGGCGGTGCTGGGTCTGGCTGGACTGTGTGCAGGAAGCGCCATGCTCTTCTCCAGCAGACAGGCTGGGCATGAGAGCGGTGACCCCGGCAGTTGCTTGCCAGCCCTCAGTAACTGGGTGCTGCAGGCAGCTAACTTGGAAAGGGTCATAATTAATTTAACTCTCTGTCCGTCAAGCCTAATTTCCGTCCCTGGAATGACAGCTCATACATGATGCGTTGGAACCTTCCAGCCTCCAGTGCTACTTATAGGCAGTGGTGCCCTGTGCAGCTTAGCAGAAAGCAGATCTGTTTTAAGTGTGGTCTTCTGATTTTTATGTGCTGTAGTATTTAGTTTCCAAGTTCTTATGTCCCAGATTTCCAGCTGTTGTGTTTAAATCTGATGGAGATGACCCTGGGAGCAGAGGGAGAATCTCTGCTGGGGTGAAACTGCTTTGGCTGTCCACTGCCAGTGAAGCACTCTGAGCGGAGCTGGGTGAGCTGCAGTATAATCCATGTCTCATCTGCATCATTTTATTGTCTTTTAACAAGAGGACTACAATTTAGTGTGTCTTGAGTGAATTTATTGCTCCGGGTCTTGTTCTGAGGAGCAATGACCACTGGGCGCCCCATTATCTTTTAGCTCGTGTGGGTATGAAACAAACAGTCGCCTCATGTTTCCTGTGGCTTATGGCCCATATCTGATAGTGGAACGTAAAATGAGTTTATGATTTAGAAGTAGAAAAGGTTAACTCTAAATAATAATAAAAAGTTAAAATGCAGAATAGAAATGTTGCTTTAGTTTTTATGGGTCCTACGTAATTTTGGCTGGTTCCCCGAAGGATTTAGTATAACTCAATGAGAAAATTGCATTCAAATCCTGTGGGCTGCTCTGCCGTGACTGAACTGAAATTAGGGGCTATATACAAAGTAGTTTTATAGAAACCGTTTGGATGGCTGCCTGCCGGGGGGAAGCACTTTGTGCCTGGGCTGTAGTGTCCCTTGAATGGGACAGAGATGGGACAACAGCAGGCTTGTGGTAAGAAGGGAGGACACAGCTGCACGGTCTTGAGGCCGTAATGCTGCACTGATGGTCCCGAGGGGACCTGAGCGCACAGTGGCCTCTGCTTGCCATACTGCCCCGGGATGTTTGCTGAGAGCTACTGGGAAGGAGCAGCTCATCAGATGCCTTGTTGCTCGGAGCATGGTTCTCATTTTAAATGTGTTGTTGGGTTGTTGATGGCAACTTTACCTTCCTAGGGCTGCTTAGCATCCAGTGCCTTGGTCTGAGGCCTCCCAGAAGGAAGGAGTACCCAATGAGAGATTTTGCCATCTGGCCCAGACCCACGGGCATTGCTTCTGTCCCCCTCCTTAGCCTCACTTGAGGCATTTGCTGAACTCCAGAACTTCCCAGAGAAGTCCCATGAGCACATGCATAACCACGTTGTGGCTTTGTCTGTTCCACACATGGTTCAGACCACCATAGAAGGATCTTCCTGTACACAGGCAAGGTGCTCTGCCTCATCCTCCGGTGAATGCTACGCAGCACGCAGCTGGAAAAAGGCTTCCTGAAACTTGGGACAGTCTTAACTCCTGGTCTTTGGGAACAGAGGGGTTAAAATCACAAAGTAACTGTGGGTCTCTGCCCGTGAAGGGCCCTTGGGAATGGCTTCTGAGTGAGAAGGACCACTAGGACTCAGCTCTGCACAAGCAGCCCTTTGCGGGGTGTGCTACAGAGCTTGGTGATCTTCAAGGCTTGCCTGATGCCCACGGCAGGAGCACTTGGGGGCATGAGCACGCAAAGGAGTGGGGTTGTTACTCAGTGCTGACATTCCAGACATGACTAAGCCATTTTGATGAAAGAGATGGAATCTGACAGTTTTACTATTCAATTGTTTCTTATAGATTTCAAATAAAAATAAATTGGCTTCTTTTAGAAGAACAAACTGTGGAAAAGCTTTTGTAAGCAGAAGTGAGTGGTCTCTGAAGCATGGCAGACAGCTCTGTACTCACAGCCAGCTAACAAGCTGTTCAAGGCCTGTTGCAGAAGGGGCTGGACTGAAGAGCAAATGCCTCTTCTCACCTCTAGCTTTGTGTTGAAGCACTTGGGGAAAGAAATGCACAGGAGGAAGGGGAGGAGGTTTTAAAGCCTGAGCATCCCCCAGAAGGCAAGCTCATCCCCGACACCATCACAACAGCATGGCAGACAGCACACTGCTGGCACCAGTGAGCTCCTGCCGATGCCTCCCGGCCCCAGCGGCGGGGTGCTTCTTGCAGAAGAAGCAACAAAAACCTGCGTGAGGCTGGCACGGTCTCTGTTTGCCATTTCTGTTGCAGTGGGTGCAGGAGGCCAAACATTCTGGGGGACATGGGTCCTGCCCTGCGGGGCTGACAGGCTCGGGCTGAGACTGCAAGGAAGAGGCAAGGAGGCAGTGGCCTTGCCTGCGTGACAGGGATGAACTCCTTGGTCCTTCCAGGGGTGGGTTCCTTGTCGCTGGGGTGCCTCTGTCTCGAGGGCAGGCATGGGGCTGTCTGAGCTTACTGCCTCTGGAGGGGCTTCTCTGTGGGTGCTGGCATTCCCGGGGCTGCCTGTGGCAGACTTGCTTTTTCCAGGGTGCTGGAGTTGGTGGCAGAGTGGGTCTGTTTGGATGCCTCCTGGACCCCCATCCCCTTTGTGAGACTGCTTTCCACAGAGGCTGCTGCAAGGCGTCTGAGGAGCAGCACATCCACCGGCGCCGTGACATGTTTGGTTTGCATTTCGAAGGCACTGCTGGCTTAGGAGGTTTATCTGCTGCTTTTATAAATCACCGGCCTGTCACTGCCCTCGAGGCAGCGTCCTGCTGACATCTCCTCCGCAGGACTGGTAGCCTCTGCAGACTGCCAAGCCTGGGGTGGTGATGGGGGATGCTGTGCCCAAGCTGGGGCTGGCAGACGATGCTGGGGAAGGGCAGGGTGACCGCCAGGCCCCTGGGTGCAGTCTGCCTGCAAGGGAAGAGTTTGGTGCACGTCCCCAGGAGCTGCTTACTGGCAGATCATTCCCGAGTAATTAACCTTGGTGCAGACAGAAGAGCCAGGAGAGCAATTGCCCTGACGTTAAACAGGCTGGCAGAAAGCGCAGGGACTGCATCTGGAGCAGTGATGTTAAGGACTGTGTCTGTCAGGACCTTGCTCAGAGGTCTGGATCCCTTGCCGTGCTCCCAGGGTGGGAGGAGGGAGCTTGGTGGAGCCAGGCAGCCCCTACTGCCCCTTGCACACCTCTCTTGGGAATACCTATGGTGAAAGCAGCAGGCTCCATCCCTTCAGGGTGCTGTTGACCAGAAGAGCTCTGTGCCCTGGGCTGAGAGGTCACCCTGGCCCTTCAGCACTGAGCTGGACTTCCCTGGCATGAGCATTGGCCAGGGCCAGGCAGCTGAGGTCCTGGATCCTCCTGCTTTTCCTTAGCACCTTCGTTCAAGTGGCAGGCTAGAGAGTCTGGGAGCTCTTCTTGGGCTCTTTGCACCTTTTAGCTTTGCTTCTAAGGCCTGGTATTTTACAGCTGGAGTTTGCTAATGAAGGTATAAGCATTCTAGATTCTTTGGAGGACTTTGTTTGCAAAGACCCTGGGATACAGGAGCAAATGGCTGTAAGGAAAATGCCTTTCATCATCCAAGATAAAGAACATCACAAAGCCTGAGAGACACCACTTCATTCAGGAATTAAATTGCAAGAGTCATCTGGTGTCAAATAAGTTTCATTTAATAGGTCACTCACTTAAATAAAGTTTCTGTAGAAATCAATATCACTTTCTCCTGCAATTGACAGCTCAAGACATTGAAAATGGCGTTTTCCACATAAGGTTTATATAATTTTAGGAGGAAGAATCCTTCCCCCACCTTCTGCTTGGTCTAGGCAGCGCTGGTACAAGGTTAACAGTCTGCCGAGGTGGAAACCTGCCCTGTCCTTTCCCATGGGGATAATGTGAGGTCATTTTAGCACAGGCTTGCCAGTCTCACGTGCAGTCAGGATGCCGTTGTCACAGGGCTGTATCAGGTGTGTGTCCACAGCTCACTGAAGGAAACAGGGACAAGTCATTGTGTTCTCTCTCACAGATAAGTTTGGCAGGGCAAAATGCCTCATTATATATCTTAGCAGAAACAGGCTTTCTGTAGAGGCAGGTGTCTGTGGGCTGTGAAGACTGGAGATTGCAATAGGGATGCTTCTGTGTCCAGGGTAGGTGAATCTTGCAATTTCAGTCTCCCTTAAGAAAATGCGACACCTTTGCTCCGTGTTTTTTATTTCAGTCTGATAGTATCCCATGGGGAAGGGAGGAGACTCTGGCAGCTTTCTGCACCATCTCCCAGGAGAACTTTGTGTAGGAAATGAGTGCTGTTATTATTCCTACTATAGTGAAATAATTGTTTCTGAACACTTGCTGTTTCCTCCACTTGCTTTTCAGTCTTCAGCAATTTCTGAGGTTGACACGCCATCTCCAGTCACATTTGTCTTGTTGTGTGGCATGACTGATGCAATTACAGCTGACATTGTCACAGCATTTTGCACAAATGCCTTCAATTGCAGGCTAGCAGATGACCCCTGAAATGAGCAGCAGGAGACATCAATGCCCTAAATTTCCTCCACAGGAAAGAGCTGCTGGCTCTCGGGGTGACATGTGGCCAGTGTTAAGTTTTTAAAGCAAATGCTTTTCTGCTGGCTGCGTGCAAGAAGCACTCCACTCCTGCACAGCCTGCACGTGGACTTTCCCCATCAGAATTTTTGGCCACGAGGCACCACCTGCAGCTCATGAGAGTGACTGCATTGCCAGTAGACATCAGAGTTTCAGATGACTGAGAAGTGCATAAAGTGCTTTGCCTCCTTCTCTGCCCCTCGGTACAAGAGCCAGCAGCCACCATGAGGTGCAGAGGGTGAGGGACTGGGGACAGGCCTGGGCTCTGCAAAGGTGCGTATCCTCACTGGAAAGGAAAACTCAGTCACTCCCTGGGTATTTACTGTGGGAGAGTGGCAGGCTGTCAGGGTGCTTGCAAACACTTCTCTATGAAGAGGGATGGCAGCACCTCCGGTGGGGTGCTGTGGTGGGAGTGGAAATGCCTTGGATGCGAGTTAAGCAGTGGGAAGAGCAGCGGAGGTGTTGGGGACACCTGTGCTCGCTCGCAGCACAGGCGCATGGGATGCTCACCAGGCCAAAATCATAGAACTGGGGTGGAAATTACTTCTCCTTGGAGCATACAGCTCCAGGAGGCAGAATGTCCATGGGACAGCAAATGCCAGCTCCCGCACTGAGATGCTGCAGGCAGCAGCTGGCAGGAATGCTCGGCAGGGCACCAGCCGGCTCTGGAGCTGTCGTGGGGCGCTTACAGCAGTGTTGGCTACTGAGCATGCTGTGCTCCCCCCGCACCGGGATGGTGGCTGGGATGCAGGGGGCAGCTCCTGCTTTCCTGACAGCTTCTTGCCGTGGATGGGAGAGGCCAGTTGGTCTGGGAGAGGGACAGGAGTGGCTGTGCACTCCAGCAGCGTGCTGGCTGTGCTCAGTCTCATTGCTCTGAGAGTGTAGGAGGGCACTTTTAGGACATGGTTGGAGCAACTTGTAGCAGCTAACCCAGAGCTGATGGCAGTTCCCCACTCCCCACCCGACAGACAGAATTAGATGCTATGTAAAACCACCCAAGCTTTTAATGACCTCTTTCAGACACAAACTGACCATCTAACTTTGCACGATTCACTGAGATTCCATTTTACTCAAGGAAATAAAAATAATAGTTTAAACCGTTTCAAATATAGCTGTAAATCCCTAACAACATTAACCTTTTCCAAAGCATTAAACTGATCCCTGGTGGATTCTCAGAATTGCTATTAGGAGGAGGCACGAGATACTCTCTCTTGAACTTCATGTTCCCAATGTAAATAACAAGCCACACTGAGTGTGGGGTTTATTAGCTTTCCGACTGGTGCCTGCCTGTCTCCTCACCCTACTCTGAGTCATCAAACATTAGCACTTGCTGCATTATGAAGGCAAAAGTTCATGCACAGAATCACAGATGTGAGGAGGGGGACTAAGGTGATGTTTGGGTTCAACGAGGGAAGAGCAGCTGCTGGAGAGAGCGTGGGAACAGAGGAGAGCTGGCTGGCTTGTACAGCCGTGCGTCTTCCTTTGAAGAGCTCTGAGGCTTCGGTGTTCCAATGTCAGAAGGACTTGGCTGGAGACAGCAATAGTGGGAGAGGTTTAATTAGGCTTCTGGGTTCAACTCATTCATTATACAAGACCAGATCCGGTATTTCACTGCGGTGTGCTGGCTGAGGGAAGGGGATGGGGACCACTGATCTTTCCGGCGCCACAGAGGATTGCCCCTGAAAGGGTAAAGGGGCCTAAAGGAGAGACCTTTCTGATGATAACACCACAGTCCTGCCCAGGCAGGAAAAAACAGATCAGGGCCTTTATACTAAGAATATACTGCTGGTGTGGCACATGCATCAAGGCCAGTTTTGCAAGATGAATACTATTGTGAGAAAACTGCGAGAAGGGAAGAATGTAAACATAAACATGAATGAACACTGGGATTGTTTAAGGTAGTTTAGCAGATACCCCAAATGTTCATGATCTCACAGTCATGAAGAAGGCATCTCCAGTTAAAAAGCCTCTTGATCAAGAGAGAGCTTATGAAAGTAGCAATCAAAACATTAAAAGATACAAACATGTATCTCATTGGGACAATGAGAAACTCAGTAAATGACACCTATTTGGCCATTCATCTGAGAGAAGGCACCGGGGTCAATGAAGAATCTTTGGGTTAGGGCCAGTGTTAAACATACCAGGAACAAATGAAATATTACCCACAATTGTGTTGAGGACTAGGTTCTGGTCGGCAGTCACAGTATAGGAAAGGCTGAAATATTCCTAATCTGTATTTGGAAATAAATGAGTGAGCGACTCGTGTCCTGCAGTAAACACAGAATACTTCATTCTACTGGAAACTAGAGAGGATGATAAACTGGGACTGTTAAATGTTTAAATTTGGAAGATGGTATGAAAGAGTTATTTGAACCACTAATGCTGTTTTTGGACAAAATATGGAGCACTAGAGAAGTTTAAGAGGCCAGTAACAGTGACTGTTACCAGCGTATCGGGAAGGTAAAGAAGGAGGCCAGGAGCTGCAGGCTGGTGAGGCTGATGGTGTTCCCAGGAAAATGTGCAGAAAAAGAAGTTGCTTCCCGCCAGATTGTGTGTTTAAGAACTCCTTCCTCCTTGCGTGTTTGGGTTGCATCTCAAGGGAATGCTGCATTTAGTCTCCTCTGGAGCTGAAGAAATATTCTCCGGGCATCAGCCCAAGCCCATGGGATGGGAGCAGGGGAGCAGGAGCCAGGTCTGAGGGGGTGTAAAGGAACGCTGATGCCATCAGGAGGGTTTGCAGCAGGAGTGGTGCGGATGTGGGGCAGGCAGTGTGGAGCAATATTTCCTAATATCTCCTAAGAGGACAGGTTGAGAGAGTTGGGGTTGTTCAGCCTGGAGAAGAGGAGACTCCGGGGAGACCTTATAGCCCCTTCCAGTACCTAAGGGGGCCTACAAGAAAGCTGGAGAGGGACTTTTTACAAGGGCATGTAGGATGAGGGGTAATGGCTTCAAACTGGAAGAGGAGAGATTTAGATTAGATCTCAGAAAGAAATTCTTCACTCTGAGGGTGGTGAGACACTGGCCCAGGTTGCCCAGGGAAGTCATGGAGGCCCCATCCCTGGAATTGTTCAAGGCCAGGTTGGATGGGGCTTTGAGCAACCTGCTCTAGCCGGAGGTGTCCCTGCTCATGGCAGGAAGGTTGGAACTAGGTGATCTTTAAGATCCCTTCCAACCCAAACCATTCTATGATTCTGTGATTCTAAACATTGCACGCTGTGGGGCAAGAGAGCAGGAGCGGAACTGGCTGAGGAGAGGTGCGGGAATACATACCAGCAGGGATTGGTCTGAGATTGGGAAAGGAAGGTAGGCAAGCCGGGCCTGGGAACCAGAGCAGCGGGTGGAGGAGGTTTGCAGAGGGCTGTGCTGTGACCCTGTGGAGCCTGCAGCAGGGGATTTTGTGTGCTGTCAGGAAGAGGTAAAGAGGTAAAGGCCCCCGGGCTAGGGAGTGCTAAGCCTTTGAGATACCTTTCTCTTTCTTGTTATAAGAATCTGTACTGGGCACACAGCACACTGGGATGGGAATCTTGTCTGGGTAGCTCAGCTCCAGCCCAGCCATGGAGGAAGAGCTGTCATAGCTCATCCCTGCCTGGTCCTGCCATGAAGGTGCTTGTTGTCCCTGCTAGCAGTAGTCCCTAGAGAAGATGCAGGTGATAGCTGCTAATGGTGACGTAGCAAACCACATCTCCTCCGATACGGCTCAGCACCATCTCTGCTTTGCTGTGTCCCTGTGGAGCCTGACTCTGTGTTAGGCTCTGGGAGATGGACCTCCTTTTCTCAGGTTTCCTTTGGTCACACCTGCACCTGCCCTGCTGCCGTGCCACTTTCTGAAGCGCTGGTTGTACTATCCATTCATAGCGTGCTGGGAGAGCAGCTGCAATTGTATATCCAATAAGGGCAGATTACTTCTAGGCTGCTTCAAGTGCCATTAAAAGACATTAAGTTCTAAGAAAGGACAAGCTCACATTCTATCTAACATCCTTAATGCTTGTAATTTCTATGAGCAGTAATATTGATTCCTAGGGCTGTGCTGACTATAACACAAATGGACAGCAACTGGTAGGAGGAATTTCCTAACCCTGCTATATTGTGTTCCCTGAAGATGCCAAGTGATTTGTATGTTCCCAGCAGCTATAATCTGGTAATGCATGTGACCTGCATGCTGTCAGATACATCCTGGCTGCAATTTCCATGCCAGAAGCTGGGCAGGGAAGCAGCTTTGTGCCATCCATGCTCTCTAGTTTTCCTCTGTTGTAGCCCCATGTCAGGGGCCCTCAGGCTTTCATGGCATTCCTGGTTCTCTAATGCAGGGACAGGCCCTGGATGTTTCCTGCCTCCTGGGATGGTTCAGTGCGGAGGCAGGAGGCAGGTGGGCGAGCCAGCGAGGGTCAGTGTTGAGGAATTCAAACTACTCAGTGAATCTGTCAGAGCCCTGGTCGAGCCCCTGTTGAGCCCCACGTTGGGTGCCAATGAATCTGTTGTGGTTTGGGCCGGACTGGCCACTGAAGCGACGGACAGATGCTGTCCCCCACCTCTGTCTCCAAGGAGAAGAGGGAGAGAGAGAAAGAGACTTACGAGTTTAGAAAAAAACTAAACTACTTTAATGAAAATATTAATAAATTAATAAAATAGTTCAAGAAAGAAAATAATGAATTATATACAATATATACAAAACTGTATCAAACTCCCAGGATGACGATCACGTCACCAACAGGCACTGGGAAAGTCCCAGACTGGACTCAGCGATGGACAGGAGCTGGATTCTGGAACTGGGTTCAGGAATGCAGGGATCGGGATCAAAGGCAGACGAACAGATAGGGTCCTCCTCGGACAACGGCCATTGAAGAAAGAGAGCTGACCATTTGATCCCTCAGCTTTCATACTGAGCATGAGGCAGATGGGATGGAATACCCTGTTGGTCAGTTTTGGGTCACTTGTCCTGTCCGCTCGTCCCCACAGGTGTGACCCCTCTACACTTTTCTGCTTCTGACCCACTGATGGGGCAAATACCAAAGTTGGCTGGCCTTGGGTGTTATAGCAATAAGTATAAACAAGAGCCTCTCTGCATCCCATTCCTTGGCATAAATTACAAATAATGAGGTCTTATCACTTTGAGAGTGAACAGTGTCTCCACAATAGGCTGTTAATTTTCAGAGAGTTCAGTTAGTTAGAAGAGGCTTAGCTAAAAAGTAAAATTACTGAACTGAAAATTGGTTCTGTTTTACCTCAACCAGGACAGTCAGCTCAGCTCACGTGCTGTGCCTGATGCCCCGCATGCGGCACTGCTCCGTGGCATGGCCATGCAGACGGTGGGATGACTGTCAGCAGTGAGAGGTGGGCTGGAAGGACTGGGTGTCACCTTGCCATGAGCAAACGGGGACGGGACCCTGCCTCTGGCAATGACGTTCTGCCCCGAATGGCAGGTACTGTGTTCATAACTTCAGCTAGCTCCCCACACTGCTTTTAGGGTAAACAGCTGACAATTAACAAGCTTGTTACTACATTCATCCCAGACACTTCACATTGAATTACTGATATGCTAAATATCTGATTACCTTTGAAGCTAACTTGCTTACAATAGATCCAGCACAACAAAAGCATTTTCAGCTCTGAGAAGGTGACAATCAAAATTGGTGCCATCTGTTTTTTATTGGTAAGGAGTAGAAAACTCCTTTGTGCTCAGAGAAGATATCACAGTTGGAAAGCTACGATACATAGGTAAAATAAGACTTCATGTTTCCCATCTTTTCATAGCTATAGAGCTTTCAATAGTGCGAAGTCAATTTTTATTTGAACATATTTGTGAGATTAACCTAAACCAGGGGCCTGGGCTGCAGTTTGCCCTTCTGATAAACAAGGATAACCAGAACCGGCACTAGCTGAGAAAGGAGATCTGGCGGTAAACAGAGCATTATTGAAGAATGTTATTTTCAGAGGTGCTGCTGTTTGTCTTTGACAAATCAAAAAGGGAAGCATCTGCAAGGCACAATGGGAAGAAAATACTCCAGGAGAGGTTTTATCAAGTGTCAGAGGTAATAGTCCTGTGGAGACAGTCTTCTGGTACTCTGCAAAGTATTATGATGCTAGATGTTAGCGTTCAGAGAGCCAAAGTAGGCATTTGTATGCATTGTGCAAGGAATGGTATGTTATTTAAACATGCTTTCCTCTAAGAGCCTGTATTCTCTAATTCTCTGTCAATATGTGTCTTAGAAGGGTTTCTTCCAAACGAGGAGGGATTTCACCCTTCAGTGCTCTGCTAGGAGAGAGGATATATGGACCATCTCCCTGTGCCTTCTCCAGGCTGACACCAGTCCCTCTCACTCCTTGTTTTTGTCCAGACATTTTAATAACGGTGCAAAGACAAGCACAGGAAAGCTCCTACCAACTTGCACGCCCCGTGCCCTCGCTGCCTGTAGCACACCTAGCAAACACCTCCCGTGTCTGGCTTTCCCGAGCAGCCGCCCTGCCTCTCGCAGGCTGTCGCCTGAGACATCCCTCGGGTTCTGCAGTGGCAGTGGGTTGGGAGCCTGCGACTGTCCCCTTCTCACACCGGCGGCCTGCGCCTCCGGAGGTGCATTTTGTTTGCACTGCAGCTGTGGGTTAACACCGCTGGGCCACAGAAGGAGGAAAGGAGTTTATATTTATGTGTGAACTGTGTGCATGCCATTCCAAGAATTGCCTGAAAGAAAGTGGAAATAACATTTAGAGTTGGCCAGGAGAACAGGCTCTTAATTTGACTTGACGTTTATGATTTCCCATGCATTTCTTAAAGAGGCATTTTTTCCTGCTGTGTTTAAGTTAACTGTGGTCCATCCAGTCTCTGTGCTGTGTCCTACCCAAGGCACTACCCCAGGTCTGTGAACCTGCTGGATGCTTGGGTACCCCGAGCGTGGCGTGAACTCTCTGTGCCTCCCAGCAGTGGGAATCTCTGCCCAAGGCTCTGCTTGGAGCTGCCCAAGACAGGGTCACGATTCAGCAGAGCTGCTGCCCCATGGGAAGAGGGGGACATGGGAGGCCCCCAAACACAGCACCTGCCCGTGTGGGCGATGGGAAGCACCCACCTGGAGCCCCAGACAGGTTCTCAGATGCCTGCACTCCACGTTTAGCATCTGTCTGTCTTCCAGCCCTTCCCTAGGACTGTCATTTAACCTGGCTTCTGTAAATTAGAGTGTGCAGATATTTCAGAGTATGCAGACTCGGACAAGTCTTCCCTTTGACTACACTGGTAGTCAAGATTGTATTAAAGAAGCAGCTACAGCTCCACAGCAAAGATTGGGGGATTGGAGCACCTCCCTTATGAGGAAAGGCTGAGAGAGCAGGGACTCTTTAGCCTGGAGAAGAGAAGGCTGAGGGGAGACCTTATTCTTGCTTATAAGTATCTAAAGGGTAGGCTGAAGGAGGATGGAAGCAGACTCTTTTCAGTGGTTCCCAGTGACAGGACGAGGGCCAACGGGCACAAGCTGGAACATAGGAAGTTCCATTCAAACCTAAGAAAAAACTTCTTTACAGTGAGGGTGACAGAACACTGGAACAGGCTGCCCAGGGAGGTTGTGGAGTCCCCTTCTCTGGAGATTTTCAAGACCTGCCTGGATGCAGTCCTGAGTAATGTGCTCTAGGCATTCCTGCGTCAGCAGGGGAGTTGGACTAGATGGTCTCTAGAGGTCCCTTCCAAATCTGAAAATTCCATGATTCCATGATTCTGTGAAAATCTATGGGGAGAGAGTGTTGGCCTTGTAACACTGGCTTTCAAAGCGTTTGGAAAAGCATTCGGAGGTCTATACACACCAGAGAGGGCTGTCCTGAAAGGCACAGGGCACTCCAGACTGTCCGGGCTGATAAAGCAAATTCCCAAGGGAGCTGGGACAGCCTGATCTGAAGCAAATCTAGGGCAGGAATCCAGGAGACATCTGCCACATTCAGACAAGAGACCAAACACACTGCTGCTGAGACTGGTTGAACAGTGTTAGGGCTGGAGGGGAAGGTGGGAAGGAGGTAACCACCCAAGCAAGGGCAGGGAGGGCACTGTGGCAGGTACTGCCTCTTCCCTCACTACAGCACAAGTTCACCCACCGTACAGAGCGAGCATGTCCAGACTCCCTGGCTGCCCAGCACGGGCCACTCCGCCAGGACTTTGCAGGACCATTGAGGGGACTGCAGGGAAAATGTGGCAGGCTCAGTTAATGGTTGGAGCAGGTGACTGCAAATCAAGGACTCTCTCTCCTGCTGTCACACACATGTAGTGGGCACATGTCTGCTACTTATTTGAAATGAGTATTCATACTTTGTAATGCAGATGTATTCTCTCATGGAGATGATCTATAATGCATCAGAGGGGAACATATATGGAGAGGTGTGACAGAGATACAGTACTCCTCCTGCTGTCTCACACCTTTCCTTAACAAAGTGAGTTTCAGAGATTTACAGTCAAACAAAAATTGGAGATGAACCTTTTGTAAGTGGTAACACTTAAAATTCCTGCTGCTTTGAAGCTGGAGGCTGAGCAGATGCTGCGTGCTACAGCCATTGCCCTCCTGAGATCGTGGGTTTTAATTCACCTCCATTTATGTCATCTGTTCCCTGTGTGCTGGTGTGACACTGTAAAATGCACTCAGCTCCCACGGTGCCTATGGACCAAATGCAGCTCTTGCTGCTCGTGTCCTGCTCATCCTTTTCCAGTGTGTTGGGCAGCACCATCTGCAGCCAGGTTGAGGACCAGGACTCTGTGGACCAGTACCTTTCCTCAAGAGAACCAGCTGTTCCAAGCCAGTTCCACAAAGCTGTCATCTGAGAAAAATCTTGGTCATCTAGCTGTGTTCTTACACCTCCTGCAACATAAGCTGTAGGGGTCATTGGGGAAGTTATCAACAAGTTTTCATGGAAAATGAGGCTTTCCAGGGGGTCAGACTACCTTCCTGTGTAATGAAAGCACTGACTTGAGTAATGCCTCGTCCTGGGAACCCATTTGCATGGGGAACAGATTGCATGTTCTGAAGACTTTCATGTGTTTGTGCTGGAGCTGGCGTTGGGCATGACACAATTAGATCCTTAAGTCAGGCTTGGGTCTGCCACTTTGCTGAGTGCTAGCCAGCTCCTGGGCAGGAGGAAGAGAAATGTGGGGAGCAGGCAGGAAGGCAAGCTCCCAGGTGGCCCTTGCGGAGGTCTTGTCATCTGAGAACCAGGGTGGTGTGCTGCACAAATAGGTTGTCCAACTCCAGGGTAAATGTTAAGCTTGGAGACAGATGTGGTTGTGGGTACCCAAGGAGCTTCTCCTCCAGAACTGCATTAAGCATCACCTGTGGGACTCCAAAGAGCCTGCAGAAGGGAGCTGGAGTGCCTCACAGACTTGCTATAGCTAATTTGTGGCATGATTTGTCATGACGGTAGGGTAGAGGAGGCTCTTAAATCTACTTATTGCTCCAGGGGAGTGTCTTGCACTTCTTGCGTTGGAAGACTGTAGCTCATGAGCACAACGCTGCATCTCCAGCATCAGGCTTCTTGGTTCTGAGTAAGAGAAGAAAGCCATATGCTTTCACTTGTGTACTTGTGGCAAGCAGAGAAAGGATATTTTATAGAATTATTTCTAATAGCACTTAGATGATTTCTGCAGTGTCCATGACTCATTCAAAGGGCCAGTGAAAGAATGGAACAAGCCCATATTCCAGGGAAACACTGCTGGGTGTCTCATGCTGGCTGGGCTAGAGCTCTGATCCTTGTCTGCAGGACCTCAGTCCTCTACCTTAATTATGTTTCCCTGGACAAATCCAGCAAGATGTAGATGAACCTGAGATAAATATGGTTTCTGTAGTCCTTGGCACTTCCTTAGCAGAAGAAAGTTAACCTATGTAGTTTATTAAATGTCTTACAGCTCTTGTTTGGTCATGTTTATCCATAGGTGACCATCTATTTTCAGTATGATTATACTGGAGGGAACTGGCAGGGTTTGCTGCAGCAAATTCCTTCAGCTACCCAAAGCCCAGTCTAGGGCTTGGTGCTTAACATGCTGCTGCAGTACAGACACATCCTTTAAGCATCAAGAAAGAGATGTGGATCGGGGGTTTTTTTCTTCAAAAATGACATTTTGAAGTAGGTTAAATCTACCACTTTTCCACATTTTCTCAGAGAGGGATTTCGTCTGGCTAGTGTACGTGCTTTCCATGAGAAATTATTTATGAGCTCCTCAGTCCCTTGTCTACTCTTCTTGATGTAACAATAGTAGATCTGGAGGAATGACCAAGGTTAGGTTTATAGTCTCACTTCAGATGTAGTGCCAAGTTATTCAGTGCTTCGTTTTGTTAGTGCCTGAACCAAAGGGCAATTTATCTCAGCAATGTCCTTCAGATTATACCTATATACCATTTTACCAATAAGGCATGCACCTGCTGCTCCAATCCCAGAAGAAATCAATGTTTCATTTCAGAGATGCCAATTCTTTACTCTCCTTCCTTTTGCCATTCTTATGAAGACAAACTTTTTTAGGGGGCGTAGGAAGAAATACAGAAAGATTGTGGAAAAACCTTGTCTACTTCAGCTACCACATCTTGTTCAATTATGAATAATAGACCACCTCACTGTAGGGCATGGTCATCAGGGTTTACGTGATCAATATATATGAATGGGAGAGGGCATATTCTTTTTTTGGAGTCCCCTCTAAATAATTGGCCTAGACTTCTGCAGTCCTAGTGGGAGGTGTAAGATGTGACCATGTCATTACTGTCTGCCCAGCAAGTGCAAAACTGTAGCTCAGCTCCTTGCTCACAGCCAGTTATCTATCCTGGCACTTGTATAATTATAATACATGCTTTATTGCTTGTCAATATTTTAACCTTTCTGACACATTATCCCCTAGGGCAACTGAGCAACCTTAATAATATAGCTGATAATTATCTTCCACATGAATAAAGTTATCACTAGGGTCCTGTATAAATCACATGGAAAAGATGACAGATTTCACTGGCTGGTCATCACAAAAATGGGAAGAGGCACAGATTGTGACAGCTTAATGGGGAAGGTAATAAAACCAACAATAAAGTCATTTATAATATAAGCAATGATTCTCAGGCCCTTCTATTTGTTTTCATGCTAATAGAAGATAAATGTCAGATTAGGAACAGGACCTGAAATTTCTATTAAAAATATTTGGAAAATGTCATTAAATATCAGCGATTCACAGCTCAAGAAGTGGCAGCATGGGTCTTAATTACCTGTATGAGGTCCTTGGAAGCAAAGTGGGGATAATAGTATTTGCTTTGCTGTTTCCTGGGGGGCTGTGAGGAGTAACGTTTCTCCAATGCTGAGAGCATCAGGACCCTGTGCTGTCCCTGCAGGCAGCAACTACCTCTCGCTTCTGGAAGGAGCAAGATCTTGTGTGGTGCCTCAGCAGGACGAAGCCTCCTGGCCACTGGAGGAGAGCAGGACAGAGACCCTGTCAGGGGTCCCGAGTTGGGTACATCATGACTTTTGGCAGGCTTCAGGTTTCACGAGGAACCCAAGCTGTCATTATAAACAAACAGACAAAAAAAATACGTCAGTGCAGGTGTGAAAAAGCCCTGCAGCAGTAATGCAGTGGTGAGAAAGGGGAGGGGGCATTATGGTGCATATGAAGGTATAAGACACACTCACTGGAATTACACGCAGGACTGGTGTTTGCATCCTTAAGTTCTATGTCAGTATTGCTACTTAGTCATCTGGAACACAGGCTGTGAAAATGCATGTGTGCAGCTCTTAACATTTATACTCGGCGCTAACAAAAGGTCTGGCAGTGTGAGTGAGCAGTGGTGGGAATACGGAGTGGGCAGGAGTGTCCCGGGGAATGGCTGAGACTCCCTGTGTGACAGCAGGGTAACAGCCGAAAGAGCGGTGGGAGCAGGAGACTGCCACCCCAGCTCTCCTGGGGGAAAGCCAAGGCGGCTTGAGGATGGTATGGTGCTGGGGCAGGAGGTGCCATGGGCACTGCCCTGTGCCGTGCAGGTGCTGGGGAGCTGGAGCAGATCGGGACTGGCGTGGTGCTCCCCAGCAGAAAAGCATGGGTGCTGCCTGGGCATCGCCCGCTGCGTGCCAGCTGCCGGTGAAGCCAATGCTGCTGTGGCTGGAAAAGCAGGAACGGCTCTTCCCAGCGAACAGTCTGGCCTGGGCCATCCTGGCTCTGGATGGTCTCTTCAGCATTTGTCTCGGCACAGGGATTAATCTGAGGATGTCTCTGGGACACAGGCTGGGGAAGGGGTGGGGCTGGGAAAGGGGTGGAAATCGTATTTGTGTCTGTGTTTAACATGCGTGGTGCGTTCTCTCGCTTGCACTTCTTCTAAACAAGCACTTTGAGGTCTGAGCCCTCGTGCCTCTAATCTAGCGAGCGCCTTATTGATCAAGTCTTGCCATTTGATCCCCTGAGCTGCCTGGTGTTGCACAAAAGGGGTAAATTGCTCCTTATCCTTCAAAACAATAAGAATGTTTTTAGTGCGTGTAGACCCCTATGATAAATACAGAGGCACAGCTGGGATGAGAATAGCAAAAAGCAGAGGGATAATTAACAGCTGGAACACCACAAACCAGTTCCCTAGCCCAAGTCCTGGAGGAACACGATGCATTCATCATGTTGCTCTCTGGGCTGATGCTACAGCTCTGGGGTGTGAGGTATTGAATTACAGTCTCTAGAAAATATTGTTTGGGGAATGTTGAGGAGAGCTGGTAAACAATGTGCTGGAAGGTGACAGATATGTTTGCAGCTTCATATAGTGCTTTCACAATAAAAAGAGCCGTCCGGGTTCTTCCCCTCAGTGCCCTGCCTGTCAGGACTGGCAGGCAGCAGGCTGTCTGCCAGGCCGTGGTGGGGGAAGTCAAACCCAGCAGCCAGTGAGCTTGCTTGGTTCTGATGACTGCTTTCTTTAACTGATTATTTTATTACTGAGTACAACACTAACAGTGGCTGATGATTCTCAAGCTTAATGAAGCACCATCTGTGATTCAGCTGTTGTAGGAAACAACATATAGAGAGCTCTTAACACTGATTTTGGACATAGTCTAGCCTGGGTGCCCCTTCTGGGCTCTCCTGTCCCTGCTGTGGTGTCACGGAGGATGCCACAGAGGCTCCTCGCTCAGAGCCGCTGTCCCCATGACCTGGGTGTAGCCGGCTGGCTTCTGTGTGCTTGCACCAGGAGCTGCATGGCAGCCACACGAAGGTGGGGATGGTGGAGGCAGCCAGGATGTGCTTTGATCTTTTGCTTTTCTTTCTATCCCCCTTCTTCACAGGGCATCATTTGGAAGACTTTGATCTTGGATGACACTTCACTCCTACAAACCCGCCAGCAAGTCACGGCAGTCTCCCCCTGAGTCAAGCTCACGGCTTGCTCCGGTGCTGCCTACCTCTTCAGCATCCTGCGTAACCCCGACAGTGGCCCCGCAGTGCGGTGCCCGCCTGTGAGTCACGCGGCACGGCACACACCGAGGTGAAGAGGGGTGAATACTTGGTTCTCTCTCAAACGCTACATTCCTCTGGCAGCAGAAAATAAGCGCTCGCTTACTTCATTAATTAAATGGGGGACTCCCACAGCCACTGTAATGAGTGGTGTCTGTGCACAGGGTTGAACAGGAGATTAATGGTCAGATTTTCTCTGTGTGTTGATGAAAGGAAGAGTTTTAAGGTGGTCTGCTACCTGTTAAAAAACCCCATGATAATCTCAAAGACAGAAAAAGACACAGAAGAGCTGTTTACGTGGGAAAATCTACAAACAGCAGTATGTTTCTTCTAGAGGGATTTTCCTGCATGTGTAGCGAACACTCCCAGCAGTACTGGAACATATGACGCCCACCTGGATGTCTGGTGAGCGTGCATCAGATGCTTTCTGCAGAAGATGTGGGCTTTAAGGTTATTCCATTCTTGCTCATGAGCCACCTTCAAGGTGGACAGGTTGTAACTGGTATGGCATTACAAATACTGCTCCAGAAATCCTGGCTGCATGGGAGGCTCTGAACCGGAGAGCTTTGAGCCCCCTACTCCTTGAAGGAATCCTGAAATCACAGCGTGTCTCTTTGCAGTACCATGATTATGAAAATCCATGAGGTCCAGGTTATGGACTTTGAGACCAGAAGAAGACACAGCAATTGCCTAGCCTGATGTCTTGCATAGGCCTGGTGAAAGGTCTTCCTACAAAAATTGGAGAGCTTTATAGCCAAAGGGAAAAAATTCTCCAGTGTTGGAGTGGTCTCTACCTTCCTGGGGAAATTCTTGCCATGGTGAACTGCCCCTGCTATTGAACAACAGTTTTCAGACTCTTGCCCTCATGCACTCTGGGACTGCCCAGGTACTGCATGGGAAAAGGGGATATTCTCGGGTGGGCAGTTGTTGTGGAGCTGCAGGGTAGACAGAGATCAGGGTGCTTGTTACAGAGCGTGTCTCCTGTCAGTAGCCCCTGCGGTTCTCAGGGGAGTACACTGCAGGGTTTCACTGGTCCTCAAGTGTTTGCCTTGTAGTGCATTCTCAGTGTAAACGTCTACCCTGTCCCTGCGCCTTGAGGAGCAGAAAATACTGTTACGTGTAGCAGTGGAGAAAGACAGGTGAAGGAAGACCCAAATGCATTTAGCAAATCCATTCCTGGTGCACCTCCAATGTGAGAGAAAGGGATGAGATGTCACAGATGAGGTGGGAAGTGAGATGTTAGACAGGAGGGAGCATTGTGGAAAAGCAGGCAAGAGCTATTTGGGTTTTTTTTAAGACCTGCCACTATCTAGCTGTATTTCATTGTCTTTCTAGGGAAGCACCTAGAGACCTCAGGGGTGGGAATTTTTCTAAAAACATAGACAAAATTTCTGCTAAACACCAACCTGTGCATCCTTAGTGATGCCGTGCAAGGCAGTTGTTTCCCAGGGCACGCTGCATGAACAGAGGACCGAATCCTGCTTGTGCTGGGATCAGGTGCCAGGTTTGCAGTCTTCTCCTTGTGCCTGCATATGATGTGCACGTGCGTGTTCCCACGTTTGTACCTCTTGCTTTGCCTTGGCTGTTGCCCTGGGCTGTGGCGAGCCTTCTTCCTCAGCGGGGAACTCTGCCCTCTGAGGGTGTGCTGGCTTGAGGTGCTTCCATAGGAATTTTGCAAGTACTTTTCTTCACGACTCCTTTCATTGTCATGTGGAAGGAAGAGGTGGTAGATGACAGCAGTGATGGGAGGGCCTAGGGAGATAGGTTTGTTTGTTCCAGGCCTCCAGCAGAAGGGCTACAAATCCTCCCTGTGGTATGTGCAGCAAATGGCCTGAGGCTACAGGCGGCAGGTTTCGTGGTGGACCAGGAGGGACTGAGGAAATGCTGAGCATCAGCTGCGTTACACTCCAAGGCATTGGAGGATTGCCCCTAGCAGAGATGCCGCAGCCCAAAGTGCAGTCGCAGCCAGCAGAGCTGTGCAGGGCTCCCTGGGAGAGTGGTGCCCACAGCCATCGGCCTCCTGATGGGCGCTCGGGGCCGGCTCAGGCACCGCCTCGGCCAAGGGGCTCCTGCCTGGGTGGCTGGTGTGGCTGCTCTGAAGCTGTGCAGAAGTCGTAGTGGTGCTACAACTCTCACTCATGTTTTGGCAGAGCGTGTTTTAAAAATGACCTGTTGTGCGTGCTGTTTCTGTGGGGAATGATGGGTTGGCCCTTAGGGAATTCAGAGAGGTTTTATTATGCTGTCAAGGATAGGGAAGTTAAAATAACCTTCAATGAAGTAAGTAAATAAACAAGGTTGATGAATCTCTATTCCATTTTTCCTCCTTGCCGCCTCAGCTCTCCCTCGTCTTTGTCTGCATTTCTCTCTCTTTTTCTTTCCACCTTATTTCCCCTGAAAGACTTTCAATTTGCGAGTCAGGTTTCCCGGTGTGGCTTCACCTGCAGAGTCTCCCATACCAGGTGTCGAGAAGGTCAGCGTGAAAGCTGCAGTTCTCCCTCAGCTTCTTGCTTGAAGGAGCAGAGAAGCAACATGGGGAAGACGAACCTTTCTCAGAGACAAATCTGAGTGCGTTGGGAGCCCAGTCACTTGTCCCTGGCAGCTCAACTTCAGAACAAGACAGAGAATGGTTTCTGAAGTCCCTTTCCAGGTATCCCTGGCCGATGGGTTTGCTCTGCAGCCAGGGCTGGGCCGTGAGAGTCACCTGCTGTGGTGGGGGGACACACAGCTGTGCAGGGCAGAGCAGAGGTCCTCTCCTGGGATGCCTCCCACCGGGCACTGTGTTGGCTGCACTGGCCAGCCCCTCGCTGCGGTGGTGGAGCACACCCTCTGCTTCTCATGGTGCCCTTCAGGGTGGTCTCCTTGTCCTGCCAGCGGTACTGCACTGGGGTGGGGACATCATGGCCTGCCTTATCCTGTGTCTCTGGGGCCTGGGCTGGACACGGCCTCTCTGGGCAGCGGCACGAGGCTGGTTTGGATGAGCTAGGGAGTCGACAGGAATGTTTCCTGATGCTGCTCGCCACCGGCCAGGACGGGCCTCAGGTTTCTTCTCTCTTGTGCGTGGCTCATAGGGCTTGGAATCCTGCGGCAGGTTGCTCAGCTTGGTGTGCCCATACGTGAGGAGGGACCTCTTGCTGGAGATGAGGAAGGATGAGTTGTTACTTCTGCTCTGACCTGGCAGCCTGCAGTGCTCAGTGTTGGCCTCTGCAGCCGTGTCCTGGGAAAGCCCAGGAACCCTGGTGTGTTTCATTCCAGAGAGAAGCAGCTTTCCTTACCCCATTTTTTTTCAAGCAATAAAAGCCACACAACTGAACAGCAAAGATAGATCTGCTCTGGGCATTTGCCTGTGGAAGTCTGGAAAACACATTTCTTTAGTTCTGTTCTTATTGGACGTTTCTGGTTAGGGAGAAAACCTCTAAGTGCTGCCTGCACTGGAGCTGCAGGGGCTCTGGGCTCCTCTTACCTGCACACGGTATGGTCTTCTCTTGTGCCCTTTCCTTCTTCATCCCCAGCTGTTGCTCAGGTTGTTTGGCCCCTGAGACCCACTCTGCCCTGGCCGAGCTCAGCTCAGCTGCCGCTCCGTCGGGCATGCGTGGAAATTAGCTTTGCAGAGGGCTGGGCTGGTTGGAACCTTCCCGGCTGGTGAGGAGCTGAATGAGTGCTCTGTACGCCAGCTCCTGAAGAGCAGCAGGGTTGCCTCTGCCTGCAGAGGAAGGCCGAGCTCGTCCAGCAGACTCTCTTGGAAGCAGAGCAGCTGCGTGGTGCTTTCCCTACAAAGCTGTGGGCGCAGAGGCTGCTGGCCGGTGCATCTTTCATGAGCACAGCTGAGGTGGAAGCAAGCAGCATGCCCAGAGCTGAGAAAATGAACGTGTCCCACTTCCTGATAGCCCAGTCCTTTCCCAGCCCGGACTGCTGCTCCGCTTACAGCTCCCAGGGTCCCCATGGCATCGGGAGCAGCATAGTGTGGGTCCACCTGCCCAGGCTAGACTGCTGCCGGAGAGCAGGCTGTATTCAAGAGCCAGCCACCCCTGGCACATGTGGTGCCCGAGCAGAGGGCAGCCGGAGCAGTTTTGGAGAGGCTGCGGCGGGGCACCTGCTTCCCCTCCAGCATGGAGCTGGCTGAGCCAGCAGCTTTTATGGGCTCTGTTCCTGCTCCAGAGCAGTGCTGTGATTACAGGACGAACATAAAGTCACAGAATCACTGTCAAAACCTAAAGTAAAGAATTCGGCTCATAAAAAATGTGTCACCCGAACAAACAGAAGAAGAGTTATGACTTGCCATTCTCCCTTCCTGGAGCCAAGGGGAGAGTGTGCCACTATAGCACACGCCTGAGGAGCTGATAGTGGCCAAAGCGGAGCATTTCACTGCCCCTGGAGAGGCCCTTTCAGAGTTATTAGTCATAAGTTTCTATTTAATGTACTGATTAGGGCCAAGACTTGTAGACAGCCGCTGACTGTGCATGTGAATTGACTTAAGCATTATTATGTACGACCATCGTCAGCTCTGCTACCCAGGAAGATTGATACACAGAATGAATCTTCTCAAGCTGTTTCTGAAAAGATTCACGACACTGCAGTGAAAGTGGCTTCCAATGGGAACCTCTGTGTACTGATGTCAGCATATATTTTATTCCCCTTGACTACAAGGGCTGGTTAGGTTATGAGCCTCCCACTGAAATGGACTGCATACAATTGCCAGATAATTGGTTCTTTTCCTTGTAGGCTGATGAAGTTATGATTCACCCCTGACTCCCCCAAGAGCAGCAGTCACAGCACCATGGGTTGCTTATCTCTCATCCAGCTGCGCTCGCTTGCTTTCCTTTCCACCTGGCGCAGCAGAAGGGAAGCCCCAAGAACAGAGGGCAGGGAGCAGCTGCTGAGCATGGTTTTAACCCTGGGCTTCCTGCGTGAGCAAGCAGTGGGACTGCAGGACTGCACAGATCCATAGGATGCTGGCCCAGGCGAGCAGGCATGGGATGATGTAGCAGATTCAGCTGCAGAGGGATGCTGAAAACAGGCTGCTGTGAGCATCGGTCCTTGGCTTGTGCTGCAGCCCAGCTGTCCTGCCTTTGTCCCCAGGACAACATAGTAGTTTTCTGCTGTGCCATGTCACAGCTGCTGCTCATGCTGGTGCTGCTCAGGGCAGAGGACCTGTGGACACCTTCAAATCTTGTGCTGATTGTATCCAGCTGCAGTGAAGGCTCGGGAGGCCTTGAGAAAGAGCATATCTCTTTGCCCCTCACTTACCTCCCTGGCTGATTTGATCTTACCAAGAGGCCGTGACTGATCCTGAAAGTGTCCCTGACTCCCAACCAAGCAGACAAACAGAGAAGCACAGGATGCCCATCTTCCTCCTTTGGCCTTGTCCTCCTTTGGACACTGACCCTCACCCCAACACAGCTCCTCTCTCCTCTGCTAGACCTACTTGATTCTGCAAACATGGCTCTCCTCTGTGCTGGCATTTTACAGTGAGACTGCTGCTTGGAGCCATCCTGCTTCTTGCTCCTCCACCCCTTCTTGCAGGCTTGTACAGCATCTGCACCATGCGTGAGTGGAGTCTGGGGGTGAAGTGGGATAGGGTGGGGGGGATGCTGCTGCTGGAAAGACTGTGCATGACCGGGATCAGAGTCCTCTGTGAATGCTGCCACCTTGCACTGCTGTTTGATAACGTCAGCACCGTTTTCGTCATCTGTTTGCCCTTGCTGGTTAAAATGTGTCCTCTTAGGTCTTCCTCTAGGAACAAAGCTTTCTCTAAAATCTGTGTACTTCTCCTGTGTCATGAGTGCTTTTCCTTGCTGCAGGGAGGGCAATGATGAGGTGCTCTGGAGGTCTGTGGCACTAGTACCCCGCTGGCTGGTGCTTCCCAGCCAGAGCTGCAGCCAGCCACACTCCTTTGCCTTTCTCCTTTTTCAGTCTCTTGCTCTAAGTAGGATAGCATGGCGAATAAGGGTTCCTCGGCCCACTTGCTCCCTTCTGCAGAGTTCCCATGCCCTAGTTCCCCAGGGATGGATGTGGATGCAGCTGTTGGAAGAGTCGAAGCACCTGGGTGCTTGTCCGCCTGGCTCAAGTGCTCATCTGAGAACAACACTACGGTCACTTCTGGAACGCATCAAGATGCAAATGAATACTTATTATTCTTCAGAATAAGTCCATGGCTTGCAAGTACAAGCATGGGTAAATGAGCATTTCAGGGTTTTGATTTTTTTTTTCCTCTCAGACACTTAAAATCTTCTAATAAATGCAAATTTAAAAACCGGTTATTAATTGGTGTTGAAATGCCAATGCAAACTCCATCAGAATTCCAATTACCAGTGACCATGGGCAGTGTTTGCTGTATCAGTCAGAATAAATATCTTTTCAGGTAAACAGAAACAGCTTGTTGAATGCCTGATTTTTTGTCCATTTGAGTAGCCCTATTTAAATCAGCTTCTCAGAAATCTTTCTTCTGTTAGAGCAACTTGAGAGAATCCATCTTTAATAGATTATAATGAAAATTTAAATGTTATGTATATTAAGCAGTCTGCTAGGTCTGTTTGTTAATGTAACTGTAAATAATTGCCAGATACATGGGCAAGGTACTTACCTTGCTTACTGGCATGAGCTTCTGTAAGGTACAAAGCAGGCAAAGGGAATGAAGTCCCAGGAGATCCATGTGAATGAAACCACCTTAAATGGTGACACCGCTGCTGTAACTTCTCTCATGGTACCCTGGCAGGGCACGTGCACGTTTGCTGCAGTGATCACCACTTGGGAGCCCCCATCAAGGCTGGCAAGTCCCCTGAGGGTTCCCAGTAGTTCCAGGTGCATGGGCTGTAAATAACCATATTCTGGCCAGCATGTCTCTTAATCTACACAATCCCCCTTGTCCCAGTCTTTGGGAATTAACCCTAGATCTGCAGCCCTGCCCGCAAGTTTTGTGTGATGGTGGGGCAGCCTGTGTTGGTTTCACCTGCAGCCTGTGAGCTCTGCTCTGTGCGGGAGGCAACGCTGATTTATGCCACTGCAATCTGGCCTTCCACAGTTATTGTGGTGAGGAAACCCTTGAGTTAATTGGGGCAAGGTCAGTCATTCCCAAGGAGATGCCTGTCTGCATGGGGAACTGCAAGACCCAGATATGAACTCCTGCCAGCCGGCCACGTGGGCTGCAGCACTCCCATGCCCTCAGTGCTGCATCTCTCCAACACAGGCAGTGACGGGACGGGGAAGGATGCCAATAACGCGGCCCCAGTGCCTGCCTCTGTGCTGACTTGGTACCCCATGCTGCTTCATGTGTGGAGTGCAACACGGCAAGGTCCCTTGGCTGGCTGTCCTGGGCTTAGCACTGGGGCAGCTCACTGGTGGTCTAGTTTGTGTGATTAGCTCCTTCGTCACTGTGTTCCTTGGGTAGGTGGCCTCGGCTGGATTCCCCATGGAGTTTAGGGCTGTCCCTGTTGTCTGAAATATCGGATTCATTACCTGGTGTACAATAGCCAATCCCACACACCAGGACGAGACATTGATTATTTATTTTGGAGTTGTGCAAGGCTGGGTGCTCGGTGGTTTCTCACAAATCAAGCACACCAAATAGGACTCTCCATGCAGTTTATATATACATTTTACAACATCATTATCATATTAGTACCTCCTATCTATGTTTGATTGGTTAGTAATTTACATATGATTACACAATTGAGTTACAGCTAGTACGCATGCTCATGGGAAGGGTCTTCACCTGGGCCAGGGTCTTCTTGACCTATGGGTGTGATTTTTAGTATTATAATGAAGGTAGTTCAGCTTAGGACACTTAAAATTTTACTTTTCTGCCAAGTTGGCTAAACATGTAGATTAGTAGCATTTTCAAGGTCCGTATGCCCATCTGCTCCAGAATGTTTCTCTTTAAGAATGGTAACAATACTTGCTTTCCTTGATTAGGAGTTCTTTCTCTGATTCATCCTTGACGGATTCAAGGACAGAATCCTCCTCATCCGTGAGAACGTATCCATGGTCTCTCAACACTAATTACTATTAACTATTTCAAGAACATGCTTTGATAACATCCCTGCCCACAGGGAAGCACTCCCAGCTCTGCATGTGCTTCTAGCAGGACCTGGCTCGCTGGAGAAAAATCCCTGTAGCCCCTTGGGGAGTTCAGCTGCACACATGTGTTAGCTCCAAGTTCCTAAACGGTGTGTGCCCTTATGTTTTGTGCAATTTTAAAATGCATTTCACCAAGAAATGCCAGAAGTAAATAAGAAAACACAGGTAAGGTTAAGAACAAGGCTGCTGCCCATACACCCATGAGCACCTGGTACAGTCCAGGCCTTGGGCCATGCTTTGTCCTGCTCATGAGGAGCACAGCAAGCCCAGACAGCATTGCAGTGTTTTGCTTCAGGGGAACATGGAAGAAACTAGTTTTTAATGGTTTCCATTTTTCTAACCAATTAACTTGCAAGAGACATCGACATGAAGCTGAATTAATCACAGAAAAGGAATATTAAAAAAGGGACTCTGACAAGGGAAAGATTTCCTTCTTTGACCCTGGACAGTTTCATGGGTGAGCCAGGCACTCCATGCCGGACATGCGCCTCTTCCTGCAAAGCTGGGAGTGTTTCACGTGCATCTGAGGTGATTTTTGATCATTTATATGGCAGTTATGACACATAGTTCCTTCAGACTAAGGCCAGTGTAGAGAGGGGCTGCTGCTCCACTGTCTGGAAGTGTGCCCAGACCTGCCCTTGCCACCGCGTGCTCAGGGTACCGTGCTCAGGCTGGGTTGGTTGGGGCAGGCAGCTTATGGTCAGTGCCTCCAGCAGTCCCTCGCCTCGCTTCCCCGAACCACAAGAGTTTGAGTGGCTGCCTGCTTCTCATGAGGTCTCAAGGTCTGCTGGCTTAGTGTGGCTGTGTTGCATGTGGAGGTCCTCAGCTTTACAATGGGATACTTCCAGTGTTCCCAGAGGACTGGTTTTGGGAGAGCCAAGCTGCCAGGACAGGATGGCACAGCATGATGATGCAGCTGGTTGGCACCCCAATCTGTACCCTGCAGAGAGGGGCCAGCCCTCCTGGACATGTTTTGGGAGGAAGGGGCATGCGTGCTGCCAGTCTTCAGGCAGAAAGGCAAGAATAGTGCTATTAAAAGCATTTTCCCATTGAATGGAGATGTAAAACACTGTCTGTTTATGGAGTAGATTAGGTACTTGGTTTAGCAGCTTATAGAGGTCAAGCTATAGAGGTGCTCAGGGTCCTGCTCCCCACCCCATACTTTTTCAAAGGAGAGAGGAGCCCTTCATCATGGAAAACCCTGCTCAGAAAGAAGCAGCAACAGTGCAGCGCATCATGTGCAGCAGCTGGTTGGGATGACCTTGTCTGCAACAGAACAATCTGAGACACATGAGAAGGTGATTCAGTGATCCAGGCTGGTGCAGACCATCTGAAAATGGCATAACTTCTGAATTGCAAGACACGTACCCTGCTTCCTTGTCTGGCTATCCATCTCCTGGAGTGTCAGTCTGAGAGGCGATGCATGGTGAGGGTCACCCCGACAAAGCCAGTGCATCCAGGAATGGATAAATACGTGCAGCAGAGACTTCAGCCAGGAGTTTGTGTATGTAGTTCTCCTCGTGGAAGTGGCAGCTGAAAGCAACGTGAAGTGGAGTGTTACCCACTACTAACAAATGGAGAGCAAGGCACACTGGAATGAACAATCTGAATTATTCATGTGTCTTACAGGTTCTGAATTAAGTGCAGCATTGTTGCAGGCAAGCCAAGGAGACTCTCTGTTCAATGTGTACCTGTAGTCAAAATACAAAACATTATGTAAGAATTCACAGGAAATATGATAAGAAACAATATTTGGTGCATCACACCTTCATATAAATGGCTCCTCCACTCTTGCTTTTCATACTGTCCGAGTCCTTGATCATTTCCCTCTCCAAAAGGCATTGCAGATAGAGTGAAGAGGGAGAGATGGACATCAAAATTGATGCAAGATAAATGCGTTTTGGCTGACTTGGGCAGGGACAAGTATAAAAGGGGACATAAGAGAAGAGACAAGCGTCTCTGTTCAGAGGATATAATGTCCTTGCATCACAATACCACACGATATAGATAGTGTATTTAGCAGGTTTTTCCTAGATACATGGTCTAAAGAGAAATTGTCCTCTGAAAAGCACTAGTTATTTCTAAGCAATGAAATCTGCCCTAGGAACATAAAGCTTTTGCAAACTGTTGTCTAAACATTGTCTCATCCATCATAACATGTAGCCAGTTTATCTGACGCTCTTCATTCTTCTCCTCTGCTATCAAACAGGAAAATTCTCATAGCCAGGGGAAAATGCACCAACACCTTCTCTACATGGAGTCCATGATTCTTCCAAGAAAACGGGAGCAAACTGTAATATCCCATTCAAGACCATACTTGTAGAAAGTTGTTGCCATTTACTTTGTCACAGCAAGATGCCTCATTTTCAGTACTATCAATCATTTTTATGTCATCACCAGCAAAATATTGCACTCGTTTACTTGTTTTTCACCGTCTTGCATGATGAATACAGGAAATCCCTTTCAGGAATGCTGGCAGAATCCTAATCTCAATCTGCTTCCCAGTGAGTATACCAAACACATCTTGATGCAAGAGTGGAACCTCACCGTTTTCCTTTCCACTTGAGGATGCTGTTTGATAGTAGATACTGTCACTGCAATGCTCTACTGGTTTGCATATTCAGAGTGTATGTGTGCTTTCAACAGCTAATGAAAGATGTCAAGTTACTTCTATTGCCGTACAAGATGTGTCTTGCTAGAAGCAAATGTGTACATGGAGCCTCTTCAGGATAATTCTGTAGAAGATTTGGAGTTCATTTCTACTGCATGCCCTTTTTTTATAGAGAAACAATGTTTTTTCTGGCCAAATTACATTTTTTAATAATTGTGCATATGTGCCTCTGTGACAGTGCCATAAAGAAGCATAGTTAGGAAACGAGTAGTTTGTGAGTTATTGTAACATGGATGTTCCCAGCATACAGAGTTGCGCTATCAGTACGGATGAGGGTTAAAGAGGATTTCGATATTGCTGTGTGCTCTTGCGCCCAAATGTTGCACTATGCTACCTGGAGGAGGAGCGTTGAGCAGGTGGAGGAACAGGAAGGATGAATTTCCAGGCGTGTGCACCCTGTGGTGTCCAAACCGATGTCCAGAGACAGGACTTGGGCTTGAGCCGGTCTGCTGATCCTTGCAAAGACAGTTTTGAGACTGAGAGCAGGCCTTGTCCATTTACAAATGGATGTAGGTGAGCACGTAATGAGAGGCTGCTCAGTGTCCAGTTAACCAGAGAGTGAAGGCTCAGGGAGGTCAACGCAGAGAGGAGAGAGCTCCTGTCTCCTTCGAGTGTGTCAGGTTTCCAGACCTCATATAAAGGTCTCTAACAAAGAAGGGGAGAAGGGAGCAGGGAGAGAGATTCTTCAGTGGATGTTGGGAAAGCTTTCAGTGCTCTGTCATTGACATTTAATTAACAGTCTGTAATCCTTCAACAGGGAGGTGTCTTCTCCTGCAATCTTGTCAAAATAGAGTGTTTTAAATAAACCAAGAATTAATAAGGTTCCTTAATATTAAAGGTCACCAAGAAAGTACAATGGAATGCTCTGAACAGCAAATCCCCCCCGAGACTCAAAACAGGGGATTGTAAAAGAACTTGGAGAACAGAAGAACAATGCTAACTGGTGCAAAGAGATCCTTGGTTCATTGTGGGGTTGCTGGACGTGTGGAAATGGGAGCTCAAGCCCCATCCCCAGTGGATCTCTGTTCCCATGAAGTTCTCCTGAGTGGCAGAGGCCGTGTCTCCCTAAGGCGTGCCTGCGTGTGGTTTCCCAGGCTTGGCTGTCCTTTCTCAGCTCTGCTCACAGGATGGTGTGGGCAGGTCCCTCCATGGCTCTTCTTCTTCCATGCCTACCTCTTTCCATTTTGGTGACCCATTGACATCCCATGCCAGCAGTGAAGTCCAGTAGCTTGAAGTCAGCCCTACCAGGGCTCAGCCTTGCAGAGAAGCTGGTGTTTCTGGGCAGGAGAGCACGTGTTGAGAGTCTGTGTGGGCATGGGGCAAGGGTCTGCCCTGTGGTCCCGTGGTGCTGCCCGAGCAGGAGACCAAGGAGGCAGACAGGTGGGGATGCTCCATGCAATCTTGCCATTGCGTGTGTAGAGCTCTGCACTTCTTGGTGAAGAGAGAGAGAGAGAAAACCAGAGCTAAGATTTCTCTTAGGATTGCTGTAACAGGTTAAGTTCTTTTATTAAGTTACATCTAGCTGAGGACTTTCTGAGAGAGGAAAGACGAGTAGGAGGTTAGGTCTCTGAAAGGCTTGTTCGTCTTGTTCATCTCTTCATAATCCCATTAATACTTAGTGCATATTTCCTGCACTGCATTTCACAGAAAGTATCAAAAATGATCACAACTTGCTTTGCTGGAGAAGTTATCATTTATCCATCTAGAAACACCAGTAAGCCCTACATCATCCCCACAGTCTCCCTTCCCTGTGGTCATATGGAAAATCTCTTGACCTCTGCGTCCTGTAACTCGACAATGATTACAATGCAGTCACCTGTATTTTGCCAGCTGGAGATATCTGTTGTCATGAACTCGGGGTTATGCAAGTGCTCCCTAGGGGGGATCACTGAAAACCAGAGATTTATTTGTGTGGCAATAATTGAGAAGCTCATTTTATTCCAGTAAGGATCTTTCAACCACAATCAATTTCACATGCCATCATAAATAATGGAGGTCAGCAGAGCACTGTGAGTGCTTCAGCAAGCTCTGTTGACAATGTTAAAATGCAATAAACAGCAGAGAGATGCAGCTCTGCATGAGTGAGTGTACATTAATACTTGTTTAGAGAGTGTTTGATTGGCAGACCTAGTTCTTTGAGGATCTTTCTGATGGAAAATGCTTTGTATTTCAGTAGTTTGGCTATTGGGGTGGCTTGTCTACTTTCCTGGGCACCCTGGCCTGGGTCAGTGGAGGGGGACAGGTAGTGGCTGCTGCCACCCATGCTGTGCGGCTGGGGATCGGCCCTCACTTTCCCCAGGAGGCTAGTGCTTCCTACCTGCCTGTGTCGTTTTTTAAACCTGGGTGCTTTACCTCGATCAGTGTGCATTCAGTAAGTGGTCAACCCTGAGGCAACAGTAAAGCCCATGGAAATTAGAGAAGTACACCGAATCACAATTCCCAAATTTCATCCCAGCTGCCCTCAGCATGGTCCTTCCTCGCCAGGCATCGCTCACATTCACTTCTAGAAAAGTGCATTTCATTTCCAGTTTCCTACCTTTCTCTTCCAGGTGTCAAACCTAATTAGACATTATGTGAATATCTCACGTGTTGTCCCTGTACGGGGGCTTATGGGCTGTGATCAAGTCACCTCTTAAATTTCCCTTTGATGTGCCGAATCTGCAGAGCAACATTAGTCTTTCACTGCACAGCAGGTTTTGTAGATATGAAATCATTCTTGCTGTTCACTGAACCCCTTTCAGTTTTAAATAACTGGAGAAGGCTCTGCCTCTGCTCCCAGGAGACCTTCTGTATCCTTGGCTCAGCTGGCCATATTTGTGCCTGCTGGAGGTGTCTCCCCAAGATGTGGCAGGCACTGTCAATGCTGAGAGTGCGGAAGAGCCACTCAGGAGTATCCCTGCTAAGGCCTCCTCCTTGTGCTGCCGGTATGCAGTGCTCCAGAATATAAAACATGGAAATAATTAAGTAGATTAATTAGCTAATGTTTGCACAGGACCTGGAAAATATAAAGCACTATATAATTGCTAAGTACAGTAGATTAATTAGCTAGTGTTTACACAGTGCTGTGTAAATATAAAGGCAGCATAGCAGTGCTAAGTGTTATTATTAATTAAGTTTTCACTATTTGTAAGATTCATTATGGGCAACAACAATGCCAACCATTTAGTTTTCCGGTTTTGCTGACTGCATCCTGGCTCACAAGCTCCACAGGAGCGAATGACGTGCGGGTCCCACCACGGGCTTCAGGTGACAGCGGTGGGGTGTGATGTGACTGTGCCCATCTTCCGAGGATGCTACCGCAGACGGGACAGGCTGCGGACAGCGTGAGTGACACAGTCACGACCACGGAGCAGGTCAGCGGCAGGGCTAACGGTAGTGCTGAGGTTTGAAACTGCACATGTCCTGGCCTTGCCTTGCATCGCCATTGGCGGGTGGGTGGGAGCCGGTCCCTCCGCAGCCCGTCTCCTGCGCCCGCAGCACGCGGTGTGGGACGGTGCCCAGCTGGCGCAGGGTGGTGTGGAGCCCTGCTATGGGAGGCCTTGGAGCTCCTATCTGCAGTTCAGACCTGGCTGCGCTATGGAGTCAGATCTGGACTCCAGGGCTCCAGCTGCTGCCTTTGGGAAGAGCTCCTGTCGCCAACGGAGGGGCAGCACACCAGGCGACACAGCCCTTGTCCACAGCCTGCTTCTTCTGTGACTTTCCAGGTCACAAACCAAAGGTAACAAGCACAGTGGCAGTGCTGTGTGATATACAGATATTCACCTTGCTGTTCAGCAGGAATAGCCTACTTAGAGCTTGGAGCAAACCACTGGAAACCGTTGACCTGAGTGGAAGATCCCTGAACAATCTTGGCTGGAAATTCCAGGGGAACAGAAGTCTTTGCATTGTGTTGGTGCCTGTTACTGCTTCTTTGTTTCCTTCAAACTCATCCGGATGCTGCGAAGGCTGGTTCTCAGCATAGCTATGTGCTGGGATGAATGCATCCTGGTTTAGAAACTCAGAGGGGGCGTGGTAGGGCTTGGGGGGGCAGGGAGCAGGAGGATGGGGGTCTAACGGCACCAGCCTTGCAGCAGACTCCACTGGCTTGCTGCACAGTAGTCCCAGTCATGTTTATCACCTGGAAGACCACATGAGCTCTTTCCTTGGGACTCTGGAAAACCCTGCTTTTGGCTTGCATCCTAGGGTGGTTTGTGTATGCACTTGGGCTATTTGGGCATGGAAAACTTATGATTATTGCCTGATGCAGTCAACTGTATATAAATGTAAACACACGTTGTGTTGTCAGAGGGCCCAACATGAAAACAGTAATTGCTGTCTCATTTGTCTCTTTTAGCTGGGGCAGCTGTTAGGAAGGGCACGTGTGGATTCTGCACTTGGGTGTCATTTAGATGCAGTAGTTCCCGTGCATAGCTGCAGTATGTGAAAACCTTTAATACATGTATTTCCTGTGGATCAATGTAAATAGCTTGAAAAGGCTGAAGCAACTCCTGGGAACTATGATGACCTCTTTATTTACATACTGCAATAAGAAATCCGTACCACCCCCTGTGAATAATAAATACTGCAAAGATTTAAAACCTGCCTTTCATCTTTCTAATTTTCTTTACCATGTCTTGTCTATGGAGCTCAAAACCAATTCAGCAGTTCCTTAGAATAACTCCTCCAGATTCTTTTTTTTTTTTAAACAGTAAAGGAGCCAAATTACTAGCCATCCATACATTAAAAAGCTGGTGGTTTACTATTCATTTGTCTTCTACATATGCCTGGTATTTCCCACAGCATCCAAGGGGTTTTTTTTTGAAGCCCGGTGGGCTGGTGAGCTTGCCACACAACCACTTCCAACAGGGACATTGCAACCTCAGGGTACTCCTGCTCTGCGAAAGAACAGAGAGATTTGAAACTAACTCTGTATTTATCAGCAGATGGAAACTTCTCTGGTCTGTACATTTATTTGGGTAAATAATGAGAGCAGGATTTCCCATGCTTGTTCAACAAGTTAATTCAATTTGAATTCTGTCTCCCAGACGTATGCTCGTGCACTGTTTATAATGCTCTGGGTCAATAAGCAGAGGGCACTCTTCTTCCCAGGCTTATGAACATGGGGGGAGGTGATGACATGGTATTTGTCACTGCTGGAGACCTCCTCACAAACACTGCGAACCTGGTGCTTTTCTGCATAAGCAACTGGGAAAGTGTGTGTTAATCACACCCAACCTTTAACGGGCTGAAGTGGCAGGCAAGCCTGGAGATGCGGGGAAGGTGAGGCTTGGAGTGTCGAGCCGGCGAGCAAGGGAACAGCTTTAGAGGGGGAACACCAGGGCTGCGTCATGTCACCACTGCCTGCCGTGTGAGTGCAGGAGCACAAAACCAAGGAAGAAGAATCTGGCCCTAAATGAACAGGAAATTTGGAGCCTCCCAAGGTTCACTGCCCTCCCCACTCCATTCACAGTTTACTCCAATCATCTTCTCCTTTTCTTGCATTGGGCTGGTCCTGATGTGCAGGACTACAGCTCTCTGCAGAGCAGGGCATGCAGAGACCCTGGGATGCCCTGCTCCAGCTCTGGAGGTAGGACCTGGATCTTCTGTTCGTCTGGAAGCCGTTTGCTGCCATTGCTCTGCCTGGCTCCCCTCCAGCACTGCAGGCCCAGGCGTCAGTCTGTATATGGAGGAATGCCAAAAGCCATTCTTGGCTTTTAGTCACTGATATTCCGGGTGGTAAATGGCAGAGGGAACAACGTTACTTTGCTGAGCATGTGAGGAACATTTAACACCCAGGCAATGCTGAACAAATCTGTGCTGCAGGGACATCCTCTGACCCCACACTGGTGCATCCTTCCCAAGGAGGCAAGGAGCTGCCCTTGCAGGCTGCGCCAGTGCCAGTGCACGCAGCTTTGTGGGAGAAGGTGCAAGGACATGCTGCGTCCCTGGGAGATCCAAGTCCCATGGGGCTTGGCAGCTCTGGGAGCTAAGACAGCCAGGCAGGCTGCAGATAATGACATTGCCTTTGACACATACGTTACTGATTTCTTCATCTGTCATAGAGCAGCGCCTCTACCATCTGCTGTCACTTAACACTTGGAGATGGGCTTCCCAGTGCCTTTCCTCCACTTCTGTTCATCTCTCTTTTTGCATTTCGGTCTTCACAGAGAGTAGAAATGTGTGAAGAGCTGGAGGCTTATGGGAAGGGAACGCAGTCCTTCCCTGAATGGCAGCCAGCACCTCACAGCTGGCATCAAGGGTGCTCCGATCTGCAGCCCATCCTGCCCTGCACCAGGGAGCCGTGCTGATGTGCCCACGGGCTCATAACTGACAGGGTGCAGGGGCAGAGATCCGAGAGGAGCTTACTCCGTGTACCGAGAAAATAGGTCTTTCTTCAGCTGCTCTTTTAGATGCTAGGAGGGCTGCGGCTTGTTGCAAGTATGGGCAGACATCCTTGCCCACACGGTGGTCTGTGCTTGTTTATTGGCTCTGTGCTTGCAGGACCATGATGTTTTCTGTCCATCAACACCTTTGTGAAAATAGGCTTTGTGAAAGCACAGGTTTTGCCTACTAACTATATCCTTGGTTTATTCCAACAGTTTCTTCCTCAGATTCAGTGGCAAAGACATACAGGAGGTCTGAAGCAGCCGCAGTTCAGCAGGAAGGGAAGAAGAGAGCCAGGTGCAGGGAGGGACAGAGCAGGCAGTCCAGTTGCACTGGGGATGCTCTGTAACGCCTGATTGCCAGGCAAGAAGGAATGGCTTTAAAGAACATCTTTATTAGGGTACACTACTTAGCATCAAAGAAATGTCAGGGCTGCTCTATTCCGAGTCCCTGCCTAAGGCACTAAACTAGCCTGTCATTCAGCAGTCTAAGTACAAACCAGAAGAACCACTGGCAGCGTCCTGGAAAGATTTATTTTTCCACATTTAATTGCCCTTTTTGCTTTGTAAACATAAAGGTTGAAGCTTAAACTCTGACAGCTCCAGTAGCCTTTTTCTTATCTCCTTAAAAAAAATGACATTCAGCTTGTTAGATTTTTCTTTTACTGCAGTCCAAAATCTCACAAAATCTGCACAACTTTTTTTTAAAGATCATTGAAGCATTTCAGTACTCACATTGGGAAAAACCATCTCACAAAAAGACAAAAGCTGGAGCCTGAAGAGCCAAGACCTTTCCCCATAGCAATGCAGGATAAAAATGCTTGGCCAAAAGAGGCAGAGCAAGCAATCAGCATTCCACCTTTTCACCGCGAGCAGATTAAAGCATGCTTATCTGCTCCTGTTATTGTTCCAGAAAGAAATGCAAAGACCAAAGACAGGAGGAAAATAAAAGGACAAGCAAACGTTAAAAAGCCAAACTGGATGTATCATAGCAGCCTGAAAACTTCCTGAGTTTAGGTCCTTCTCTGAAATGGAAGAAGGTGCCTGGGGTGGTGGAGCTGCAGGCTGTGCTGCTCTGCAGAGGGTGCGTTACCTCTTCTGGAGCACCGTGACTATGGGAGCAGTTGGCCGGGGTCAGGGCTTTGAGCTGCTCCCTGGCTGCAGTTAGTCATGGTTAAAGAGATGTATGTCCTGGGTGGTTTCAGCCGCAGAGAAGCGTTCTTGGAGCTACAGCTCTTGAAGAAAGTGCCTCAGTTTTTAGGGATGGGCTGCCTGTTCCACCATCTGATATGAAAATGGGGCTGTCACCTCGCCACCGCCTTCTCTGCGGAGTGCCCTCCTGGCCTGGGCTCCGCTTCCATCTGCCTGCAGGAGATGGGGAGCGGGGACTGGCCCTGCCTCTGGCTCCCAGACCGTACCCCCTGCTCCTCACACTGCGCCATGCGTACGCTGTGCATGTCCTCTTCCACGTACCCAGCCTCCACTGCGCTCAGCTACCTTTGGCTTACTGACTTGTTTTGATTAAGCAACAAGTGACAGGACAATCAATATCGTCTTGTATTTCAGACCCTGAGCGCACATGCAGTCTGCAGGAGCAGCAGCTCTAACGGTCAGGGCGAGATGAAGAGGGGTTTTTCCTGCCTGTCCTCCCTGGTACTCTTTCCCATTTGCCGTGGGTTCATGCGAGATGTTCTGTGATCCTGGAGTTAGCCCTTCATCTTAATCAAACGCAACATGCTTTCTGTTTCTGTGAGGACAGGCTATGTCAGACTGTGCCTAAAAGTAGGTCTTGATTTCTGTGTTAGTGACTTCATAATCGTCTTAAAATAGTCAAGACCAGTGCAGGAGATTCATAAGTTTGCTGGTAGGATGCTGTAGGTGTCATCCAGCACCAATTATTTCATGGCATCTGCGTTGCTGTACTTTGCTGTGTGCTGAAGACGACTGAAACAAGGTCATCTCGGAAACGATTCAAGCTTTTAACAAACAGAACAGGAATGTGAAAAAATCCTTGAAACACATTTTGAGCAAATCCTTTGATTCAAACTGCAAGCTTGAAATGACAAATGGGAGAGAGAAGCTTCAGGAGAATCTCTGTCTATCACAGATCCTTCATCTCCCCATTGTCATCAATAAGGAAGCAACAATGATTGGCAAACTCTAATTACCATTTACTCTGCAGAGCTGAGCACAGGCAGGGCTGTGCTTTGTGGTGCTTGAGGAATATCTGTCACAGCTATTACAGTGAATATGTCTCTGTTAAGGTTTTCACCTTCTTTATCTTCCAGTTTGCCCGAAATTAAATATTGGTGTTATTCAGGTGGGGCTTTCAACAAGGTGTTGAAAGAGGACGGCTCTGCAGCAGGTCAATTTATCATTCTTCTTTCCACAGCATCCCTATCTGCGGGTACTACAGTCATGAGGCCCCATGGTTTTTGTAATAATGACATGTTTCTTCCTCTTCCTTCTACATCCATGCTGGTGGGCTGGATGTGTTACAACAGTCCTGCCTGGGCCCTCCTCTCACGGCCCATAGTGACAGCTTGCTGCAGCTCACAGGGAAAGCAGGTGGAGTGTTGCTGTTTCTGAAGATTTACTGTCTGCCCCTGAGTGTGCATTGTCGAAGGATGAGTCTGGTGTTCTCTGCTTTCATTTTTTTCAGGCTGCTGAGTGGTTTGTCTGTGCAAAATCCTTTGATGCTTCTTCATACAGACAATTACGGACTGCTGGTTCGGATGCACAGAGTGTGAATGGGTGTGTGCTCCCTGGTGACTGTCAATTGGCTGGAAATTCACAGGTTGGTGAGGATGAGACTCTCTCTCATTGCTGACTGATTTAAAATTTGGCAGCTCTTTGGGTTCAAATGCATTTGCTGTGTTTATCTCCCTCCAGAGCCTTGTTATCCCAGGAGCATCTGTTCACCCACCAGCCGTTAGGGATGTGAATGCTTCAGACATACTGGGGAATGGACCCCAGAACAATTCTCTGAGCAAAGATTTAACTCTATAATGAATTTGGCACTTCCTTATTGGGCTAAATACTGAATACCAAGTAGCAACGCATTACTGCTGGTCACTGTGACATCCCTCTTGGGGTCAAGCAGACCAGTAACCCAACTTCACTGATCAAGAGCTGTCAGTGTCCTTTTTCAGAGAAGATCTTATGTACTTTCCCATAGATTAAGCGTTATTATCCAATGCATATTTTAGTTCCTGTGCTTCATGGTTCACACGTAGTACTCCATTCCCGTCTCTGTTGCAGGCTTTAGTTTCATTCATGCAGATATATTTGACTGCTTCCTGGCCTATACATTTTCCCTACTGTTTAATAGTGGATATAGATTTAATCAGAGATGTATACGTGCAACTAGAGGAACCTTGCGTAGATGCTCCCTAGTTTTCACTGGACCACATGACTCCCTTCTGTAATTAGTCTTGTTTTAGCTGCCTGCACTTGTTGTATTTCTCCCTCAGCCCATCAGATACTTCATTTCTCTCTTGCAAGATGCTCAGCTGATAAGCATATTAGCTCTTCGCCAGACAGCGTGTGTGCTTGTTAGCTGCCAGCCAGCTGATCATGATTAGACTGTAGTTTTGATAGTTGTTTCCTGTCTTTCAAGCCTGAACAGATGGCATGCTACTCCCAGTGCAAGTTTTGACTTTCATAGTACTTCATGGCTTGGCCAAATGGCAGTTGTGTAGTCTATACATGGGAAACTTCTCAAGGGATCCTTGCAAAGAGGGAGGAGCAACTGTGTCCTCTAAGGACCCTCCAAAGTTAGTACCAGTTTAGAGGAGTGCTGGCATTGTTTTGTTTGTTGGATGCAGTCCTCCAAACTACAGTTTTGTCCCCCAGCTTATAAGTCTGTTGCAGTGTCATATTTAGGCTCTGTATTTTAGAGCACGAATAGTGTTACATCTGATGAGAGATGCTACTTTTGGATTTTATGTTATAGGATCAACCCTCTATATGTTCGCAGAACAGACGACCACAAGATCTTTGTAAGAACTAGACAAGGAGGTCTTTTTCTGTCATGAAGAGAAGCATCATTCTATGTTTGCCAACAAATGCTAGACTATGTTGGTGTCTGTCTGCATGGGTTTAGCAAGGGACTAGTGTTGGTTAGAGGTTGTGAGCAAAAAGGGCAGAGGAATGGGGAGCCTACAGAGGCCTGATAATGGGTTTGCTCCTTGGATTTCCAGATCTCCTTTTTCCTGAGACAGTTTGCGGTTCTACCTTATCAGGTTTTGGTATCTATCTGTGTTGGACCCGCAAGCCTAAGTGGATCTCTAGCTCCTATACAGGGTGACTTGACTGGGCTCCTTCCAGCCCTGCTGTATGTGGGGCTTGCATCAGTGACAGGAGCCCTCCGTGCCCTCCTGGCTGAAGATGCTGAGGAGGCGGCGAGGGTCTGGTGGCAACAGAACTGTCAGGAAGGGGCTTCCCCTCAACAGTTCAGCAGACTTGGGAAGCATCCTGACTGCCTTGCAAAGATCCTTGAAATGAATGACCGTCAAACACAGCCACTGTCTGCCAAAAAATAGCATCTCTCCAGCACCTAGTCCTGCAAGAAAACAGCTCCTTCTTATGAAATAATAAGCTTTCATCTCTTCATTTATTGCATTGCATGAGAACAACTGGCAGCCTGCTCCCATGAGCCAGTTTATTAACTAAATCTCATTTACTAACTGGGAACAAATTCTTTTTACTTGTAGCTGCCGAATATAAATGAGGTTGGCCTTCAGAGCTGCCCAGGTGCCAGGCAGCTTCCTTGGCCCATTTGTCCTTGTGTCAATGGCAGTGTCACTCTGCCAGTAATAAACCTCTCTTCTGATGGGCACTGCTAGACATGAGCAGGTTGCTGAGCCCAACTTAAGGAAGGAAGACCAGACTCACTGGGAGACCCATCTCTGTGTGCTGAGTTGGAAGCAGTCTGCTCCAGCTCAGAGGAACACATTACCAGCACTGGCAATCATTTCTTCCAAACTGTGTGCCCTGCCCAACTAGCAGAGAGAGAAGGGTCAGCCTTGGAGCAGGCAGCTTCCTAAGGGCAGCCATCAGCCATGCCCTGTGCCCAATCCTGACAGGCATATCTGTAACGACATAGCAATGGAGAAGAGCGCTGCTCTTTGAGCTGTGCGCTGGGCACAGCAAGGATTGCCCCAATTACACACGCTTCTGACGAGGGCCATCCACTCTACTGCTCCTGATCCAAGCAACAGCGCTTCCGCCCCTTTCTCAGGAGAGGTTTTCACAGTTGTGGCCACTTATTTCTCCTCCTGCAGCACACACAGCCATGTCTTTCCCTGCGTTTCCCCACTTCCTTTGGGAGCCCTTCCCTGGCACAGGGGGATCAGGAGGAAAAAGGATTCTTGCTGCGGCACTAGGGTTTTACTAGGTGTCTGTCCTGGCATCCATGTCTGCCAGTGCCCAGGCTAGTGAAGCCAGCTGCCACACAGCCAGAGGAGGGCTGCTCCGGTCATTCGTAGCCAGAGCTGGCTTTCCCTTGACAGGGCAGCCCACTAAGCGTGGCGTGTGGGGGCTGTCCCCTCTGACTCCGGCTGCCCACTTGGAGCAGGGTGGTGAGCCCCACAGCTCTGCTGGGTGGATGCCTTGGGCACCACCAAGCTGTGGCACAGCGCCTGCTGTAGCAGCGGGGACAGATCCCATCCTCAGGACAGACCAGAGGTGGGTCAGGACAGGCAGATCCTAGGTGGAGGCTGAGGGGGAAGGGGTGTCTATTGGCAGGTCTCCATCCTTGGCAGGTCTAGACAGGGTGCCCAGACCACTTGCTTTCCCGAAGGCCTTCCACTAGCTCTCCTGCTGGTCATTTTTCCCTGGGTAGCACCCTCTTAGCTCAGCATTTCCAGCTGCCCCCTGGGCAGCAGCTTGGACACCCGCTCCTCTGTTACGTCCTGTGCCTACATGCGATTCCCTGATGGTGGGTAAAACAACCTGTCTAAAACAGACCGGCACTTGCTCCTCAAGCGAAAGTCACTGTGCTGGCACTCGCTCTCTGCCAAGAGACAGTCACTGTGCAGAACACGGTGGTGCCTCTCGGCAAAAGCTTTGCTAGGAGGCAAACAGGCGTGTTTGGTTTTGAAATCTCCAGACGTGGCCAGTCTGCTGACAGTGTTTGCTTCCTCTTCGTACCTGCCTCCATGTTTAATGGTTTCTCCCAAGCAGGAAAAATAACAATAAAGATAATTCTCTTAAAACTGATTGTCTGAGAGTACAGATTGTCAAGCTTTATGCTGTTGGATAAATCAAACTAACTGCTGAGAGTTAATTTGTCTGACCATAAAGTGGATTCAATAAGTGTAAAACAAAACTAATTGGTTCTCTTCCATACAAATTTAATCATACTATAAAATGTGATCAATGCAAATAAAAAGCATTGAGTAGGTTAAGTGTCAAGAATCTATAAAGGAAAAAATGGCTTATGTGCTCTCTTGCAAGAATTGAAAACTGGATGGGTTTCCATCTCTGTACTAATCATCTCACGATGCGGTCCCAGTCCGAACGTACCGAGTGCTGGTGTCTGTGCTGCGTCCTCTGTGTGTCAGAAGTAACTTGTCCCTCAGCCTTTGTAGTTTCTTTTTTTTCATGGGTTGAAGCTGCTGGTGGAATGACACGTGACTCTTGTGGATGCTATGCTTTTCTTAGACACACAAACCAGATGAAACACATCGAGTGAAATGCAGGCCATCAGCCCTTGCCTGTGCAGGCTCTCCTACAGCAAAGGGGCAACTGGCACCTTCAAGAGGCCCAAACAGGGGCCCTGTCCCAGAGCTGATGCCAGGCTTGGGGGCACATGCAGAGCACCAGGACTTCTGCTGCTTGGGCTCTGCTGCACCCCTGCACCCTTCCCTCCCCACCAGGGAGCGGTGGCACTGCTGGGACCCGGTATCCTCACCCATGTGAGCCCCCTCCTCTGGGCTCTCCACACCTCTCTGATCCCAGAACAGCCACCTGCTGATGATTTCTTCAGAAGGACTGACCTCATGGCTGTGCCAGGCCTTGTCAGGAGGCTGAGGCACTGCCCAGAGCTCCCCGACTCCTTCCATACGGACCAAAGCTTCAGCTGAGGATGGGAAGGAGCACCGTGCCATCTCCTGGGGCTCGCCTGGTGTGCACTCTATGTGTTGAACCTCTTCACTTGATGAGCAATTGCCAAGGCAGCCATCTGGTGAAGTGAGAGGAGGCTGCCAGGGCAAGAGCTACAGCTCTGCCACAGCATCCCGACAGTGGTTCAAGGCAAATTAGATGCAATCAGCCAAACTGAAACCTTTTAAATTAATCTGTTGAAAGCCCTGCTGTGAGAGGCTGACATAGGCGGTAGTTATGGTGATGGCTGGAGCGTGGCTGAGGCTGCTGCCCATGCAGAGAGCTGCTAAATGCCTCAGATACGCAGGTTGCCAAGAGCTGACACCTTTTCTAAATAGCACCTCCTCAGTTTCCCTGTGTGGATGTCCAGCTTGGACAAGGCATGGGGGAAGGCACCTACAGCTCAGCAGACAGGAGAGACGGGAAGGGAGGGAAAGGAAAGGAGCAGCCTGAGACATCTGGGAAATTAAAGGATGCAGCTTCCAGCACGCAGGGTTCCTGCTGTGGAAATTGTCAGAGCTGGGGAGGGAGAGAGAAAGGCCAAAGCTGGAGGTGAGGAAGAGGAGCTGTTGCAGCACTTCTGCCAGCCTGGGCCTCTTCATCAGCCTTCCTGGGGCTTCAGGGGACATGCTCAGGAGGGCAGCAATGGCTGCCACTGCACACAGCCTCCCTCCCCATTTTGGCTCCTGAGTCAGGACTGTTGGAACGCCCGACGGGAACACTGGGTTGATCGGTGGGCAGTGAACCCCAGCGGCGCAGGGGCCCTGTGGGGCGGGCGGGTGCTATCCCTGCATGGAGCTGGAGGCAGCCCTGCCCAGGGAGGTTTGGTGACCCAGGACCCTGCTCCTGCCCTGCGTGTGGGGGCTGTGGGCAGGACCCTCTGAGGAAGCGCTTGGCTCGCAGTGAGCTTTGAGTTCACTGCTGCGGCACCCTCGGGGAGGCCTCTGAGATCCCAGGAGAGATGGGGGACAGGAGGGCTGGGGTCAGTGTGGGGATGACTCCCCCAGCCCTGAGCCAGGAGGGAGGAGTGGAGGAGCCCTGCGGAGTCGCATTCAGTGCCCTTAACCTGGGGTGGCAGTCACAGAATCATAGAATGGTTTAGGTTGGAAGGGACCTTTAAGATCACCTAGTTCCAACCCCCCTGCCACGGGCAAGGACACCTCCCACTAGACCAGATTGCTCAAAGCCTCATCCAACCTGGCCTTGAACACTTCCAGGGATGGTGCATCCACAGCTTCCCTGGGCAACCTGTTCCAGTGCCTCACCGCACTCATAGGCACGCTGGTTTGTCTGCTGCTGCCCCACCATCAGCTGCTGCCCCCAGGTTTCCAGGGGAAGCACAGCTGGAAGCCTCTCGCTATGCCAGGCAACCTGTCGAGCCTGCTTCCTTCCCCTCACCTCCTTTCTCCCTGCCTCCCAAAATTTTGAGGTTAAGTTCTAGTATCTCATAAAACATCATGTTCATATCATAATTTCAGCCTGCAGAAAGCCTTTTCCATGCAAGGGCCAGGATGCATACAAATTGCTGCTCTAAATCTCCAGCTACAATAAGGAAACTTCAAATGCTGACAGTTTACTTGATAAATACCTAATATAGCTTAAATAATTATTTAATGCAGACAAATGGAAAAAGAGAGCATCCATACGCTGCATTGTAATAAATTACAGCTTGCAGCTTGCTGGGCAGTAGCAGCAACAGCTCTAACGAAGGGCTCCACCATGGCCTGGGAAGGAGGGCTCAGGCTGAGGATTTACTACGGGAAGACCCTGCCAGGAGCTAATGGATATTGGGTGGCAGACTAATGAGGGATGAGAACCCTCTGCAAGCCCCATTAATACAGTGCCGATCACCGTGGTGGAGTAAGTGAGCGCTTTGTCCTGCTGCTTGCCCCTCACCGGCCGTGGGGCTGAGTGCTGGCACAGTGGGGCAAGCGCAGCCCCAGGACCGGCTGGTGCCGTGGGGAGCTGGCCGGGGGCTGTGGGCAGAGGGGCATTTCCAGCAGCATCGCCTGGGCGGGAGCGGTGGGGAGCGGAATGGGTGGCCTCTGTGTGGCACCTTTCCCCTCTCCAGCTGGCCGCCGTGTCCCAGAGCTTCTGTGCCCCGCATGCAAGCGGTGCTGGCAGCCTCGGGCTCCCGAGCAAAGCCATGCAGGGCTTACAGAGTGCCTGGGTAACCTGGAGCAGGCAGGGAGCCTCTGTCCCCCCAGGCAGGCGCAGAGGTCGTCGGGTTCTTGCTGTAGCCTGGAGAGAAGCGTAAAAGAGCGTTGGGAGGCAAATGGCTCCCCGTAAGCTGAACAAGCTCCCAATGCCAAGGGCGTTGCTCTGCCAGCAGCAAAGCATGTTCCCTTCTGGAGCCGCTCGTGCACCGCACTCCCAGGCTAATTTTGTGGTTTTCACGAGCATAGCTCTCAGTCTTTACCTCCTTTTGAGCTCCATGGTCAATGATCGCTTATGGGTTTTTGCTTTGCTTTGTATGCTCAGTGGTATTTCGGAAAGCGTGCGGATCTCCTCCGTGAGGTCTCTGACAGATTACAAGGGCTGCACTTGACTGAGCTCCCGGTGTTCTGCCGTGTCAGCCTTACAGCAACAGAGGGCTGCGGATACGCGCCTTTGCATAGCAGAGGATAAACACAGCGGCAGAGATGGAAGATAAGTGGCAATAAAAAGTAAAATGTGGATTGCCTGCCCTTTAAAATATATTAGGCGGTTTATAAATAAAGCTCTGTATATTTAGGATGTGCGTGGAATTGTTCAGCCTGTAACCCTTAAGGAATCCGACCTTGAAGAGACGAAATACATCTGTGAGCAGCCTTTGCAATGTTCTGGGAGCAGACAGACAGAACAAGCGCTCTTGCTTATTATTTCGGCAGTAGGTGAGCCTTGTTAGGCTGATGTGGTTTGGGGAAGCAACTCAAGCTCCAGGACTCCTCTTGCTATCAGATAACCTCAGTGTGCAGTCAGAGGCAGAGAACTTGATGGTAAAAATATCAAGTTTCTGGTGAGTTTTCCAGGGATCCTTAACTCCTGGCAGTGAGGACAGTCTCGGCTGGGTTGCTTTATGGGCCGGTCCTGGGCAGACAAGCTTTGATGGTATGAGACTGAACCTGGTAAGCTCTGCTGTGGAGGTGTGCAGGGCCAGCAAGGCTCATTCCTTCACCCCTCGTTCGGGTAGAGCATCTTCTAGGATGTGGGGGCCTGGGCTGTGCTTTACCTCCCTCCAAGGGCGGTTGAACACGTATCTCCTGCCTCCTGTGTCAGTGCCCTGTCTGCAGCAGCAGCCTGTTTGGGGTGAGATGGGCTTTCTTCTGTTACTGGAGCTGTTCCACTTTGGGTAGGGTAGTCAGCTTTTTGCTGGGGAGAAGAAAAGAGCTCTTGAGCAGGGGACTCGGTCGGGAGTGTGGAGAGATGGGTTTCAGATTTTGTTTCAGGGAATGCTGAGAGTCAGATGCCTTCTCTGGACAGGCAGGTTATGGCCCAAACTGGCAAAAGCAGCTGCTGATTTGGGATGCTTCTGTTTTGAGGCAGCCCAGGGTGAGATCCAGGTATTACCTTCTGCTGGAATAGCTCGGTCTTTCTAAAGGATGAACGGCATCCTCCCAGCCTCTGCTTTCTGGACAATATGAAAAATAGTGGCCCTGCAGATTCCTTTAAGGATACTAAGCGAGCGGAGACAGCTGTGAGGCGAGCCTAGGGATCCGAGCCGTAGCCTTCTTATTTTATATTTCTTCTTAGAGAAAACACAGATGATTCCCTGTGCGGAGGAATATCCAGTAAATCGATCCCTGCACGTGCTGATGCAGGGAGCCAGAATCTCCATGTGCTCTGGGCTCTGGCAGAGAAAATGTAAACAAACTCCAGTTTTATGTCTGACCAAGGAGATGTAAATCAAACACGTGTGTTGAAGCCTTTTAAATGTTTTGACATTTTCCAATCCATCAAGGCCTTTAATTGTATTTTGAGTGAGTTGTTCTATATGTAAATACCAGTTAATGTTGAAATTGTTTATAGCCAAATTGTCTGTTTATGCAAATTGTATTCCAAGATCACAGAGCTTCTATTGCAGAATAAAAATGTCTCTTTTATTTAATGCTAGAAATGTTTCCTTTGGCTGCTGCGGCTTTCACAGACAGCGTGGCTCTTCCGTGCTGTCGGAGCATGGCGGAGAGTGCCAGACTCCACGGGAGGGCAGTTACGGCAGTGGGCAGGGGAACAGCCAAGCTTGGGGCGCGACGGCGGCTCCGACTGCTCGTGCTGCAGAGTTGACTCCCTGAAGCTGGTCCCCCGGGATTGTGTCAGTGCCTTGTTTCTGCCTGCCATGCCCGTGAGCTCTGGTACCTTGCACGAACCTTGGGAAGCCTGCTGGCTCACTCCGCTCGGCTCCAGCAGGCGTATCAGTGGTGCCCAGCATGCTGCAAACGCCAGCCAGGCTTCCCTCTGCCTCCCTGCCCGGCTTGGGCTCAGGCAGAGCCTCTCGCTGGCTCGGAACACTGTTGTGTTCAGGTGAGGACCTGTCAGCTGGTGGATAGTCTTCTCTGGGATTCCTCTGTCTGGCTCGCGTGTTAATTCGAGATTCTGGTGCAGAAGGCAGCAGGCATTAAAAACCGCTCCTGCTGGGTGAAAAATGAAGAGAAATCAACATGCTGCTCTTGCTTGTGCTGTGCCTAAGCAGTAATCAAGATCATCACCTGGAGATAAATCTCTTCCTGCCCTCACACAGAAGAAGAGGAGCAGTTACTATGGGCTTTGCCTCCAGGTTTTTAATCATGGGGGAACACATGCAAATTAATGGCTCACCTATGATAAGAATCAACAGTGCTGGAGTGTTTGCAGGCTGCGACTCAGATACGTGATGGATCCGATGCACAGCCGGGGAGCAGAGTTCACCTCGCATGCAAGCGTGCCTGTACAGCTGCATGCAGAGACTCTCGCTGAATGCGGCCGCCCCTGGAGCTGGCCTCTGTGCCCCAGGACCATGCTCCCTTTCTCCTGGATTTTTCAGTCAAACAGCATTGTTGATCTGGCCTTTGTGTTTGCTTGATGTCAGCATTCCTTGGGGAATACTGCAGAGTAATAGCAAGCTGCACAGCCTAAAGTTGGGCTCCCATATTATTTCTTCATTAATATTTGTTGTTCATAAATATATATTCACTCGTATTTATCACAAGAACACCAATTACCAACCATAAATTCTAACTGTGGGGAATATTTCAGTCCAGTTTTATTAAGAAGTGATTTTTAAAAATGTTGCTGAGGCTTTTAGCCAGTTATGTGCTACTAAATATTTAAATCTGTATCTCTTGCTGCATGCTGAATTACAGCAAGGGGATATTTAATGCTCCCTTTTCTCCAGCATAAATCTGTGAAAGATTGACTGGAAGAAAAATGCAGTCATGAACAGCCCACATACATGCCGAGTGCTCGCTCGCGCCATACACCCACTCGCGCGTACCCGCTGCCGGCAGCGATCCAGCCTGGAGGGGGTGAATGCCCCCCACAGGCATTCTGGGGTCACCCCGCCACGCCGTGCTGGGGAGAGCAGGGCCGAGGTGCTGCCGGGGCGGGGGACGTGGCAGAGCCGCTCTCAGGCTGCGGAAGCAGCCGGCTATCCTGGTCCGGCACGTAGCTTTGCTGCTGTCAGCCGTTACAAGCTACGAGTGCCTGGAGGCCTGTTACCCACCAATTAAACTGCGAGTCTTATTGTTCGACCGTGAGCCTGGTTTACGATATGAAAAGCTTTCGACAGTTAAATAGTACTAATATTAACCACTCCCGCATGGGCTCTAACAGTCTCCCCCATTAAAAGTGTGATTAAGAAATTAATTCATCTGGAAGGGATTGGCATGTGGTGCTAAACAATGGAATAACGATTTTTTTTTTATTATTATTAAGGCTGAGCCCCTGGCTGCATGGAGAGAGGAAGCCCTGTAGCTCATGCATGATGGCTACGACGGCAGCTAAATGTGGTGGGAGGACCGAGCCCTGGTACGGTGCCGCTTGTGGGTTCGCAGGGTGGGCAGGAGGCAGGTCAGGACAGCGGAGGCTTTGCAGAGGCTGGCGAGGAGGACGGGCTGCCCTGGCCCGCTGCGGTGTTGCGGGGCTCCCTGCGGCAGGTCCGTGCTGAGGGGTCTCCACTGGCTGCGGGCACTCTCTGCCCTCCAGTCTGCGGAGACTTGGCCAGCCCCGCAGGGCTCAGGTCGCCAACCTCTCTGCTTTGTGGCCCCATAGAATGCTTGTAACATCCAAAGAGGCCAAAAAGTGGCACTTCAGGAAGCTGCAGAGCAGTGCTGCAGTGTCTGCTCTCAGCAGGGCAGGAGCACCTGGGTGTCCCAAGCAAAGCTCCTGCATGGCGTGGCCGCTGGGCACCGGATCAGGGCTGCCCAGGCTGTCCCTGCTACGCTCCAGCACAGCCGCACTGCTGGCACGGCCTGGTGCTTCTCCGGCCTCGAAGGGCTCGAGGGCCAGCCGGTGCTGTGCCCACCCATGCGGGGCTGTGGAGCCCAGTGTGTGCGGAGTAAGGCACTCCTGGCACTGCATTAACCCGCTGGAGTGCTTAGCATGCTACAAATGGCAATTAAATTCTGACAGATATGGTAAAAGCTTAAAAGTCCATCAATGTCTGCTGGCAGGTGACTCTAAAAAGGTGTTATTTGCTTCTGAAAAGCAATCAGAGATTACCCTTAAACAGCCCATTTGGGGATGAGCAGGATGCTGGGTCTGGCAGTTTCCCTCCTGGCATCCCCTCTTCCTGTGGCTCCTCTCCCCTATTCTTCTGCTCCCATATTCTGACCTGTGATGGTTCTTGGTCTTTGACAGGTCTCACGAAAGCTGAACTGCCTTGGGGAGCACCCCCTCTCCTGCCGCTGCCACTTGTGTCCCAGGCTTGTCCCCAGCTCTTGCCCTGCGGCAGGGAGGCCCCAGGTGGCCGGGTTGCAGGTGAGCGAAGGACGATGCCGTATGTTGCTGTGGGAAGCACACACTTCCAAACCAAGTTTCCTGATTGAGAAAAAGAATCAGACAACTCCCCTTCACCCCTGGAAAATGCCAAAACCAGAACAAAAGGGAAAATGGCTTGTGAGACTGCCTCCGTGGCAGAGCTGGGGTCTGTCGGGCGGAGGTGGTACCCCTCTGCATAAGGGCAGTGCTGCCCAGCGAGGGTGGCCAGAGGGCTCTGCTGGCCCAAAGGGCTGCCAGGGTAACGCGCTGTTTGCCCAGTGCACGCCAGCAGACTCTGCGGAAGCGTCCTCCCGGCTGCTTCCAACCATCTCCCCTCCTGGCAAAGAGCGAGCGAGGGCGGGAAGGAGCAGCCGCCAAAGTGGAGTTGCGATGCTCCAAAGAGCTGCTACTGTTGGAGACAATGGAGGGCAGGGAGGCTCCTCCGTGCCTTGGAGGAGTCACTGTTTGAATGCAGGCAGGAGCCGTGCGCTGCACTTGCACGCAGACACTGAGAATATTCATATTGTGATTTATCCCATTCTTTTTCTCCATTGATTTTAATTAAGTTCACTCTCTCCTGCCAAGCCTGGGGAACACAAGCAAAAATTAAAAATACTGAAAGTCAGCTTGCTTTGCACTGGAGTCTTCCCAGCCTTCCAGAGAAGAGAGGAAAAGGGAGCCCACACCACCACACAGGCATTTCCTGTGCTTTGCTAGTCCCCAAATAATAAACATAAAATTAAAATCCTGTTAGGAGAATCACAAAAGCTATTACATCTCAGCAGCTGATATTGACGCTGATCAAATCTTTTATGTGATTTCACAGCATTCTGGGCTACTCACCGTGCACACCCTGATCACATTAGCTGTGGCTTGATTTTTTTTTCTCTGCCCCACTGAAACAAAGCAAAAAGAATGGCAAGAAAACTCAATCTAATCTTCTGAGACAAGTTTGCGTCACACTTGGAAAATGAGCAGCGGAGTAGCTGGTGCTGCTGTGTCACCTTTGCAGACAGGGTCCTCCTGGGAGCGGGTGCTCATTCCTGCACTGAATGTGCTGGCCTCATCCTGAGCTGCTGGCTTGGGAAATTCCAACACTGGCCAACGAGGATTCTATTTCCTGCATCACGCCCATCGCTCACAGCACATTAGCGATGGTACTGCTGTCCCAAGCAGGTAGCAGGGATGCTCTGTAGTGGCCCTTGCATGAAGTCACGTATGATGTTGTACTGGTGCAACGTGCAACTCTTTAAACAATCTTGACTTTCGTCTGCCAACAACCAGTGCCCGTGAGGAGGCGGGGGTATCACTGAGCTCGAGGGAGTGTGCTCAGTACCTATGCTTAAAAGCATCTCATTGTTTGCATTGGTTTTATTCTTATGATAAATATTGTGATAGACACAAAGAGTACCAGAAATGAGATGAAGGTATCCCAGACCTGCTTCTCCACATATTTATATAGCCACAGCTTGTGCAGCTATGAACAGAGAAAGCAAAAACATGGAAACTTTTTACATGTCTCTCTCAAATATCATGGGCAAGCAGAAGTAGTCCCCAAAAGTAACCTGCCTTAAATCAAAAACTGGTTAAAAACCCTGCGTTATATAGGTATCTGTCTTCATGCTATTTTTCAACAGACTCATTCTTCATATCAGATAAGGTGATAAGAGGATAAAGGTACCTCTTATTCAACTCTAATTTTAATTAATATGGTCATCAAATTGGATATGAAAAATTAGGAAACCTCAGCAAAAATTCCAAAGGGATATAAAACAGGACAATTTACTGTTTGCCGATCTGTGGTCTCCTCTAGTCATAGGCAGTCACGGTGACTTAGTTTTTGATAGATGTCTGGAAATACCTGCAGCAATTTCCTTACAAAGTTTAATGACCTTGGGTCATTTAGTTTTTGAAATATTTCAACTACTAGGGAATAAAAATGGCAAGATTGTTACAGTTACAATCCAGAAGGTCATATCCATCTACCTTTGGCTAAAGGTCTGAATTCCCTCAAAGCCACCACGATCCAGCGGAAGATGAGCCCAGCTTGTTTAACTTGCTGCACGCCTTGCCCAGATGGATAATTGGTGAAATCCCAGGGAGGATATGATGTTTCACGGTCCTGGCCATTGGCTGGTGGGTATCAGCTTGCCCTGAGGGGTGGAAACCATCCACACTCCATTTTCTGACGTCTGAACCCACTGGTTATTTCAGCAGAGCAGGAATATAACAGCTCCCAAGGACAGGGTTAAATACACAAGGGGAGTGGGGAGAGGGGAGGCTCACAGGGCCCCACAGCCAGAACGATTCACTCCATGTTAGTGGAAACTTCCAGAAGTCTCCTGCAGAATGTCCCCCCGCCTCGTCCCTGCAGCTGCCCGGGGGCCAGTGCCCAGCTCTGTGCCCCATGCCTTTGTGCCTGCCCCAGACCAGCAGCCCAGAATGTGATTTCACAGCCCAGCTGGGCTTCCTGGGAGCTTCTGTTGGAGTTGGAAGGTGGTTTTTCTCCGCCTCTCCTTCTTTAGCAATATCCTTGTCTTGCTAGCGCTCACAGGATGCAGCTGGGTGTTGGCAGCAACGAAAACAGTATACGAACAGTTCATGGTAGTGGTTTTGTAAGAGGTCTGGTTGCTTCTGTCATGACTTGAGCAAGACAGAAAGTGGGTGCACTCATCTCTTCCCCAGGGAAATGCTGTTTTGACTGGTGGTGTTTTGGGCAGTAGGTTCCCAGTTGGAAATCTGTGGTTAGTCCCAGTTAAAAAGCCTTGGGAACTGCTCACTCCTTGTGACCATGTAACACACCATACATACCTGTGGCAGAAGAGCACCAGTCCAGGTGCTGGAGCCTCTCCCGCGGTTCCCAGGCAGAGGCAATCTCTGCAGAGCCCTCCCGGTGCTGCAGCAGAAAGTGCCGTGCCGCTGCAGCGCTGGCAGCGGGCTCCGCTGCCCACCGACTCTTCCCGAGCTGCGGCACCCGCCGGGCACAGTGATGTGTCCCAGACATGAGGAGAGGAGCTGGCAAGTGTCACAGAGACAGAGGGACTGGAAAGCAAGTGTCACGGGGTCCAGCTGTGACCTTCGTGCCCTGGCACACTTGCTGCATGCACACTGGAGGGCACAGCCGCACCAGGAGCTGGCTCCTGCCAGGGCTGTGCAGGGGTGAACACATGGGGGGCTGCTGCCGCCATCCTGCTTGCGATGCTGGGGGACAGCCACAGCTGGAGGAGCAGGCTCATGGCAGGCCTGAAATGGTGGACTGGGGACACTTCCCCTCTGGCAGAAAAGCCAGGAAGAGAGGGCAGCCCACAGAAATGTGAGGCCGTGGGCAGGGTGTCAGGGGCGCATGGTGAGGGGCTGTTCTTCCCTGCCTGTCTGTGACCCATGGCAGAGCCAGCCCCAGATGACACCCCAGTTCATCACTGCAGGAATTAGACAAATCTGCTAGAGAGAAGCTGCCTGGACAGCTACTGTGGCAGAGCTCGGGGACACCAAAGGTGCCAGCACCCACAGGAAAGTAGGAGAAAAGTTGTGGATGCTGCAGGCAGCCCTGTCTGTCCCCAGCAGGCTGAGGAGTCTCCAGACTCCCTGGGACAGAGCAGATGCAGGCAAAGAGCAGGGGGATGGATGACAGCCAGATCCTTTCCACATTCGAGCTTGGCACTGGCAGGAGTGAAGTGTGGTTTGAGGCTGCTTGCACTTCCTCTTGGATGTGACTTCCCAAAGCGCCTGCCATGTGGCTTGGCACAGAGAGCTGGGACACGATGGGAGAAGTGAGGGGCACTGGCAGCCTCGGGCTGGCAGCACTGGCACAGGCTGGGCTGGCTGGTGCCGAGCGGCTGGGCCAGCTCAAGGCAGAGGAAAGAGGGCACAACAAGAGGGTGCCGAACGGGCAGTTTTGGTGGGGATGCTGGGGTCAGTGAGGACACACTGGTGACACTGGGGCAGGTGGTATGCTGCCCACTTAGATGAGCGTGTCCTGCACGGCTCTGTCTTTTTACATAAAAAAAAGCCTTTGGCATAAACGTCAGCTGATTCTGAGCTGGTGTTACACAAACAAGCTGCTGAGTGACAGAGAGTCTTCATTAAGCACATTTCTGGAGTTCTCTGGCTGGCCCTTGCGCAATGTCCACAATCATTGTTGCAGACAGACAATTTGGGGCCCAGCCTTTGGATTAACCCGTGAAAATCAATTAGTTATTCCTCACTTAATCTCAGCTTTTGTATCGTGTATTGATCACGTTATGCAAAAAGGGGATGATGACGTAGTCTCAAATCAGTCAATTCTGGAGAGAGGGAGGTAATCTGGCTCCTCCTGGCCGAGGGAGATGCCCTCAGAGAGAGCCCCTCTCCCTCATCACCACCAACCCACGCCGCTCTGCAGCCGGTCACCTCTCTGGATGGAGGGGGTGGTAGGTGCTGCTCCAGATGAGGGGGCTTGGTCTGCCTCCCTCAGACTGCAGGATTCTGCATCGGGAAGCATTTATTGGGGCCACCCTCCAGTGGCCAGGCAGGAGGAAACCTCTTCCAGGGGTGCCTGGACCCTGGGGACGGCAGTGGTGCAAGGATCCGAGCCCTTGAGAGGAGCCAGAAGGGCCAGGCTGAGGGATTTGTGCGGGAGCCGTGTTACAATGAGGCAACAAGGGTTCGGAGTCTTTCAGAGAGTGTTTGCTAAATGCAAATGCACGTGTGAAATGCAAATAAGTGTGTATTAAACCTATCCCAGCCCTCTCAGCAGTGTGAAGTGCCTGGAGTCTGTTTGCTTTGCTGCGGCTCCTTCACTTGCTAACTGCTGGGCTGTGCTAATCTCAGAGGTAGCTGTCGTGGGGACAGTCGGCCCCTCTAACCAAGGGTGATCGGGTTAATGGGAACGTCTTAGAGCTGCCAGGAAAGGGAACGTGTGCTGAGGTTTGCTGTGTTTGATCCTTTTCTGTCTTTGGTGATGGTCTGCTGGAGGAATATTCCTTGTGGGCTTTGCACAGGCTGTTTTCTTGCTTCATTTCATGTTTGCACTGGCTGTAAGATGCTTCAAAACCAGGGCTAAGCCCAACCAGTCTAGCTCATGCCAGAGCGCTGTTGCCTCTCGTACTGTTGTCGCTGATGAAGGTGGCTCGAGAAGCAGGGCATCCCTAGACCGTGACAGTCTGACCAAACTCTGTGTGCTTTTTGGGGAGGACTGGCTGTTCCTGCATGCTGCCCGACACCTTCCTGGCTGCAGGGCCCAGCGATGGCACCCACAGCTCCGGAGCTGGGCTGCAGCAGGGCATGATGGCCACGTCAGCCTGCCTCAGTGTGCCTGGAGCTCTGAGCTCACCCTGCCATCATCAACTATTATTTACGCTTTCAGATACTGCTAACTCACAGATAATTAATGTCAGAAAGCTGCCATGGTGCTGTTGCTAATAGCTCAGCAAAAGGAGACACATTGGTCAATTAGCAACTATTTGATCTGACAGTACCAGCAAAGGGCAGATCCAGCTGCCAGCCCCCTTGGCTAATATCGTTAAGATTAGAGATTCGTCAAGGCTCTGGGTGGGGAGAGGGTGGGAACCATCGGAGGAGGGGAAGGACCCGCAGGCAGAGCCTTTGTCCCGTGCTCTCTGCGGCTTCTTTTGGGGCTGGACCAGGAGCTGACTGCCCGGCCCTGGTGCAAAGGTGTCATCGTCCTGCTGTCCTGATGTGGGAACGTGGTGGAATTGTGGAGCATCGTCTGCAATGACAGACCGCCCTTTCCTAGGAGATAAGCTGTGTTCCTCTGGAGAAGCCCATGTTATGACTTTTGCAATATTGGGGAAGTATTAAATTAGAAAGAGACCTCTGAGCAAAGGAGAAGTAATATCTGCATATGTGAAGGCCTCCAACTGTAGGCACAGCAATATTAGAGGATTTGTGGAGTTTAACGCTATTCTTGCATCCCGGGGCTGACGCCATAAAATGAGACACCATGATTCATTTGGAAATAAAAATACATGGAGGATGTGGGTAGATCTGTAGTATCCCTTCCCCAGGGAGATCTTCAGCTAGCTGAACTGCTGTTCGTTGCCGCAGCTCTGACGCTGGGGTCTTTCCCCAGCACAGCGTCTGGTGGGAAGCTCAGGGTGCAGCAGGGCCGGGGAGGTGCCCGATTTGCTTTTATCAGCCTGTGCTGCTCTTACTTGTCAGCTCTCGGGACCATCGGGGACCCCAGCAAAGGGAGGAGAGCAGCAGCGGGGGAGCTGCGGGGAGCAGTGCCTCCAGCGCCAGCAGAAAGGAACACCAACTGCCAGCCATCGCTGGGAAGGCCATGGGAGAAGCTCGGGGTGGCTGGGTGGGTGCAGAGAGCGGCTAGATCAGAGCGAGGGTACACGTTACTTCGTGTCTGCGTACGGGTACCAGCCTGGGGACACAGCCCAGCAGCAGCATTTCTCCCAGACACGGGCTGGCACGTCTGCAGATGAGGGATGGATCCCTCCTTCCTCCAGCAGCAGGTAGGCAGAGATTTCCCGCGCCCATGAGGAGCCTCAAAACTGCCTGAAATTGCACAATCGCCTGAAAACCAGCACCCGGGAGCCCCCCATGCTGCACTGGGGGACGGGTCGGTGCTGCCAGGAGGAGGAATGCTTTTGGAGCCACCATTTCCTGCAGGATTTGGGCTTCCTGCCGCTGGCACCAGCCACGTGTGGAGCGTGTCCGTGGGACCTCGCGAGGAGCTGCCACCTCCACGGGGCAGCTCTGTCCTTTGCCGAGCTGTGCCTGTCTCTGCGGCCGCGGTACTTTTTTCCACTGTTGTCTGAGGGATGTTGGTGTCAGTAGCTGGGATTATTTTTGCTTTGCGATAGCAGGAGACTCTGATTACAGCCGGTCTCCTTCAGGAAATTGATGCTTTAATATTCAGTCTCATCCGATGAGGGCTAAATTTTATACCTAGAATAACATTTAATTAAGCATGCTGGCTCTCTGTCTGTGATGCACCAGTGATCTGCACAGATGCACTTACCTTCATCAGCTCTTTTAAAACCAGCTGGAACTGAAGTTAGAATAAACTGTAAAATTTATGGGCTGTTCCCTCCCTTTTTAATTAGCACCGTAAGTGTGTGACAAGAGGCCTCGGGCCAGGGGAAGGAGCCATGTACTTGTTTACCGGTACCTATCTTGCTCTGCAGCCTTGTCCGGCAACATCCCCCCCTAGATGGAGCTCTGCAAAAACATTTGAAAGCCAGAAAGCAGAAGTCTCCTGTTGCCCTGCGGCCCCCTCCTCACTGGTCATCAGAAAAATCTTGGGTTTGACCTTTGTGCTGGTGTGGGAAGGAGCTGATCCCACGGTCAGCAGCCAAGGGTGGGATGGGGCAGCCGGGTCCCCTCATTGGGGTGAGAGCCGGGTGGGCGCTGCGGGGCGGCAGCCTCCATGGGTAACGGCTGCATGGCACCGGCTGTTGAGCAGCGTTGGCCAAGAGGAGCTGGCGCTGGAAGCAGCTGGGACCAGGCAGTGGTCTACCAGTGGACCAGCCCTGAGGGCCAGCACTGCGCTCTCTACTCTGGCCATGGCTCTCAGCCCTGGGGACTGGCGCAGTTCCTCAGTACCAGGGCTGTTTCCCTGAAGCCTATGGCATCGCCCTTCTTTTTACCTCCCCTCTCCCTCCCCTCGGTTTGCAGAACGAGTAGGGGGATCGGCTTTTATTTTGTCAGCTCCTTCACACCACATTCCCCCCTCGGTCCTTTCTGTGAGTGCCCTCCAGCACACCAGTCTCTCTCTGGCATCAGGGGGTTGTGCTCCAGGGACGATGGGATGATGGCATCAGAAGAAAAACGGATGTTTGCTGTAGGCTGATGCTGCCTTTGTGCCTGAGCAGTTTCTGCCTTGCTGTGCCGTGACCATCTCTCCTGCCCTCACAGCTCACAGCGCTGCTGGCCCCTTGCCTTCCCCCGTGGGCTCTGTGTGGTCCCGCTCAGCCTGTACCGCTGGCTAGTGGATGGTTGATCACTAGCTGGATACAGAGCTCGGATGCAAAATCTGGCATTTCACAGGTTCCAGACCAGAGGGGACGGCTCTGCTTATCCAATCTGACCTCCTGCCAAAAACCTGCCAGAGCAGGAGGGGCAAGAGGAAGCAGCTGCCCGGGGGGGTCTGCAGCAGAAAGAGCTAGAAGGGAAAGTGCAGCTGGTTCTTCGAGTGCACCCGAGATATTCAAAAGCCCAGCAGATGCAAGAGGCAGTCAATTGAACAAAGGGATGGGGATGTCCCTCCTGATGATTCTTTTGTTATCAGCCAGAAAATCTTAGACTGTAAGTAGCAAAAATGTGTAAATGACTGGAAAAAAAATCTGCCTGTGTCATTGCATGAAAGGGAGATGAAGAGAGATGAAGACCAAGCGAGCGTCAGCACAGCTGATAAGGCAGTGGAAGAATGCAGGAGAGAAGCTGAGTAAAGCAAGAGGGGTGGGGGCCCAGGGCTGAGGTAGCGCATTTTCGTACTGCAAAGTACCTGTTGCATGAACACGGACATTACTGGTTGCACGAACATGGTCATTACTGGTTGCACAGGTAGTGGGATGTTACAAGAGGCCTGGGCAGTTTTACAGACAGTTCAGCATTAATGTATACAAAACCAGTGGAGGCTGAGGACAGAGTTGGAAGCAGGGAGCGATGCCATGGGAAGGGGTGGTGTGCCTGAGATGCTTCCCAGGGCTCTCCAGTACTGGACCTCCCTGGAAGTGAGGAGCAGTGGGAGGACAGAGACCACAGCAGGAAAGGCGCTCTGTGGTGCAGGAGAAGGAGAAGCTCAGTTCTTCTTTTGCCTAGCTTGGAGGGAAATTAAATTAGTTACTCCTTTCTCTTTTGTTGCCTCTCGGGACATTCTGGGAAATCACTCTGGAGACAGCCGGTATGAATGTCTGGCAGGCAGAGCTGCACGAAGCTTCGTTGGTATCACTTGCACCGCACAAGGACTGGCACAAGCAACTTCTACTTTCATGAGTATCACGCTGAGACTGGTGGAGATTTTCCTGCTGAGCCACTGAGCACTTGAGTCCCAGGAAATGATCAGGGACTGGTCGGAAGAGCTGGAAGAGCAGGGCAGCTGCTTTCCTCAGTGTGGTACAGGTGGTCTCACACACGGTGCTGTGCTGCCTCATGGCCGCAGGACGCTGGCCTATCTTTCCACCTTACGCCTGGCTCTTGCCAGCGCTATTACTCCTCTGGTTTCACAAGCACTAAATTCACTCGCAAATTTTATATATATATATATATAAAAGACATACTGTCATAAAATCAGCTAGCTGAGCATTCCCCAATGAAAATGAAATGCTGCCGCTTCTCAGAAGAAGTGCGGCTTCTGGATCATTTGTCTATTAAATATTTGGCGAAGTCTGACTGCAGCCCTGGTGTCATCCTCCCACTGCTCAGCCCTTGCCAGTCCCTGGATGCAGCCCCGTTCCTGCACCTTTAAAGGCAAAGCACCCTGTGCTAGAGGTCCGTGCTGCCAGTTACCGATTGATCTTTCTTGCCACTAGGGCTGGGCAGGTTGAGTTTGTGCTGGTGGATGTGTTTGGCTTTGCAGGGGCAGAGCTGTGCGTTGTTTCGTCAAAGCGGGGAGTCTGCAGAGCCAGCCTAGCGTGGGGCAGGACAGCAGGGTTCTTGCTGTCCATTGGGATCTGGGTTGCAAGTCTGCACGGTGGAGATCCCACCAGCGGCCCTGTCATCTCGACTGTGGTCCATCCCATAATGATGCTACTCATAGAGAGCGTGGATCTCCTGTGCCTGGGCTGGGGAGCTCTGGAACATTTATAAACCCAAGGAAAACGCTGTGAATTCTGCTGCATTGACAGATAGTCAGAAAGATGTCGGATCAGCTGCTGACCCCTGGGGAAGCGGCAGAGGTAGGTACAGTGCTCAGAGACTCCCCAGAGGGTTGCAGTTAATGCGTTGGACTTGTACCGCAGGAGCAAAATGTTCTGCTGTCTCAAAGCAGCGCTTGGGGAGCGAGGGCAAGAGAGCTGTGTCTGGCCTGTTTAACAGGTAGGAGCAGGAACGCGGATGTCACTTCAGACAGCCGCTCCTGCTGCTGCTCTGCTCTCGCAGAGCACGACCGTTCCCTTCCCCGCCTGCCCTCGCCATCAGCTCCCAGCGCTGCGGAGGTGAGTCTGGTCTCCCTGCCCTGTGTGCCCCTGCTCTTAACGGGGCACAGGGTGTTGCTTATCCCTGTGCTGTTTCCATTGCCACTCAGCAGAGGCTTTTCTCGGGGCAGCTCGAAGCTGCAATTGCTGCCGGTGGTGCTCCAAGAGGCGGCCGGGTGCAGCTTTTGCTCCTGGACCCCATTTCCATGGAGACGATGGTGCACCGCAGTGGCGTGGGTGCCTGATACCATTACCCTCCTCATGGTCTGACTTTCATGCTGATACGTGTCTTCAAAGATAAAATGATTTTTTATCTGAATCTGATTTTTTATTTGATTCTACCTAAACTTATGAAGCGTTCTCGTACGCAGTTGGGATGGGGCAGCTCAGAGAAGAAGCTTTGTTTGGCCAAGTCTCCATAGTTCCCTCGTTTCTGATGCAGAGCTGATGATAGGGAAGTGGGATGCTGCCACCAGTCCCAGCTCTCACAGCCATCTGTCCATCTGAAGATGCAACCCGAAGTGAAACCAGGAGCCAAATGGCAGCTCGGGAGTGAGGTAGGTGCATCCTGGAAGTGCTTGACAAAAACTCCTGCTGCCTGAGCGAGCGGTGAACCAGAACAGCGAGGAACCTGGACTGACTGCGAACAGGAGCTGGTGCACAGCCCAGATCCCTGTAACAGCTTTCCCAGCACTCCCTCGTGGACCATGCTGATTTTGATGGGTACGTAACACAGTTTGAGGCTTGTTCTATTCCTAGAAAGAATGAAGCTTTGAAAGATCCCCCCGAACCAAATCCAAACTGCGGAATGGTCAACTCTTGTTAGTGTTAATGCCACTGAGCAGCCGCTGGCAAGGACAAAGGGGACAGGGTTTGCAAGTTCAGCTCTTGGCCTTTTTGGGGCACCTTGGCTGCTGTGCCAGCAGGTAGACGAATGTTATAGCTGAGCCTGGAACAGTTTGCAGAGGCATTTCTCTTGGCAGGTTTATGATCTTTTCTGCCTCAGCTGGGAAGCCAGCATGACTGAATAAATCTCCAGGCCAACAAAAGCCCAGGATGTTTTCACAATTGCCAGGATTTTATTAATTTACAAGTATATTATTGAATTTCTTCCTTCCTAACAACAGCTTTCACTTAGATGGGGAGTCCTTTAGTGTGTTTGGGTGTGCATGGTAGGCAAAGCCAGTAAAACTCGGCAAGGAAGTCACCTGCCAGATATTTGTGCCATTAATGCCAGTAAACTGCAATGTGGTAAGACAGATTTGGTGCTTTCATTTGTCAGGTCTTGCAGCGCTTTGTAGAAGGGGGACTGCCTGCCTCCCCCGTACCCCGGGAGGGCCTGGCCCTGGCGGGGAGCTGGCCCATGGCACCCAGCTTGTGGGGCACGAGGCTCTCACACCGTCTGCACGTTCCACCAACGCTTAGTGCAAAAAGAGGCTGTTCCTTCATCCCCTTGTCTTTAAGTTCTTTGTGTTTCTGGCCACTAGAGAAGTTAACTTGGCATCTTTGCCTTTTCCCACTCGATCGTACGACCTGCTTTAACTACATACTGGCACCTCCATTGAAAGGACCCAAGTGTCCCCAAAAACTGAGCAAGCTGACATTTCCCACTGCTTCTGGAATGAAACACTACTGGTTTTATCTATGTTTTGGGACCTGCCAACCCGTTCCATAACAAGAGTTAAATGAGCTACTGAGAGCAAAGCGAAAGAGCAGGGGTGTTTTAGACTGGCAGATGGTGTGTGTGGGCCGACTGTCAGGATTACCGTCCTTGCCTGTGCAGGTGCACCTCTGCCTTAAAGAGGGGTGAAAAACCAGGAGCGGAGCTTTCCCCTTGGAGGTAGGCAGCACATAAAGCAGTGCCTGCAATAACCTGTGCTGACAGTGGCTCCGTCTGACTTGGAGAGACAGCAGAAGCTTCACCACCCACGTTTTCGACCCCATCTTTGGTGGGTTGCTGTGTCCCTTGCAGTGAGCAGTTTTGTGCCTAGGATCCAAGCACGCCCTTTGCTAGTGGCTTTACCCAACCCCTCACTTAGTCAAGGTGGGCAACAACATTGCCCAAATTTAGCTTGTGTCTGTGTTCCCATATGGGGCCCCTCAGCAGTGATGGGTGTCTCCCCTGTGCACAGCCAGGAGGAGACTGTCCAGCCCCAGCTGCTCCGCGTTGGGTCAGCTGCGCCTCCCGCTGCTGGGCATCTGCAGGGGACCAAGGGGCAGCAGATGCGGCTCCGCGAGTTTCTCTGCAAATGGTGGGGCCAGTGCAGTTTTTAAGCTGGTTTTTTTATCCATCAAGAGCTGCTGTCCCAGACGCATCTTTTTCATTCTTAGCGTCTAATTTACCTTCTCTTGTCCTCAAGGAATACCTTCTCCAGATCTCACTTTTTCCTGGTCCTGGTCTCCACCACTGCCGTCTTTTCCTGGCCCACATTTTTTACAGCACGTCCATCCTCAGTGGTGCTCTCAGTCAGATTCCATGTTCTGCAACAAGCCTGCAAGGGCAGTTAGTGCCTTCACAGGCTGCCTCACTCTGCGTGCACAGTGTCCTCTCCATGCTGAAGCCAGGGGCAGTGGTCCATCCTGCTGTGATGTGTGTCCAGGAGTATGTGTCTCATCCCCTGAGGTGGGTCTTTGTAAAGCTGCTTGTTAATCCTAAATATTGTTTTCCGCTAGTGGTTGATGCTGTGATATGCTGGTGCAACTGGCTGGAGCCAGCGCTCGGTGCTGAGTGAGCATCAGTGGCCGGTTAACGAAGAGCGGCTGATGGGACGTGCCGCAACCTGGCCCCCTCCCAGCCTGGGGACATCTCTCCGCACAAATCCCCCTTCCCACAGGGCAGCCAGGCAACAATCGTTGACTGGAGCTGAGCTAGGACTTGGGAGGGCTCCTGCACTGCCATTACTGTTGCTGTTCTGATTAGGGACAGGGTTACTAAGATAGTGTGGTTTTCCTTTTTCCTTCTGAAATGTTACAGGGCTTTTTAGCAATATTTTCCTCTTGTATTTTCCTTTACTGCTGCATTGTGCTCCCCACTGGAGCAGGCTAGCAGGGGTTATCACAGACTGCAGGCTGCACATCCCAGCTCATGTTTACGGCACGAATAATGTTCCCAGTGCTTCTCATTTGTACTCCTGAACAACCAGGCTGGGTCTGCTCAGTGTCCCCCAGCCAGCTGTGGGGGAGCTGGTGACAGAGAGAGGCAGCCCAGTTCCTGTGCTGGGTATCACGAACAACTCTGCACTGGGGATGGGGTGCAGCAGAGCCGAGCCAGCAGCAATGGGGCCGAAGGTTTGCTTCAGCGCAGGAGAGACCCATTTCCACTCTGCTTTGGTCCCAGAGGGCTCCTCTGCCCTTCACCCCCGTGCTCAGGGGCTCTGGAGGGGTGGGGAGGTTGGCTTCTGCCAGCTGCTCCCCATTGCTTCTGCCACGCTTGCAGCATGGGGCTCAGGAGTCAGTTCTGGTGCTGGACAGCCCTGCTTTCGGATGCAATCTGGGAAAAACGGGATGCAATTTCATGCAGGACAGCCTCGGTGATAAGGACCCGTGAAAGGAGGGAGGCAATGTGAGTACAAGCTGACACGTACAAATGAGGGGACCATTCCTGTTCTTCAGAGCCTCTTCTCCTTGGGGACAGGCTGGTGTGGCAGATCCCCCCAGGGAATGCTGCGGGGAACTGGGATGTGAGGGTCTGGCCTGGCGGTGGAGTGTGGCCATGAGGTTTCCCACAGCCGATTCCTCCCTTGGGAGTCTCCTGAAGCTGGTGGGCTTGTGTAGCAGGCAGGGCCCCTCCTCTCCAGGTAACAATTAACGGGAAATATCTTCAAGTGATTAAAAAATTTAAACAGGTTAATTATTTCCAAAAAGAGAAAAAAAGAATTAAAATGGTTTCTGTAGGTACATTTAAAATACAATCAATAATTTATCAGACAATTTTCACTCAACAATGAGGAATTAGGAGGCTTCAAACCCTCCAAAATTTTATCTGCAAGGGAAAATGTTTAAATTATTTATTTTCCTTCCTGAGGCTTGTGCCAGGGGCTCAGCCCCACCAGCCAGCCCCACGTACCTGTGCATGTCTCCCAGTGCCTCGGGCAGCAGGGCTTGGGGGCTGACCCAGGCACCGGTGCTGCTGCAGGTGTGGGTGCAGGACCTGGAGGGTGCTGCTGGGCAGGGTTCACCTGGGAATCTGCTCGCCAGTCCCCGACACGTCCTGCAAGAGCTCCAGAGACGGGCGGCCTCAACCCGTCCGTGTGCCACTGGGGACCTCCTGGCCTGGAAAGGGATCTGTCCCTCTGCCCACACCTTGGCACAGGGCTGAGTTTGTGGTGGGGGCTCGGACCGGGGCTCTCAGGGGAGGAGGGTCCTGTCCCCAGGGCGCTGCATGGCTTTGGGCAGGCTGGATGCCAACAGCAGCAAAGTGGCAGGAGCCCAGCCCCGGGACGTAATTAACCCCTAGGGAATATGGCAAAGTTGGAAATGAAAGAGAAGCCAGCCGGAGTTCATCGTCCACCCCCTGAAAATATCTGCGTACCATAAATAACGGCAGGGGCATATGAACTGCTGTGAAGAATCCTTCATCATCTGTAGAAATATGCCTGGTTTTAGAGAAAAAACAAATATAGTGAATTGAAAATAAATGGCATTATTAGCAGAAAGGGAGTCCCTAATTAACCAGATATAGTCCATTACTGTAGCCTTCAATTCATTAAATTGCATAATTACATAAAAACACTGTTGATGTGCTATTCAGTATATCTGGTATTGTCTTCCTAATAATTAGCACTATAATTGTCAGTTTGACAGGGTAATTAAAAACGTTTAAAGATGTTGTGTCAGCCTTTTCTCCTTTGCTGAGCTCAGTCGGATGTCTCTGGAAGATGATTTTCTACCTGACTCGACCACGGTTTTGTTTTTGATTTATACCAATGTGTTACAGGAATGACCAGACTCATGGATTACTTTGATGTTCCTGCTAGGCTAATTTTTAAAAGCAGGAGAAAAATAGCTCCTGATAGCACTTTCATTTACGTTTAGGAAATCTGTGATCCCATCCCCCCGTTCATGCTACTGGTGACGTGACTTTCTTACGGGGAGTTTTACGAACAGAGCAGTGTGAAATCTGACATTTGTAGCCCTAAATCTTGGGTCTGTTTGCTGTGTAAAACCTTTCATCCCACATGCATTTTTTATGAACGGATTGAAAAACGCCAGAAATAAAACCTGTAGCTCCAAGTTACGTTGCCGTGAGCAGAGCAGGGCAGTGCCCCTGCGCACGAGGCCGCTCCAGTTTGCAAGGGGCTCTCCATGCCCAGATGCTTCCAGCTGTGCCGGGCTTGGGCGCAGGCGTGACGGTGGTAAAATGCTGCGGAGAAGCGCAAGACCGGCGGGTCTGTGTGCCACTGGAGGGGTGCAGGTGGCACGATGCCCTGGGCTCGGTGGCGGGGAGCAGGAGGGCAGCCTGGACGTGCCGGGGAGCCCGGGACCGATCAGCTAACAGCTGGAGACAGCCTGGGAATGGCAGACCCAAGCCCTGTGTTGGGAACGTGCTGTAAAGGAGGCAGTTTCTGGAGCCCTTCATGGCAATCACTCTCGGTTCTGTTGTTTTAGGGCGGTGATGGCCACTTTGGATGGTCAAACCCCTGACTTATTTCCCTTTTCAACAAAATAAACCCAAATATTCATTGCTGAGAAGTGATAAATAAGTCTGTCCTCACACCCAGGAGCTTTGCCAGCTGGGTTTTGGCTGGATGGGAGTCTGTTTGTGAAAGCTTTCAAGGATTTTTGAAAATAATCTGTTTTGAATCATTAAACGAACGAAGTGATCTGGTCTTCTGGAATAAACAGTAATCACGTGGAAGTGAAGTCTGAACTTCTTTTTTGGCAAAACAATTTCCAACACTTCTCTCTCTTTCTTATTTTTACATTTGTGTTTATGTTTATTTTTGTTCTTGGACACTGTTTCTTACACCACATCTTTTCTGCTACAGCAGGCTCCGTGAAGATCACACACTTATCCAAGTACTTATGGCATTCAGCTGAAGGAGTCCCCTCCCCACGCTCCTTCCCCTCGTAGCCAGAAGCGTGTCTCCGAGTCCAGATGGCCCCGTTCCACCACTCTCTAGCCATTAGTTTGTATTCAGCATTCATAATTGCTTCGCTAACTGAGAAACTTTACAATCTGTTGCAGGCCATTATATGCAAAACCGTGCCCAAATAATTGATCCTCTGCCATCCAAATTGCAGAAGTGCTCGAGCGTTTTGTAATCTTACAGAAAAGGTTTGTGTTCTGAGTATTTCAAACGTATATTAAAATAAAATTGACAATGAGATAACAAGGCATAATTTTACAGTGGCTCTGCCATTAAGCGATCACGCACCCATACCTGTGCGCTGAGGCGGTGCCCTGCCGGGAGTGTTCTCTCTCTAATGTGCTATCTGGAGCTGAACCGATGCAATTTATTCCTCCGATGTTCCACATTTGCTAGCCCCATCCCGCCACCGCTGCGGCATGCTCGCCCGTTCGCCACGAAGCCGGCAGAATATCTAATGCTTGGGTGGGAGAAGGGGGTCTGCAGCCCCGCGGTGGGGCAGCTCCCCGGAGGAGGCACGTGAGCCCCGCAGCCCCCGTGCCCTGGGTTTCAGCCCGCTCTCTCGAGCCCGGCTGGAAAACCAGCTCCGTCGTGCCCTGCGATGCTGCAGCTGACGACTTCGGGAGGGAGAGGAGGCTGTGGCACTACCGAGGGCTGGCACTGGAGCGAAGGCGACACTTCATTAGCGTGTGCCGTGACTGCCCAGCGCCTGCCCTGGTTGGGGTGCAGGGCCAACGCCGGTGGCTTCAGCCCCTCCTTGGGAGGTGAGCCATGCGTCCCCAGAAAGTGAGTGATTTCCCAGAAGATCAAAACGATGTAATCTCTGCCAGGAGTCCCATCTTTCTGGGACAGTGCTGCATCAGTGGGTGCAGGGAGGCAGCCTGAGCCCCATTCCAGATGCATAGCTCAGTCCCTGGGCATCCAGAGGGGACCCAGCTCCGCAGTGCGGCACCAGCACGGTGGGGTGCACACAGTAGTCCAGTTCCAGGCCCCACTATCTGGATTGTGCTTCTCGGGCTGGGGGGTCTCTGCCCAGCGGGTCTGGACAGCCCATGCTGTTGTGCAGCACTGGAAGAGCTGAGTTCATCCAGCTTTCCTCCAGCGAGCAGGTCTGGGGGGCGGTGTGCGGCGGTGGAGGAGGGCACGGGGAGAGGCAGGGTGCAGGCTAGGGAGGTTTTAGGAGAAGGGGGCAGAGATGATGCTGTTTGCATTATTCCAGGGGCTTCCTCTCTGGAGCCGATGAGGCCCTGAGAAGTGGCTGTGGCTGCAGCTCAGCTCCTCTCCTCAGGCTGCTCGAGGGTGATGGATGGTGAAGGTCTACCTGTCCTCAGCTCGTAGTGCAACAACACAGGGCTTGTGTGACCCTTTCCCACGGCCATCGCCCCCGCCAAAGATTCCTTGCAGCAAGAAGTGAGATTTTCTCTGCTTTTGGGCTTTGTCCTAAGTGAGTCTCTGGGAGCATCGCACACAAGTCCTGTGTGGCAGGACCTGGGAAATCCGCTCTGTGCTGCCTAGATCACTCCCGCTGGAGCGGTGGGGCTGTGCGGGCTCTGCCCTGCGGAGGGCTCCTGCCACCTCTCAGCCATTCCAAGTGCAGTGGCTGTGAGTGCTGGGGGAAAAGCCTCGGTGAACAACCAAGTCACCCCACCATGGCCATGGAGGGAGGTCCGTGCAGGAGCGGTGTCGGCACAGCTGGCCCCGGCAGCGCCGATGTGCTGATGCCTGGTTTCAGAACTCTCTGTTTATAGTGAGTGATTCATGTGGAATGAATCCTTAGGACATGAAGGCAGGGAATGCGACATAAAGCCTTATAAAGGTTTCCAAACAGAGAACCACCAAGGTCTCCTATAGGATGATAGATCTCTCCTTAAGTCATAGGAGGAAAGGCTCCCACAAAGAGTAATAAATTCATAAATTCCTCTAGTCACCCGGGTTATTTCCCACAAAAGAATTTATTGCATGGCATACATTTCTCTGCTCACAATAATGAGATCTGGGCTTTAACACGTGACATTTATGACTGGCATTATTAAAAAAAAAAAGACAAGACATACAGTCTTTGAGTAAAATATGTGGGACAAATCTCCAGTTCACATATACAGTATATTCACGCTCCAGAACAGGGCAGGCTGGGCTGGGTTTCAACCAGGGAACCAGAAATATTTTTGCAAATGCTTTCCTGGGGAAATGAGCCGCAATGGGAGGACAGATCCTGGACGCTCTCCAGTCTGCTGCAATCCCTGCCACCACCTGAGGTTTCAGAGGTTTCCTGGGCTCAGCCATGTTACCGGCCGACGTGCAGGTTGTACGTGTAGATGCTCAGTCCCTTGTGCTGTACGCATGTCTTCTGGGCTGTTCTCAGACGTGGGGCTAGCGTCCTCCCTTCAGAGCGATACAGATGCCACCGAGCTCTGTTTGGGACCAGAGGCAGAGACGACGGTTGCCTCCTTGCTCCAGCACTCCCGTCTTGATCCCTGCAGCCTGGCAGTCCCCTGAGGTGCGGACTCTCAGAGTCCCTGCAGAAGGACATGGCAGGCTGGCAGCTCAGCGCGGGAAGGCACGGGGCATACCTGGCTTCTTCCAGGCCAGCAGAATGGCTGAGCTGGTAAGGAGGATTAAATCTCTGATGTGCTGAGACCATGGCCCAGCGCACTTCTGGTGCTGCAGGAGAAGCCCCTTGTGCTCTGCACTCCAGAGCTCCCCATGCATCTCCCTGACATCACACGGAAGGACACTTTGAGCTGCTCTTTGCCTAATGGGGTAGTTTGGATGTTACAGCCTAAAATTAAAGAGCTCATTAATTACTATGCTGAAAGCCAGGCTCTCTTTAAGCCTGCTCTTTATCATGATTAATGAGGCAGCACCATCTCCTTCCCCCTTTATGCAATCTTCTGTCCTGCCAGAGTGGGATCCACAGTCCTACCTCCCGCCGGTCCTCTCCTCCCTGCTTGGCAGTGAAGGCAGGAGCAGAGTTCAGGGCTGAGCGTTGCCCCAAACTCCACACTGCTCACGCTTCCAGAGCTTGGGTTGCTCCTTAGCCGTGCCAGTGCCCTTTCATCCTCCCACCTTGCATTTGCGTCCTGCTGGAAAATACCCCTGCAGTCTGCCCTGGCCAGGGCTGATGGGGCTACCAGACAGCCCCCAGATGCTCACCGGCTCCTGCGCCTGGCTGGCCTGGAGCAAGTCTCAGCCTGCTGGTGCTGATGTATTTTTTTGGCTCCATCTCATCTGGGACTCATGTGCAGCTAATTTCCCCGCGGGAATCGGTGCTTGCCACCAGGGCATGTGTATCCAGTCATCTGCGCAGGAGAGTCGTACCCGCTTCACTTCTCTGAGCGACTCTCCTGTGCTCAGCAAACACAGTGCTGGCATGGCTTGGGAGCGTGGAGAATAACTGCAGCCTGCCACGGAGCTGGAATTCCCCTCCTGCCATCATGTTGCTTGTTCCTGAGGTTTCCCAGTTCTGCAGAAAAGGCGGTGGCAGAAGATGGGCATGCCTGGCTGCAGGATGGTCGCTTACTACCTGGGAGTTTCCAGTTAGATTTGTCTGCAGAAAGAAAGCAAAGACATTACCACGCAGCAGGGCTTGTTATGCAGCTTAAACCTTGGATAGTGTTTTTTCAATAAAATAGATGAAAACAATATCGGTGGCAGCAGCACGCACAGCGCAGTGCAGCTGCAGGAGCCCAGGCTGGATTATGCAGATGTGTCTGTTGGAGAAAGAAACCAGCCTACCTTTGTGTCTTGTAATAAAACTTTACACTTGCTCAGTGCATTTTAATTAACTCTCTCTGCCCCTCCTGCCTGTGGGAGGCATCCAAACCCTCTGCACGGTGCTGGCAGGCTCCTGGCTTTTTTGAAGGCTGCAGCAGCTGCATCAGATGCTTTCAGAACTAGGAGAGAAAAACATCTGCCTTAGCCCCTCTCTGCCGAGCGCCCCGCGCCGGGGAAGGTGCCTGCCCAGCTGCAGGGCTGCCTCCGCAGCAAACTGTCCCCGCAGCAGCAGAGGGCCAGGATAGCATTCCCATCTGGGGAAATGGCTGCCAGACGAATTGCCCTTTGCGAGCAGGATGCCCAGCAGTGTGTGGGATAGATTGTGCAGGGAAAACTCCCAGTTTAAGGGAGAAGATTAAAGTTTGATCCCCGCTTTGCTCAGATGGAGGATGCAACTGCCCATTTTTGGGCTGGGGGAAGGGAAACAAGGGGCTGGCAGAGCACATGATTACCGTCACGTGTGATACGGGCTGCCCCCTCTCAACTTCCACTGTGTGCAAAAGATGTGACCCTTCTTGATACGGCATGTGTATGCAGAGAGGCTAATCCCATGGGACAGTCCAGAAATTCTCTGCATACGTAACTGCCAAATGTGCTTTCTGTGTTAATCTCTTCAATTCATGTACCTTGGTTATATGGACCTCGGTAATGTCAGAAAAAAACCCTAGGAATTGTACTGCAAAGTTGTTAGCAGGATAAATGCATCTAATAGTACAGGATTTATAAAATGCAGTGATGGAATTTGGTGTGATGAAGCCTCTCCAAGAGCACTTTGACTAGCAGAGGTAATACCTCCTAGGGGAGCACCGCATGCTCCGCTTGCGTTCAGAAGGGATATGTTCTTGGGTGTTAATCCTCTGATGAGAAGGCTGTCAATAATTGTTACTTCATGTATAGCTTTTATACAGAGGTAGAGGTCTTCTGGAAGCCTTGAGATTAGCAGAATGATTGAATAATTGATATTACATGATTTATATGATTTTGAAAAATTCACAGTGTATGTTGTCTGGGGAGGAGTCCAATTAAGGTTGCAATTCAGCCAACCCACCTCCCTCCTTGTTCTCCACCTCCTAAATCTGGGAGGCAGGCAGGTACAGAGGAAACACACAAATCATTTGCATTGCAGAAAGAGTGAACTTAATGACAACACTTCATTTGCATTTTTGCTGAGCAGAATGGAGGTAAGGACAGAAACAAGGTGAACATCCCCTCAGATGCGTACTTTCGCATGTGTGCCAGGTAAACTAGACCAAGCGTGAGGTGCTTTCCTACACCGGGGCAGGGGATTCCTGGAGAGGGGTCCCCTCACACACTGCCAGGGAGATGTGATCCTGCTGTGCAGACGGTGGGAGGCCGCGCTCTGGACCAGGCTGTGTGCAAGCAGCGCTTTGAGGATGGGATCACCATCTGAACTGGGCTTTTAATGGACAAGAATGCACCCTGAGAGCTGTGTCTCTGCACCCAGTCTGGAAGGAGAGGTCTGCTGCACCCGCTGCAGCTGCTGCAGCGCTCTGCATGCCGGAGGGGAGCCCAGCAGCCGGAGTATCCAATACCGGCAATGCACATCGCTGTTCCTTCCTTTTCGTGCTTCTGATCCTGGTATCAATTACTTGATCCTTTAATTCAGCTCAGCAAACAAGATAAGTGTGGTTTACTCTTCACTCTTACTTTGTGATGTGCACGCTCTCGCTGTGCGCACCTGCGTCGGAGGCAGCTCTGCTCGGGATGGATGGGGCATTCGCACAGCATCCACCTGCCAACGCTCCTCCCAGGCTCGTGGACTGGGACACATGGGCTCTGCCCAGGTGCCAAGGCTGTTCGAGTTATCGTCAAAAGCCACGCGTGCCAGAGGACATCTGATTTGCCAGACCATGCCAGATCCCCTTGTTTGGGGTAGGGCCCCGTGAAAGCCTCCTGAGCCCTCCCGGGGGATTCCCTGTTCCCAGGGTGCTGGGGCGGACCGCCGGCAGCGTGGGAACGCTTCCTCTGGAGTCAGAGAGGCCGGAGCTGCCCGGTGTCTGCAGAGTCCCTGTGCCAGGGCCTGGAGGTGGCAGCCGGCAGCCTGGGATGGTGCTGCCAGGACAGGGAAGGTGGGCTGCTCCGAGGCGACCCGCAGCGTGTCCAGGGCAGAGCCCAGGAGGCACCAGCCCTCGAAGCCCCCCCAGCGCCCCCAGCCCCGGGCGAAGCTGCGGCGCCTTTGAAGAGGGGGAGCCCGGAGCACTGTTACTATAGTTACTGCAGGGCTGAGGGTAACAGGCAGAGAGATACTTAAAAATTGATTGTTCTAGCAACAGCTCATCCTTGTTTGGCAACATCAGGCACATGATGTCAGCTTGCTGAGCCGGGGCCCCGCAGCCTCTGATAATCCCTTGTCCAAGAAGCGCTGGCGTACAGAGAGTGCCGGGCTCCTTTGGGATGTGCAGAAGAGCTGGGAGCTGCCGTCAGCGTGGGGGATGCAGGAGGGTGCTTTTGAGGCTGGATGGGTGGGAGCGCTGTGCTCCAGCTCTGAGCCCGGTGCGGAGGTGGTGACTGCGGCCAGCTGGTGCATGAGGAAAGGGCTTTTTTGATCCTCTCTTAATGGGTCACCACTACTGAATCTGAATGGATACTCCAGCAGCTCTCATGGCTTTGCAAGGCAGCGGCACTGCCTCCTGCAGATGCGGGCTCGCGCTCTCCTTGGTCTCTGCAGGTCCCTGGCCGGAAGAGGAAAGCAAGGGCCAGAGAGTTGTGCTGGGGAGGGAAGGTTGGAGCTCCCTGGAGCTGCCTCACCAGCCAGGACCCATCCTGAGAGCCACCGACTGGGAGGGACGTGCAGCTGGCAGAAGCCTCTGGCTGGCCTCTCTCCCTGGCAAGCAGGCAACGTGCTACCTCCATGCGCCCCATGGAGCCAGCAGTGCCCCATGTCCACCTGGTCATGGCTCTGCCTGGGATGCTGAAGCAGCATCTCAGGGGAGTCTGCTGGCCGGGGCCAGCCAGGAGCGGCTGTTGAAGCTCAGGAGGCAAATGCATGCTGCATGGCCCCGTGAGGATGGCACCTCATGCATGGCCTGGCCGGCTTCCTACCCACCAGGTCAGGGCCCATCAGGGACCTCCACTTAAACATCCCTGCGGAGGGAACGCTTCAGCAGCCACGAGTAATTTAGCAGCGCAGGGGATGTTTAAGAGCAATTCAGAACTGTTTCTAGGGCAGGAAAAGCCTGGCTGAAAGAACAACAAATATCGGATTTGTTTTGTGTAGAGAAAATGGCTGCCACAGTGTCAGGACATTGTGTAGAAAGTGTTTTCATTCCTTGTAAATTAGCCCAAGGGCTTGTCCTCCTCCTGTACTCTTCCTGCAGAGCTCCGGGCTGGTTTTATTCACAGCGCTGAGCGCTGTTGCTAGGTGCCAGAGAAAAGCACGAGTATTTTGTGTGTTTTCGTTTCCAGACACCAAAACTGAAAGCTGACCATGTAGGCTGACCCCTGCGTAGATGTCACCTGGAAACAAATAGCTTTCACCAGGCAGATTCAGAGTTAATTCCCTCCACGTTGTGTGGCAGTGTTGGTGCCTTGGTCTGGGATGAAAAAAAGAAATCGCGTTTCTGTCTCTCTTTCTTCCTCAGTGGTTCTCTCAGGGGCTATTCACCATCCCACACAGGGGACAGTGTTCCCAGGGGAAAGCAAGGCAGCATCAGCCAGAAG